>CM077097.1:16488478-17031084 GCA_039513925.1 Platanthera zijinensis | reverse complement strand
TACAAGATATAATATATGACAAAGAATATACAAACATTGTCTTCTAACAGATCTGATCCATAAGCTACACTCGGATTCCTTCGGTGAAAAAAATTTAAAACCTTTAAATAAATCAGGAAAAATCTGAGAATCTTGGATCTCTGAGAACTTAGAATCATCATGATCAAAAATAGATTTGCAGCGGTCGAAATTGCTTATTCTGTTGATTCTTCTTGTTTGAATCTTTAGATCAAAAGATTAGAGCGATGAATACGATGAGCAGCAGCTCGGTCTTCCCGATCTAGAATGAATAAAATAATTCAGAATACTATTTCTCTATTAGGGTTTGTCGAATATGATTAGACCTTTTATAGGAATAAACTAACAGTCATAATCATAAATGACACTACACTACTAATAGTCATGGAGATTTATTTGAAAACATGTCCCGTCAAACTTAACGAAATTTCAGAAAAATCGAACTTCAGTACTCGAGTGAAGATAAGATTACTCAGAACAATGTCTGGTTCTCGATAAAGCAACTACAAGGTTCTCGAGAAGAAGTACTTAAGGAAATTTCAGGTCTGGCTTGTCGAGACATAAATTACTTTACTCAAGAACTAGCTTATATTACTCGAGAACTAGTAGATAACTTCTTGAGAACAGATAGGACTACTCGAGTGAATATTTCCAGAGGGCATTGAGTCAAGTCTCTCTCTCGATGCTTTTTGACTTAGACTTTACTCGAGAACTAAATAACTTATTCTCGAGTACAACAAGTCTTTCTCGAGAACTTAACTTTGTTTTCCCGAGAGATATTTTTGCTACTCGAGACAGAGCACTCTCAACTCTTTAAGCCTTAGACTTCTCTATTGCTAGCCTTAGCTTCTCGAGTACTGAACTTAACTTTTCGAGAATTTTACTTAGCAGAATTTTGAGCTGGACTAAACTGATTACTCGAGTGCAAGCAGAGATGTACTTGAGTACTAAGAAACTTCTCGAGAACTAACTTCACAACTTCTCGAGAAATACTTCAGTTATTCGAGTGCTTGACTCAGCTTACTCGAGAACTGATTATAACTCTACTCGAGTACAAAGGTTATTACTCGAGTAAAACACTTAGAAAAATTCTGCTTTCTAAAACTATTCTTTCTTCAATGAAATCAGCAACCAGTCTTTCTCCTACAAGTTAGTGCTTGAAAATGAAGTGTATCCCAATAGAGAGGCTACACATGAGTCAACACCATGGATCACATAATTGATGATTATTGTATTGTATGCTCCTGTGTTAGGTGACTTGTTGTAGACTGATATTGGTCTACAGTTGTCAATTAAATCTTGCAAACACATAACTCAAACAAGACATCAAATACAACTTAATTCATATTATTTTAAGGGTGACTTCATACAAATATAGGTTATTATGGATACAATACCTAACAGGAACAGTGGGCTCATTAAGAGATGCCTGCTCGCGAGACCACACATGTAAGGTAGCTTGTCCGGCCACCGGAGCAGAAGTCTCGCCCCTGGCAGAGCCGTGATCCGATTGCCACAGTTTCTCCGAACTCGCGACATCAAGTCGCTGACTTTTCTCTCTTTATATCGCCTCATAGTATGTTCTTTTGTAGTGGGTAGCATCTTCTTCAGACTTTTGAAGTCGCCTCCCTTCAGTCGTGACTTGGTCTCTGGTAATCTTCTCCCTCTCGCGACTAGCCTCTAGTTCCGCACATAACGCCCTTATCTTCTCCTTTGAAGCCTTCCTCGATTCTGCCTCGATCAAGAGCTTTGCCTTTAACCTCTCGAAGTCCACAAAAAGCCGGGAGAATGCCCTCTAGCCTTCATCTTAATTAATCCGCCATGCGGATTCATCTAAGACAGCCGGAGAGTTCAACTCGGCAAAAATTGCAGCAATGGCGAACAAGCAGTCAGAATCAAGTTTGTCGTTCAGCTAAAGAAACAAACGTAGTACTTTGATAAGCCACCCGAGACAAGGTACTCATCTTCTCTACTCACCACTTAGACTAGGCGGCTAGGAAATCCCTCTGAAGTTGCTCGGACCGCCTTTTCTTCTTGAGCTCCTCGCACGATAAGAGGATGTCATCAGTCTCAGTTATATTGAAGATTGATCGTTTTATCAGCGGAGGTTCCTTGTAAGGTGGAGGATTTTTTTTTGGGGCTTGTTTGATCATACCTATCCGCAAAAGTTCGGCGATGACCTGGCGGTCAACCTCCGCTTGTTCTTCAGTAGAACGAGCCAGGACACCGCTCGATTTTTCTCTAATGGTTAGCAGAATCTTCTCAACGAGTAGCTTTTCTCACGACGATTTCTTCTCCTCCCGTGTGAAAGGTGCTGGATTTTCTTCTCCAAGCTTCACAAACAAAACCTCCAGGTCAGGGTCATCTCCAGGGATCTGCTGGAGATTAACAATTTCTTCCATCACCTGCAAGAAATAGCAGTTAGAAGGAAGGATAGTGTTAACTGCTAAGCCATCCTTATCTGCTTCAAGGAATCGTTCAAGCTCAACCAACGCGGTTACCTCTTTAGATTGTGCGGTTACTTCGGTTTGGCTAGTCGCCACCTTGAGGGTAGAAGATCACTTGTTCTCTCTCTTCTTCTTCCGAAGAGTCTCCTCTACCCTCTCTTCCGCAGCCAGCGACGACTTGTGTTCCCGCTTCTTTGCAGGGATCGCAGCCATCACTGCATCCATGTTTTCCCTCAGCTTGTCACCAGTGCTCTTAGCCACCTTCTTTGCCTTGCCGATGATGGCGAATTCTTCTTCAGCCCCCTGATAGCCTACTCCAAAAAAGCCCACCTTGTCATTGGTCTCGTTAAATAGGGTAGATGTGATGTCGACATTCTGAGTAGTCACAGGGTATAAAATTGATGTCGGGATTGTTTCCAGAAGCTTCTTATTCTCCAAGTCCTCAGACAGTTTTTTCACAGGCTTATCTGTAACCTTCTCGGTAAGTTACTCAAGATTCCACTCTGATGGTTTCTTGGAGAGCGTGCCTGCTAATGGTCCACCCTAGGTAAACTTGGTCTCTAGTTTTTTTAGTAGCTCTTTGCTTAATCGATGCAGTTTAAGCGACACTACTGTGGCAGTTCTCGTCTTTGGTGACTTCTCTTCAACTACACGGCTAGACGAATCTTCACGTGAAGATTTTGTGGTGGCAAGACCCTAACCGTCCATCCTAAATAGAATACTTTTTCTCGCAGACATTTCAGACAGCAAAGTGCTAACCGCAGTTGGAGAGAAGCGAACCGTCTCGAAAGATATTTTTTGAAAACTACTTAAGCTCCCGGGAAATTTATAGCTTTTGGAGCATTTAATGTGCTCACGGTCTAGCAGGTAAATTCTATATTTCTGAAATTCCTTGGCAATTTGGAAATGTGTCGGGATCATGTTTACCCAGAACGACCACTCTCTTGGATTTTATAAAGTCCCAAAGGTAAGAATAGCTCTAGCCTCCTATACACGAAGTTGTAAATCTCCTCGACACAACAGATGCTGATGTGTTGAACGACAAGTGTACCGGTCGCACAAGTAATATAAAATGGGCGAATTTCCACAAGTATCGATCTCGAGGGAACACAGTAAGGTGAGTTAATTTTTGAGGAGGACTTGAGATTGAAGTCCTTAGGTCGTATTTTACGATGGGGGTTTTGATTGTTGCGATAAAAAGAAAATAAAATAATAATAACTACTCCTATGCAATACCGCTATGCAATGCTTCGCCAGCGGGATGGAAGACTAGTCGGGCCGCTATGCACCAAATCGCTAGGCGGATGGGCGAGTAGGCTTGCGGAATGAGGGTCGAGAGCACCTCTTCGCAACGCACGCCACTAGCAATTGCTAGTGTGGAAAGGGTGGATGGAGGATGGAATATGGCGCACCTCAAGGAACTTAAGCAGTAAATAACACAGAATCACATAGACATGAATCTGATAATGTTTACAACTAAGAGAACATCATCTATAAATAAAGTTTAACAGCATATAAACAATAATAAAGGAAGAACAAGGCAAGATATCGACCGAATTCGAAGTCTTGCTAAGGGTTCACGGAAGGAATCGCCGGGTTGTCAATCCGCATCATAGCCCGATCCTCAATAAGTCCGGGGTATAGAAGGGCTGACACTACCTTCCAATTGACCCGTCTTCTTCGTGTCCTGATTGCGGAATAAAGTTGCAAGCTTCCCCTTGATTGGTGGATATGTCGCCAAAACTTAAAATAGAGCCCAAGAGATGATGGAGGAGGCCGAGGTGAAACTCCGGCTTGGATTTGGCGGTGAAAGCATGCCCGGAGCACCTCCCTACGGTGGAAGATGAAGGGGAACGGCGGAACTCTTCATCGGAGGCAAAAAATGGCGAAAAATGGCGATCGACCCGGAATTAGGGTGAAACCTGTGTATTTATAGAAAGAAGAATCAAACAATGCGCACGATCATGGGCGCACGAGCAGTGGTCATGCGCACTAGGGCCAGTGATCATGCGTATTGGCATGGCAGAATTAAGAGAAGAACTGGGGAACGCGCACGAGCGATAGCGCACGACCAGTGGTCGTGCGCACTATGTCCAATGGTCGTGCGATTACCCCAGATAGAACTCCGGGAAAAGAGGAATCAATACACATGAACATTGGAGCTTGACCGAAGGTCGTGCGAACTATGTCCAGTGGTCGTTCGATTATCCCAGGAAGAATCTGGAAATCAGGATACCATTGCGCACGATCATTGGCGCAGAACAAGTGGTCGTGCGCATTTGATCCGATAATCGTGATCAGTATTGTTGCTTCCAAACATCCCCGGAACACGCACACGACCCCTAAACACATCACTGATATGCAAACATTCCAGACAAGCACAAAATGGAGTACAAACAATAAAAGTACAAAAATAAACAACCACGGGCCTAAAGGTGCACTTCCTACGGAAATAAGGATAAGATGAAATATAAATGATAATGAACTAAAAGTGAAGTGCTTGCAAAAGAAAACAAGCCTAGATGAGTCCGGAAGTCACTATAAAAAGAGGACTCATCACACCCCTAGACTTACCTGTTTGTGCGTCCCTAGCAAACAAAATCTAAGCAGATAAGGAAAATTACTAGCTAACAAAGAAATTGAAAAACAGAGTTCCATGCGAAGTCGCATGCTCGCGTGCGTAAAAATACAATAGAGAATATTTCTAAGTATGCAGAATAGTTTATATTTTTCACAATACGTATCAAAGTTTTATTACTACGCAAAAATGGAATCACGGTGAATCAACCGGCCACGCATAGGAAGTATGTAGGCAGGCCACAAAGGTGAGTTTTGCCAAAGACCGAGGCTCAGGATCACCTTCAAAGGAATCCACCAATGTCGGGGACCATACGCTTGCCCGTTCACAATCTCTTTACGGAACTAGTTCGACTCAAGCGCGAATCCGCAGGACTTTAGTATAAGAGATGGGGCTTGGGTTATGGTGAGTAAACAAAGATAAACAGGATGTCTAAGCACCTAACACAAAATGAGCTAGCCTAAAAAGATTCCCTCTGCTAAACAAAAATACGCGCGGGTACACCACACCCCAAGACTTAACTTTTAACTTATGGGTGTGGCACCGCCTATTCCAAATACAATTACATCTCAATAAGATTTTCAATCAAAATTTTTCTTTTCACTTTTTTTTACAACTACTTTCCTTTTTTCAAATCATTTTTTTCTTTACAATATCAGCAAATATAAATCTTGGAGCACATCCACATTTTGACAAAGAATATCAACACATCAACACCCCAAAATGATAATAAAAAAAAACTAAAGCTTTACTTGGGTGTGCGACTATGATCGGCTACGAGGCTTTGGTGAATGAAGGTGGAGCTGAATCAAAAAATGGGTAGGCACAATAGGCTAGCGAGGATAAGACGTTAGGAACGGTACAAAGCTCAACCGGTCTATAATTATGACCTACATCACACTCAAGCTTGACTAACCATGCACCAATGCTTCGAGAGTAGCTTGGGGCAAGTTCTAGCCACCGAGAAAGATGGCCCTTCCTCCTCACTCAAGAAAAATGAATCTAGTGACAGCTACACACATCCCTACACTACTGTTTGATTTACACCGGATTCACCAACTTTTGAGTAGAAAAAAAGTCTTTAGGTAAATAGAAAAATATAAAACTATAAGCATACAAAAAATTTAAATCTACTCGAATTTCTACACGAGACGAGAGCACTCGACTAGGAGCACGGTAAGGTCAACATTTTAACTCCGTCACACAATCCTATGGAGCACAATAATTTTCCCAAATCTAACAAAGAAATGAGTTTAACTCGCGGAACTCTAACGGCTAAGCACGCGCTCATGTGGGTGTAGTGGTGTGTGATGCAATGAAAAAATCAAAATAAAACAATAAAGGCTTCTAGTATGCAAATGAAATGTGCGCGTGCAAAAGGTAACAAACATCTGCTCTCCCCCAGACTTAAACTAAACTACACAGCATATGATATAGAAATTTAAATCAGATAAAGACAAGGGAAGAGGTTACCCAATGCTCAGCCAGTGAGCATACCAAAAGATGCTTGAAAAACTAAGGCAGGCCCGCCATACAAAGAATCACAACCCCGCTAATACGAAGTTGTCAAGAATACCTGCAGGGGTGAGGTCCGCAAAAATAAAAGAAAAATATACAAAATACAAAGAAATTCTAAACTAAAATGCAGAAAAGGAAAGATAAGTACTAGGGTTATTGTAATCCCAGTACAACTTATTCGGCTAACATACAGTTTTAGCTAATGGGCCTATGAAAAAAAAATGAACAGGCAACTGTCCTAATATCCATTGCGGTAATGGGTATCGATAAAAAGATAAAGCAGTTACCCCTCTGTCCAAATAGTCATACTTGATCCTCACATGCAGAGGAAATAGGAAGTAAGATGAGGAGGAGAACTGGTCCTCGCTAATCTCCCCACAAAATAAATCCTTGCCTAGCAAGGTATCGTCTACAGGGAGATTGCAGGAGGAAAAAGCGATGAATGTAGCTTCCTCTACAAAGGAGGAATCAACCTCCTCGTGAAAGAGGAAGTTATCATCCACGACTCGAGCTGAAAGCTCCAAGTCCTCCTGAAGCTCTTGCAAAGACTCAACCTGCACGAGCTCAGATATAAAAAGGGGATCAAGAAATAAAGGAGAAGAAGAACATAAATAATCAAAATTAGGGGGAGTGGTCCCGATCTCACTCCCAGCAGGATCCAAGCTTAGATCACCGTCGGTTTCATATGAGTCACGGCACGGGGAATCCGAGAGCTCGAAGTCCTCGGTGGGGGTTTGGACCTCCTCATCCAACAAGGAAGTGGAAACTTCCTCATCAAAAAGGATCTCCTCATCATCCCACCTCAGTGCATCATTATATTCAAGGTGTCACACTCTCCATTAGAGAGAATAATGTCCTCGACCCACATTGGCGCGACCTCAGGCTCTGAATCACTATCCGGCATAACATCATCAACTGACTCACTAAAAATAGGGATAGATAATTTTAGCAAAGAAAGCGGAGGAACAACAACATCAGAGAAAATATGTGTTGGTTCCTCCAGGGGTGAATCAATAAGATGGGGAGAGTGCATGGGGAGAGACGACACCACAATGTAATCACACCGAGCAGCAGAAAGTCTGATGGTAATATCAGCACAGTCCCCCATAGACAAGGTGGTACTGTGAGTATATAATCAGAATCATTCTCCTCTAACTGGCGCTGAAATTTTGCATAATCTTTCAATACGTGATCGGTGCTACGACAACACAAACACCGTTATCCATTACTCCTCTGTCTTGGTGGGACCGGAGAGGAATTAGAAAGATGTGTACGCGTAGAAGAGAAGTGAGCATAAGACTGGGGTACGGTGTATGAAGTACCATAAGAAGCCGGTGCTCCATACACTGAACCACGATAATTATGCCCATTATCTTAAGTGGGGCACTCATCACTACCATGCCTATAATCCCCGCACCATCGAAAATGGATATTCATATTATAAAACAAGGTGCAGCAAGAAAGAATTTACCAACAGAAATATTCTAAGCAAAAATTAACTACACACAAGCAGATAAAAAAATGAATGCCTGCTGCTGAAAAATCAAAACGAGAAAAAGAACAAAAAAAAGTAAGCGACAAAATTTAAAAGCTAAAGCAAAAAAAATAAACATGAAATGTACAAATGGAAAAGGGCTTCTGTCTCCTATATCCCTCTCAAAAAACTCATACGACTGTGCTTCCCGGCAACGGCGCCAAAAACTTGATGCGTTGAACGACAAGTGTACTGGTCGCACAAGTAATATAAAATGGGCGAATTTCCCCAAGTATCGATCTCGAGGGAACACAGTAAGGTGGAGTTAACTTTTGAGGAGGACTTGAGATTGAATTCCTTATGTCGGAGTTTACGATGGGGGGTTTTGAGTGTTGCGATAAAAAGAAAATAAAATACTAACAACTACTCCTATACAATGCCGCTATGCAATACTTCGCCAGGCGGGATGGAAGACTAATCGGGCAACTATGCACTGAATCGCTCGGCGGATGGGCGAGTAGGCTTACAGAATGAGGGTAGAGAGCACCTCTTTGCAACGCACGCCACTAGCAATTGCTAGTACGGCAAGGGTGGATAGAGGATGGAATATGGCGCACCTCAAACAACTTAAGCAGTAAACAACACAGAATTACATAGACATGAATCTAATAATGTTTACAATTAAGAGCACATCATCTATAAATAAAGTTTTACAGCATCCAAGTCTTGCTTAGGGTTCACGGAAGGAATCGCCGGGTTGTCAATCCGCATCCTAGCCCGGTCCTCAACTGCATCCAGGGTAGAGAAGGGCTGTCAGTACCTTCCAATTGACCCGTCTTCTTCATGTCATGATTGCGGAAGAAAGTTGCAAGCTTCCCCTTGCTTGGTGGATATGGCTCCAAAACTTTAAATAGAGCCCAAGAGATGATGGAGGATGCTCAGAGGAAACTCCGACTTGGATTTGGCAGTGAAAGCTTGCCCGGAGCACCTCCCTACGGTGGAAGATGAAGGGGAACGGCGGAACCCTTCGTCGGAGGAGAAAAACGGCGGAAAATGGCGATCAATCCGGAATTAGGGAGAAACCTGTGTATTTATAGAAAGCAGAATCAAACAATGCACACGATCACGGGCGCACGACCAGTGGTCGTGCGCACTATGGCCAGTGTTCATGTGTATTGGCATTGCAGAATTAAGAGAAGAATTTGAGTAACGCGCACAAGCGATGGCGCACGACTGGTGGTCGTGCGAGCTATGTCCAATGATCGTGCGATTACCCAAGACAGAACTTCAGGAAAAGAGGAATCAATGCACACAAACAGTTGCGCACGACCGGTGGTCGTGCGCACTATGTCCAGTGGTCGTGCGATTATCCAAGGCAGAATCTGGAAATCAGGATACCATTACGCACGATCATCGGCGCACGACCAGTGGGCGCGTGCATTTGATCCGATTATCGTGCTCAGTATTGCTGCTTCCAAACATCCCCGGAACAAGCACATGACCCCTAAACCCATCACTGATATGTGCAGACATTCCAGACAAGCACAAAAAGGAGTACAAACAATAAAAGTACAAAAATGCACAACCACGGGCCTAAAGGTGCACTTCCTTTGGAAATAAGGATAAGATGAAATATAAACGATAATGAACTAAAAGTGAAGTGCTTACAAAAGAAAACAATCCCAACTGAGTCCGAAAGTCACTATAAAAATAGGACCCATCAGCTGCAGTGGAGAGGCCGATCAGACCCATGGCTGACCGCCTAGATGCACGTTCAGGTTGCTGCCTTCCTTTTTCTCCCCTATATCTGTCACTGCTGCCCATTTCTCCTATACTTGGGCAGCCAGTATTCTTAGCCCTTCCTGCTTGGGAAGGCCTTCGAGCCTATAAATAGGCGTGAATAGTACTATCTAGGGAAGGAAGTTTAAATCCCTAAGCTTGCCGCCTGTGGCAGCGGATTGAATCTCAGCCCCTAGCGGTCTCTTGTTTGCTCGGATTCTCTCTTCTTAACCACTATAATCCTTTCGAATTAATTAAAGGAAAGCCCACCGTAGGAGTGGCATTTACTTCGGTGGGCAAACTTTGGTGTTGCCACTGCTAGTGGCCTCTCTCTCTCCCCCTCAGTCTTGTCGCTTGCTCTAACCGCCAGTAATTGAAAACTCGACAGTCTCCACCCTCTTTTCTCTTCTTGAGTCTGAAGGCGCATTTCCCTCATCAATAGGTATCCCATATATTAGATAACATGAATAGAAAAAATTAGAACGAAATTTTTTCAAAAATCGTGTTTTCTAAGATAAATACAATATCTCTATTGCTAGTATCACGCGATAATACTAGCACCGACGGTATTATTAAAACTGATTTTTAAATTACTTTTTTGTATTTTCTCTAGCATACAAGATCTTTATACTGATGTGTTATTACTATACTTATATGTTTTTGTAGAAATCTTTTTAATTTAAAATTTAATTAAAAAATCAAAACAAAATTACAAAACATTTTCAAAATAAAAAAAAAGTTTTTTTTGTATTTAGATAAAAATAAAAAAAAAATTATAAAACTACTTGTCATTCATTGCCATTGTCAAAGATGATTAAATTATATAAATTAATGATTAAATAAAATGTTTAAATTAATTTTCAAAATTTTTAAAATATTGTTTTGTTTATGTCATGCTTGAATATTATTTTATTATGTACAATGAAATTAAATGTAGAAAACATGTGTAGGATTGCTTAGTAAGCCTCAATATATGTTTAATGTTTTATGTTTAATAATAATTTTATTCACTCACTTATTTTGAAAACATACATATGTTTTTAATCTTATACTTGCATGATTATGTAGTGCAATAATATAATAATTAAATGCATAAAAAGATTACTTACATTACATTAAATTGATTATTTCAACTCTTTGTTTTTTCATGCACTTATTCATTTGAGAAAAGTGGTTTAAAAATGATATTGTTTGCCAAACAAGTTAATTCAGAGTCCTTAGTCACTAAAATAAAAATCAAAATAAAACTGATAAGGAAAACTCCGTCAAGCACTACCCACCCTCTTAATAAGTCTTAATGAGCAATGTGAGGTCGAGCACCTTGGAAAAAGGATTGTAAAGTGCCTTATAGCAAACAAAATATTTACCACTTCTCTAAGCACATCGGATCACACAAATAAATATAAAAATAAAATTAAAAAAATAAATGTGATCTCCCAAGCACTAATATGCCCCCTGATAAGTTTTATTAAGAATTATATGTGTAGAGCACCTTAGTAGTTATAATATTATTTGTGCATTGAAAAATACTGGAAGTAATATTATTTGTGCATTGAAAATACTGGAAGTAATATTATTTGTGTATGTTATGTTATTCATTATATAAATAGTGTGTTTTGATTAATCCACTTGTATACTTTATCAAAACACTATTTGTACACATCATTACTTTTTTATAAAACTTCTACTCATGAGAATTTGATCATAATGTATGCCTATACTATTCTCTACAATCTTAAGTAAATGCATTAGATAACAAAGTATGACTGATGAGTAGCAAAATATATATATTTTAGGTTATATTTTAATTTTGTTTTAATAAAAAAATGTAATTATATTATGTACATACCTAAATAAATTATTTCGTTTTTTTTTCAGTTCTAACATAACTTGTTTTTATGCCTTATAGGTATTTCGGCACATTTAGGGAAATTTAGCAAAATTTCCAAAGTCACACCCCTAGGTCACATCCGTGACCTAGGGCGTGTAACTTAAAAACCAACAAATCCAACAATTCAGGAGATTTCGGCCATCAAGACCAGTCATGCCCGGATTACATGCTCGTGTTCCAATGGTCATGCCCGTGACATCACCCGTGGCCAAGCAAGCCGCTCGCTGTCACGCCCTGCAAAAGTCCTACAGCTAGCAAATCAAGTCAAGCCCAGATTACATGCCTGTGATCCATCTATCACGCCCATGACCTTAGTCGTGACCAAGCTAGAAGTCCAGCTGTCTCGCCGCGCCGAAGTCTATCTGCCACACCTATAGGCATGCCTAGCCGACATGCCCATGACCATATTTTCACGCCCGTATACTTTTCAAATTCAATCTAGAAGCCTCTGAAATTCTATCTACAGATACCATGTCAGAAACACACCCAGGAGACATGCCCTAGGTGGCGTGCAAGGGGGAATGTACCTCAAATTTTTTGGTTATAAAAGGAGGGCCAAAGCTGAGGTTTAAGGAGAACTAGTAGAGTTCCACATATTTATATATAGTATTTATGAGTAGCTTTTGAGTGAAATTTTCCTAACCCTAGTTTGGGTTCTTTAGTATGTAACCCTTTTTGAATTAATAAAATTTCAGTTTTCAAACTACTCTTTAACTTTTATTACTTTAAACTTAGTTTCCATTTTTATTGAGACAGGGTGCGTGCGTAAGTACTTTCTTTTTCGTAATTCTTTTTCTAATAAAACCCCCATCCTGGATTAGAGGCTAAGAATTTTTTAGCGCTTCATTAAGATGGTTGGGACGGATATTTTTCCTGCAATTTTATAAGTCTTTTAAACTTCCTACTACCACCACTATCCCGATTGAGAGGCAAAGAAATTTTTAGCACTCGATTGAGATGAGTTTTGGGATGGATATTAATTCTGTAATTTCAAACCCTATTTTCTAAAATAATAAAAACTTACGATTTACCTAAGAATTAAGTTGCGTGGAACCGTACAAACCGATATATGGTTTTCATTTCTGTAGTTCGTAACTAGTAAACAAAAGGTTCGTGTCCATGAATTGAACACTCTCAGGTAAAGAGAAACAATGCCTCACTCTTGAAAGAGATGAACGTAAGCCTCCCGAGTTGAACCTTTGAATATCAAAAGAAGGTCAATAGCGGGGTTCATAATTTAAAGCGTGTATTAAAGTAATTTTGATTAGATATGAAAGTTCAGTCAAACTACTTAATCTTAGGTGGATGTATCCTCGATAGAGGTGCACTCATATTTAGGAAACCTCCACGGTCAAGAATTTTAATTAACAGAAAAGTAGAGTTTTTATTATTTAAAAATTAGTTTTCAAAGTAAATCAAAATCGAGTGGTCTCTACCTCATCTATTTTCAAAACCCTAAGTAGTACTTTTGTTTTTACTTTTAAAAATCAATAACCCTTTTTGATAAAATAATAGTTCCATTTCTTAAAATAGAGTACTTGACACAGATCCATGAAAAAAATATAACCTTGATATTTAAAAAATACTATACTATTACTCGATAGGTAGTTTTTCTTAATCACAGTATATAAGTAAAAACTTAAAGAGATAGAACACAAAAACACATAATTTCTTCATCCAACTTAATTTTCAATTTAAACTATCTCAAAGCTGTTTCATTTTACTTATCAAGTTTTTGGCGCTGTTGCCGGGGATCATTGTGTGTTAATATTTGAAGAAAAAAAGAATTACTATTATTTTTATCTTCGTTAGTATTTAAAATTACTATTTTTATAAAAGAAAAAAAAAACAAAAACAAAAGTGTTTTATTTAGTAGTTTATTATAAAAACTATTTCAAAACATATATTTTTTTACTTTTTATTTTGTGTTTTAAAACATTTTTATAAAATAGTTTTTTAGTGCATGACCCGAAGAAACTCTCCAATTGATCATAATCTTTACTTTGATCCTGAAATCGACCACACCTATCACAAGCAACTTCGATCTCATGACCAAAGCATAGTATTAAATATGGAAGAGTCTATCGAAACCATGGTCGTTAAATCTATGGCAGAACAAATTCCAGTCACGGCCCCGCAAAGGACTGTCTTATTATGCACGACTGAATTTGGACAACACCGGGTCAGGTATCATTCATCACACGATTGCTAATAATAATTTTGAAATCAAATCTAGCATAATCGAAATGATTCAAGACTTAGTACAATTTGATGGATTGCCAGACGAAGATCTCATCACCCATCTGTCAAATTTCTTAGAAATATGAGACACATTTAAAATAAATGGCGTCACTGATGATTCCAATCATTTGTGTTTATTTCAATTTTCATTATGGACGAAAGTCAAGCAGTGGTTAGGTTCTCTACCTAAAAGATCCATCACAACCTGGGCTGATATGACTGTAAATTTTTTAACAAAGTATTTTCTTCTTGCTAAAACCGCTAAATTACGTGCTAATATTTCTTTGTTTGTTCAAGGCAAGTTTGAGTCTCTCTATGAGACATGGGAACGCTTTGAAGAAATTTTACGTAGGTGTCCACATCATGCACTGTCAGCTTGGCTCCAAATGCAAACATTTTATAATGGTCTGAATTTCCAGACCAGACAAATGATTGATGTTGTCGCAGGGGGAACATTAAATAATAAAACCCCGAAGGCCGCTCATGCCTTGTTTGAGAAAATGGACATGAATGCCTACTAATGGAATGTGCCTAGTTCACGCCCTAAGAAACCAAGTGGCTTTACGAGCTTGACACTTCTTCTAATTCAGCACTCCAAGTAGAATTTCTAACTAGGCAAGTAGCGGGGATGTCTGCTTCCTCCGCCACCCCTCCTTGGACTTCAACTACTAATATAATAGAAGAGAAGGTTGATTATATGGGGAATCCATATCGACCTCCTTACTAAACGATCTGGCACGATTTTCAATCCTGTGCCTTTTTGGTAATCTTTTAATAAAAGATGCCTTAGTAGATTTTGACACCAGTATTAACTTAATGTCGTACTCGCTTTTTAAAAAATTAGGATTGGGTATTCCAAGCCCGACCAAAATGAGCATCCAATTAGCAGATCGTTCCATAAAATATCTGATAGGGATAGTGGAGTATATTATGGTCAAGGTTGAAAAGTTTATCTTCCCAGTAGACTTTGTTTTTCTCGATAACGAGGAGGACGCCGATGTAG
This sequence comes from Platanthera zijinensis, assembly GCA_039513925.1. NCBI lineage: Eukaryota > Viridiplantae > Streptophyta > Magnoliopsida > Asparagales > Orchidaceae > Platanthera > Platanthera zijinensis. The sequence goes on along the minus strand of CM077097.1, from coordinate 17,016,135 downwards.
CCATTATAATCCGTCGCCCCTATCTCACCACCTCCCACACTTTAATTAATTTAAGTAATGGTATACTCCTTCTTCGGGTTGGAGATGATGAGGTTACGATTAATATAAATCCCTCAATGCGGAATTCACTTTCAAAAGACGATTCCTGCTTTCAAGTGGAAGCCTATTTTGAGGAAAATGGTTTTTCTTTTTCTGACGAATTTTCAAAGACTTTAGAAGAAATGGACTTACAAACTTACCCTTTTCCAACAAAATACCTATAAATTTGCCTTTGAACCCATTACTTCTAAAAATTTCAAAATAAAAATATCCTATGAAGAACCTATTGGGTTTCTCTATGAGATTGCACAACAGTTGTGCACGCAGCGGAAATAGTAAAATCAAGAACAACCCAAAAGAGATTTGGGATCGGGCCATGAATGTTGAATCAAGAAGTTAAGAAAAACTAGGTAAAATTACCTTGGCGGCATTGAGTCACAACCCAACGAAGATGCTCCAATGTATGAGTTCTTGTCGGCGGCGAGTTCCACGTAGAATAGCGTCTACGTCTCTGCAGAAATCCACACGAGCGGAAGAACACCGATCTTCGTCGCACGAAAAATGGGAAGGGAGATTGACTGCACCTTGCACTTCCACGGACTACTAGGTCCGCTCCAAGAAGACAAGCACCGACGACTATCATCGGAGAAGAGGCCGGTGGAGCGAGCGAATCGGCGGAAGCGAAACACTTCCGTCGGCGGAACGTCGGCGGAACGACGGAACACTTCCGTCGGGCCGTGAGTGGATCTCTACATACTTCTGCTCAAACCCAAGTTCCTATTTATACCCAAAGCATAAACAGACCTAGAAAAAATCGCTATCCGCAGACCAAAGAAAATTAGGGTTTCTGCAAATAATTCGTCGGGAATCAGCATTCGTCGAGAATCGAACATTTCAATTCTCGACGAATCTCGACGATCGATGATACTCGACGATTGATACTCGAATATTCTCGACGATCGATACTCGACGATTCTCGACGATCGATACTCGATGATTCTCGACGATCGAGACTCGACGATTCTCGGCGATTTTCCCTTGGCAACATTTGCCGGACCCCATTCTGTATGGTGATTGGTAACCTTTACCAACACAGTCAACCTACCAACTTCTCCACATGCTCTTATGTGCGACCCTGCAGGCTCATATCGTGTTGGCAGTGAGATTACATGTTTGACCACTTCTAAATAACCATGGTAACTCCAACAGTCTCCAACTTGATCTTGAAAGTATCAAACAAAAAACCTCACAAATAATGAGCGGCATCTAGCAATGCATCATTGCTACCCAAGCAATAAGAGTTCATAACTCATAAGCCTTTATGAACAATGTTCCAGCGTTGTCTTTGTCCCTTTGTCCCTTATATCCAGAAAGAATTAGAGGCATGGACCGTGTCACCCTAATAATAGCTCAATCCAAGTATCTTGATCTAGAACGGACTTCTAGAGAATGGTGAGTCCAATATCACATATTGACTCAACCAAGCTGGCCATGCATTTCTCAGTCCAGTTCCATCAAGGGGCCCATGGATGCAACTCCTGTCATATAGGAGGAAAAATCCCATATCTGCTTACACACAAACACCCAAATGATTCGTAACATGCCCAACAACCACCCTTATCATCAACCTTTCTCAAGGAAGACTTTAGATGGCATCAAAGCACGCTTTTCCTCACTTGATGAATGCTGTGACTTCAGGTCAAAGGACCACAACCCATAGTCAATTGAGACCTACTCGTGACACGTTTAGATAACAATCCACAAAGTAGTCTCAGGTTGGGTCTGTCCAGTACAACTTGTTCATTAACAAGTACCCACGTGATGACTTGATATCACAATATCATGACCTGTGAGAACTGGTCATCAGTCAATGCACGTGCTAGTCTTAATGCATCATCATCACCCTTAGTTTCTATGATGATACAACGACCAGGGACCTTTTAAGAATGAAGCTTAAAATAAATCATAGGCTCTAACATTCAAGTCACGTACTTGATGTCCTATGGAAGTGAACATTCTAAGGGTATTTATTATGTTAACATTTAACTATCGCATAGAGAAATCATAATAAAAGAACTTGCCATTAATTGTAAAAGAAAAAATTCTGGTACACTATTCATCATATGAATAAATTACAAATAGCCAACAGAATATATGTTTACACGCAACTCACAAGACTCTCACTAGAGTTTATCATTTAGGTATCGTATACCCATTGATCTAGTATGACCATCATGCTTTCTCTATGCGAGAGGCTTTGTCAGTGGATCCGCAATATTCTCCTCAGTCGGCACTCTGAAAATGTTCACATCTCCTCATTCGACAATCTCACGAATAAGATGGAACTGCCAAAGTATGTGCTTGGAGCGCTGATGGGATCTAGGTTCCTTAGATTGTGCAATTGCACCATTGTTATCACAGTAGAGAACTACGGGACCAACAATGCTAGGAACTACATCAAGCTCGCCGATGAATTTCTTAATCCATACATCCTCCTTCGCTGCGTTAGCTGCAGCGATATACTTGGCTTCTGTTGTAGAATCAGCAACTGTCTCTTTCTTTGAACTCTTCCAGCTCACAGCTCCTCAATTAAGGCAAAACACAAACCCTGACTGAGACTTTGAATCGTCCCTATCAGTTTGGAAGCTAGCATCCGTATAACCACTTACAACGAGCTCTTCCTCTCCACCATACATCAAGAACACATCCTTTGTCCTTCTCAAGTACTTCAGGATATTCTTGACTGCAATCCAGTAACACTCACCGGGGTCTGACTGATACCTGCTAGTCATGCTCAAAGCAAAGGAGACATCGGGTCTAGTACATAACATTGCATACCATGATTGATCTAATTGCCGAAGCATATGGAATCAACTTCATGCGGTCCTTATCTTCACAAGATTTTGGACATTGGTCTTTAGAGAGATTCACACCATGAGACATGGGTAAAAATCCTTTCTGTTGAACCGCTTCAACACCTTCTCGATGTATGTACTTTGGGTCAAACCCAACAACTTCTTCGATCTATCTCTATAGATCTTAATACTGAGTATATAAGTCGCTTCACCAAGTCCTTCATAGAAAAGCAGTTCCCTAGGTTTTTCTTAATAACTTTCATGGTAGGAATGTCATTCCCAATCAACAGTATGTCATCTACATACAATATCAGGAAGACAAAAATGCTCCCACTGATTTGCTTGTAAACACAAGGCTCATCTTCATTCTTGATGAAACCAAACTCTTTGATTTTCTCATCAAAACAAAGATTCCAACTTCGAGAGGCCTGCTTCAGTCCATAGATGGACCAATTCAACTTGCATATTTTAGTGGCTTTATTTGGGGATACAAAACCCTCGGGTTGTGTCATGTACACTTCGTCAAGGAGGTTCCATTAAGGAAAGCCGTTTTGACATCCATCTGCCAGATTTCGTAGTCATAATACGCAGCAATAGCAAGCAATATCCTTATGGACTTTACCATGGCAACCGGGGAAAAGGTCTCATCATAGTCAATACCATGAATTTGCTTAAAACCCTTAGCCGCCAGTCGCCCTTTGAATGTCTGTACATTCCCATCCATGTCAGTCTTCTTATTGAAGACCCATTTGCACCCTATGGGTCGTACCCCTTCAAGTGGTTCAACACCAAGTTCCAAACTTTGTTTGCGTACATGGAGTCCATTTCAGATTTCATAGCCTCAAGCCATTTGTTGGAGTCCGGTCCATTCATTGCCTCTTGGTAGGTTGCTGGTTCATCGTCATGATCCATAAACAACACATTACCTATTTGAGACACAAGAAATCCATATCTCTCAGGCTCAAATCTTGGTCTACCAGATCTACGTAGGACTTGTGTTTCTTGAGCAGGTTCTCTAGCTACAACATCTTGTAGTCCTATCTCAGAATGTAATTCCGGTTCATTCACTACTTGTGGTTCTTGAACTTCTTCAAGTTCTACCCTTTCATTATTTCTTGATAAGAATTCTCTTTCCAAGAAGACGCCAGTCCTTGCGACAAACACTTTGCCCTCGGATGGTAGGTTAAAGTAATACCCTTTCATTTCCTTAGGATATCCCACCAGATAACATTTATCCGATTTGGGTTCCAGCTTGTCAGGCGTTTGACATTGCACGTATGCCTCACAGCCCCAAATTTTAATTAACGACATACTAGGACGCTTCCCAGTCCATATCTCATATGGTGTCTTCAGAACCATTTTCGTTGGAGAGCGATTCAGTGTCATTGCAGCAGTCTCTAAAGCAAAACCCCAAAAGGAAACAGGCAAGTCTGCATGACTTATCATCGAATGTACCATGTCTAACAGAGTACAATTTCTCCTCTCAGACACACCATTATGTTGTGGTTTTCTTAGGTAGAGTGAGCTGTGATACAATACCACACTCTTTCAGATGATCACGGAACTCATGACTCAGGTATTCGACACCTCGATCAGATCGGAGTGCTTTAACCCTTCTACCCAACTGGTTTTCTACTTCATTCTTGAACTCTTTGAACTTTTCAAAGGTCTTGGATTTGCACTTCATAAGATACACATATCCATATCTACTGAAATCATCAGTAAATGTAACGACGTAGAAATACCCACCTCTAGCCATGGAGCTCATGGGTCCGCATACATCACTATGTACAATACCCAAGAGATCCTCAGCCCTCTCAGTATAACCAGTGAAAGGGGCTTTAGTCATCTTGCCTAACAAACAAGATTCGCATCGCTCAAATGATTCATAATCAAATGAGTCTAAAAGTCCATCTTTTTGGAGCTTGGATATGCGCTTCTCGTTTGTATGGCCTAAACGACAATGCCAGAGATATGTAGGGTTTGAGTCATTTGTTCTTAGTCTTTTATCATTTTCTACATTATAGATCAGATGGTCTAAGTTCAAAACATAAAGACCATTAAACAATTGGGCTACAACATAACAAACATCATTCTTAAATATAGAACAACAGTTGTTCTTAATTATAAAAGAAAATCAAATCATGTCCAAGCATGAAATGGATATAATGTTTCTAGTTATGGCCGGAACGAAATAATAATTATATAGTTCTATTACAAGCCCACTGGGCAAAGAAAGACGGAAACCCCTACGGCTACAACAACAACTCTTGCTCCATTGTCGACGCGCAGGTCCACCTCCCCTTTACTCAGCAATCTTTTCCTTTCCAGTTCCTGCACATTTGTATAAATGTGAGAACCACATCCAGTATCCAATACCCAAGATGAAGGAGCTGAAAAGTTTATTTCTATAACATAAATATTTGAAGCGGAAGTCATACCTCCCTTCATTTTCTGCAGACCCTCAATGTAAGAAGGACAGTTCCTCCTCCAATGACCAACCTTGCCACAATGGTGGCATTTCCCTTCCTTCACCGTGCTCTTCTTTTTCTTCAGTGCAGAAGACTTTGGCTCAAGATGTGACTTAGGTCCCACCTTCGTCTTCTTTGAGCCCTTGGCCTTGCCCTTGCCCTTATGCGCCATCAGTATGGGGCTGGCAGGCTCGACCTTCTTCATGTTGATCTCGGCAGTTCTTAACATGCCTAGGAGCTCGGGCATTGTCTTGTCTATTTTATTCATGTTGTAGTTCAAGACAAACTGCTCATAACTGTCCGACAACGATTGCAGGATCTGATCTGTGGCCAACTCTTGACCTAGAGGAAAACCCAGGCTTTCAAGAATCTCTATACACCCAATCATCTTGAGTACGTGAGTCCCTACTGAGTCTCGAACTCCCATCTTGCACTGAAATAATGCTTTTGTGACGTCGAACCTCTCTTGACGAGCCTGCCCTTGAAATATTTTCTTGAGATGCTCGTCAATCTCCTTGCACCCCATGTTCTCATGTTGCTTTTGAAGCTCAGAGTTCATGGTGGCAAGCATAAGGCATTCGACGTCTAAGGCGTCATCAGTATACTTCTTATAAGTATCTTATCAGCACGGGAAGAGTTCCCGGTCGGCACCTCGGGGCTTCTTCTTCCAAGACATAGAGCTTTCGCTCTTGCCTGAGAACAATTCTCAGGTTCCTGTACCAGTCCATGTAGTGGTCCCACTGAGCTTATCCTTCTCAAGGATGGCTCTCAGAGACAGAGTGGAGTGTGAACCACTTGCCATGGAATTCTACAAGAATTCATGCAGAATAATATCAGTACCAAAATTTCAAAATAGAATTTATTTTTAATTTGGACTTTAATTAAAACTCCCACTATTTTTTTATTCGAAATCATAGCCCTCACTATCAATTCGGAGAGTTCATGCGAGCTACTCTCTTAGTGGACAAGATCCATATTTCACCAACACAATGAGTCAGCTTTGGCTTTTCTCTCACGATGTGGTTATTTAGGTAGGCAACGCTTGCCAATTACATCCTCATGCAATTATTGTATGGTTGGTGAATAACTCCTTATTCGCATCCATCATATGGTGCATGCCAACCCTATGCCTCTAGGCACTCAACCTTTGAGGTCACTTAGTTAAGTTTTATCCGATGTCGACAGTGGGATATCACAATTATCTGCTCGCACCCTTACCAAGATAGATTAATGCACCTTGCTTTGGCAAGCCCACACTTCATCAATCGAGGCAGGAAGAGTGTCATCCATCGGAAGGCATCCGAAGACTTAATATTTGATGAAGGGATTTTTGATAATAGGTTAATAATTAACCATGATATACATTTGATCAATGTGCACATCCACAAAAAAAACATTTTTCTAAAATCCACATGCATCCCTTATGTGCACAACATGGTACTATCAACATTTGATGGAAGAAAGGGCTAAATCTAAACATCCGGACTCTTCCAAATCTTCAGATTTACATGCATTGGACAAAGGCAAAGGCAACTCGACTTAAAGAAGTAGACAAGCTCGTCTCTCCTTGTTGGATTAAAAATCCAAAACAATACACGGGTTCATTAACCACTCGAGGGACGGTTACAGCTAAGGAGACAACAATTTTTAACAATTTGAAATTACCATGAAATCCCAGATGTTCCTGGCGGGGTTCTAAGGGGCCGTGCCCCTGGCGGGGTGTTAGGGGAAGAGCCCCTAACGGGGTCAAAGGGGCAGCGCCCCTGGCGGAGAACCAAATTTTTGCAAAATCACCACCGATTTCCCTTGAAAAATCATCAACAATTGATGTACCAGGATTAAATCTAGACATTTCGAACACTTCTAAATCCCTAGGTTTACACGTACTGGAATAACCTAACTTCCAATACAACAATCATGGCCGGAACCTCCCTCTGATTCCACTGTTGGTTTTATCTATTAGATGGCACAACAGTTGTGCACGCAGCAGAAATAGTAAAATCAAGAACAACCCAAAAGAGATTTGGGATCGGGCCATGAATGTTGAATCAATAAGTTAAGAAAAACTAGGTAAAATTACCTTGGCGGTGTTGAGTCACAACCCAACGAAGATGCTCCAATGAATGAGTTCTTGTCGGCGGCGAGTTCCACGTAGAATAGCGTCTACGTCTCTGTAGAAATCCACACGAGCGGAAGAACACCGATCTTCGTCGCACGAAAAATGGGAAGGGAGATTGACTGCACCTTGCACTTCCACGGACTGCTAGGTCCGCTCCAGGAAGACAAGCACCGATGACTGTCGTCGGAGAAGAGGCCGGCGGAGCGAGCGAATCGGCGGAAGCAAAACACTTCCGTCGGCGGAACCCTTCCGTCGGCGGAACGGCGGAACACTTCCGTCGGGCCGTGAGTGGATCTCTACCTACTTCCGCTCAAACCCAAGTTCCTATTTATACCCAAAGCATAAACAGACCTAGAAAAAATCGCTATCCGCAGACCACAGAAAATTTGGGTTTCTGGAAATAATTCGTCGGGAATCAGCATTCGTCGAGAATCGAACATTTCGATTCTCGACGAATCTCGACGATCGACGATACTCGACGATTCTCGATGATCGATACTCGACGATTCTCGACGACGATACTCGACGATCGAGACTCGACGATTCTCGATGATTTTCCCTTGGCAACATTTGACGGACCCCATTCTGTATGGTGATTGGTAACCTTTTCCAACACAGTCAACCTACCAACTTCTCCACATGCTCTTATGTTCGACCCTGCAGGCTCATATCGCGTTGGCAGTGAGATTACATGTTTGACCCCTTCTATATCACCATGGTAACTCCAACAGAACCACCAACCCTCGAGCCTAAACTACTTCCTGATCATCTAAAAAACATTTTTCTTGAAGAAAATTTAAAACTCTCTCTTATTATTTCTTCAAAGTTAAACGATTCAGAAACTTCTTATTTAGAGGAAGTGTTTAAACAACATCGCCATTCTATTGCATGACAGATTTTTGATATTCAGGGGATAAACCCCTCATTATGCACACATAAAAATATTTCTCGAAGATAATCATGGCAGATCCGTCCAGCCTCAATGATGACTTAATCCTAATATGAAGGATGTCGTTTTGACTAAGGTAATGAAACTTCTGGATGGAGGGATTATCTACTCGATCTCAGACCGCACGTGGGTTAGTCCCGTACACGTCGTCCCGAAAAAGGGTAGCATAACGGTAGTGACAAACATTAATAATGTATTAATTCCAACTCATACTATTATGGGTTCGAGGATGTGTATTGGCTATCGAAAATTAAATGATGCCACTCAAAAAGATCACTTTCCACTATCGTTTATCGATCAAATTTTGGAGCGGCTCTCTGGCCACTCGTATTATTGTTTTCTTGATAATCTTTTCGGGTATTTACAATTCCCTATTGCCCCCAAAGATCAGGAGAAAAAATGTTTACTTGCCCCTTCAGCACCTTTGCATTTAGAAGAATGCCGTTTGGCCTTTACAATATGCCGACTATATTTCAAAGATGTATGCTGGCAATATTTGGCAAGTTAGTAGAATATGTTATGGAGGTATTTATGGATGATTTTTTCATATTCGGATACTCGTTCCATATTTGTTTTGATAACCTCGCTCTTGTTATTCAACGCTGCGAATACACGAATTTAGAACTAAACTGGGAGAAATGTCACTTTATGGTCCGAGAAGGCTTAGTTCTCCATCATAAAATTTCTATCCAGGGAAACGAGGTCGATAAGGCCAAAATAGAAATTATCAAAAAACTTCCCCCACCTACAAACGTAAAAGTCATACGAAGTTTTTAGGCCATGCAGGGTTTTATAGACGATTTATTCAAAAATTTTCTAAATTTACAAAACCGCTAATCCACCTCCTAAAAAAGGAATCCCCCTTTATTTTTGATAGTGAATGCTTATCAGCATTCAACTTTATAAAAGAAAAACTTATCAATTCTCCTATTCTAGTAGCACAAGACTGGTCCTTTCTGTTTGAAATAATGTGTGATACGAGCGATTATGTAGTAGGAGCTTCATTAGGACACTGCGTAAATAAGTATTTTCATCCTATTCATTACACAAGTGAAATGCTCACATCTATACAAGCCAACTAAACCACCATAGAAAAGGAACTACTGGCTATTGTACTCGCTTTTGATAAGTTTCGATCATATATAACGCTATCTAAAGTTATAGTTTTTACTAATATTTCTACTCTAAAATATTTATTGAGTAAAGCAATGCAAAACCCCATGTACTATACTGGATTCTCCTTATACAAGAATTTAACTTGGAGATCCGAGATAAAAAAGACGCAGCGAACTTGGCGGCCTATCAACTTCCTCTACTAAAGAATACTACTACAAATATGCTAGTGGAGGCTGACATTGAAGATAAATTCCCTGAAGAACACCTCCTCGCCATCGAAATGGTTACGACTTCATCTACTCCTTGGTTTGCAGACTTGGCCAATTATTTAGTGGCTCGAGTCCTTCTAAAAGTTTTTCAAGTAAGCAAAAGACGAAATTCTTTTCTGACCTGAAAAACAATTTTTGGGAAGACCCGTTTTTATTCCGAGTCTGTACGGACCAAGTGATTAGGAGATGTATTTCATGCGTGGAAGGTTTCAAAATCTTGTTGTACTACTACGAAGGACAAACCAGTGGACATTACCAAGCAAACCAGACTGCGCGAATGGTGCTTGAAGCGGCCTTCTATTAGCCCACTTTATTCAGAGATGCTTAGAAATTGGTAAGTACCTGCAATAGCTTCCAACGGTCAGGTAATATTTCTCATCGGGATGAAATGCACCAGAACTTGTTTATCGAATGCAAAATATTTGATCTGTGGGGAATAGATTTTATAGGCCCTTTACCTCCATCTTTCAAAAATTGTTATATTTTAATAGCAATTGACTACATTTCTAGGTGGGCAGGAGCATAAGCTCTCCCCACTAATAATGCGAGAGTTGTCGTGAAATTAAAAAAAAAAAATTCATTTTGGCACGCCTCGTGTGATTGTTAGTGATCGAGGTACACATTTCTATAACACCTAATTAGCAAAAATTTTAGCTAAATTTTGAGTCACTCACAAACTCGCCTCCACTTATCACCCACAAACGAGCAGCCAAGTGGAGGTATTTAATAGGGACCTGAAGTGTATTCTTGAGAAAACTGTAGCCATCAATGTTAACCCAGAAATCGGCGATCCCTCCCAAGGTAGCAAGCTCGCAAGTCGCGGCCTGCACCAGGCGGACGCGGCCTGTGAGCCTTTCCTTCCAAGACTGGGCAGACTGACCTCTCAGTCTGCTCAGTCCGCGCGGCTAGGGCGGTCTCCCCGGTCTGATCGCCCAGGTCATGCAGTAGCTGCTCGTTTTGTAGGGGCTGCAGACTGCTTCCTAAGTACGCCCATGCAGGCCGCGCGGCTAGTACGGTTAACCTTCTGGTGGTTCCTTTTTCCCCTCAGGTGCGAACTACTAGACTAAGTGGCGGACTTGAATCCCTATCCGCCAAGACCATACGCTACATGCTCAACCAGAGGCGACGACCAGCCCTCCTATCCGCCAGATGTAGGCGGACTCTATATCAGCTGACCGTACGGTCTGCCAACCTCACTTGTCAGTCCTCCAGGTTGCCAACCCTTTTCCCTAAGCAAAGGTTGCAACCAGTCGTCAGCGGCTCTCGCCAATAGGTGGGACCTTGACTCTTCAGTCCGCCAGGTCGGCAGTCCTTATCGGCGAGCAATGGCGACAAGCCACCAGCAGGAAACCTGCACAACTTGTCTGCCGTGAGGTAGCGGGCTCGTTGCACAGTCCGCCAGGTGAGCCCTAGCTCGGCATCCTGTGATCTGCCTCCTCTCCGCCATGGCCTGTGCGGACTCTTTCTGCAGTCCGCCGGCTAGCCCTCCAGCTTCTCGGTTTCCGTTTCTACCTAGAAGCGGGCGAACTCCTCAGCTCGCACAGCCCAGCGCGAGCTCGCTCAGCAGTAGGGGCGGACACGTCCCAGCAGCAGCCATCTCCAGCTCTAGGCAGTCCCAGACCGTGCAACCCGGTGAGGACTCTACGGACTCGTTGTTTGTACTCGCTCAGCTCACCGCCTCACCAGTGGTGACGTTACAAAGACCATTACCCCCCTCGGGCCTATAAATTGGCCCCCATACCTCTCATTCAGGGAGGACAGGCGATACGGCAGAGGCGTCCAGATCTCACCATCAATCCCTGCAGACTCAAGTTTCTAGTCCACGCAACCTGATCCTGGCTTCTTCTCGTAGCTTGATCAAGCAGTCTGCCCGGCTAAGTCCTGCGGGCTCCTTGATCGGCTAACCGCGCGGTCTGCCGACCTCCCTGGTCAGTCCACGCAGCCTCTGCCATTCTTCTCTCTTTAGCCACCAGCTTCCCTCCTTGTACCCTTTATTTGCTTTCCATGTAAAGGTGCAACCTCGAGCTGTAATTTCGATTCTAATCAAAGGAAATCCCTTCACAAGAGTGGCATTAAGGACGCGACGGGCAAAGTCTGTTGTTGCCGCTGCTAGCGGCCCTATCTTCTTTCCTTCTCTCGGTCTAACCATCAGAGCCCAACCGCTAAAGTAGCGTCTGCTCGACAGCTCCTGATCCAGCTCATTCCTTGCTCGAGCAAGCTTCTCCCTTGCTGCCTAAAACCTCTCCTCTATCCCCACAACCCTCATATTCCCCTAGCTTTGAGATCGAATAACCCGTTAACTAGGAGGTGTCGCATTTCGCGCACCAACAGTTTACACGCGGTCTTCAGATCTCGATAAGACAGTAAAGTCAGTGGTTACTCATGCCAGACCTTCAACCAGCCGAGATCCTTGCTTCAAGTTCCAGTGAGGATTCTCTTTGGGAGGCCTTGGAGCATTCTCATAGAGAAACTGTGCAACAGTTTCAAGCGATCAACCATACTCTAGCTCCTATCACTCAACGATTGGAAGCACAACCTTCAGCAACACCATCTCCTCCAATCAATCCAGCACTAGCATTCGAGACTCCTCATGTCTACCCACCGGCCTATCAGCCGGTCTATCCTCCTTACACTCCAACCTTTCCGCAAGGGCCTGCAGATCCTTTGTGGTCTCAGAATGACGAATTTTCAGATCGTCAGAACTTCTTCCGAGAAGCTGCTCGAGGAAGTCCGGCAAGATTCCTGAATTTTAAGGGAAGTTGTCCCTACTCTTCAGCTCCTGGCTTTGCTCCTCCCGCAGAAACTTTTCCTTCTTATCCTCCAGCTCCTTGTGTAGCTACAAATTATGCTCCCTTTTTTCCTTATGCTGTAGGAGAACAAGAAGAGCAATCGCCGTTTATAGAGAATATTCGGTATGAACCGACTCCGGCTAACTTCAGAGATCCACGGTTGCCCATTTACACTGAGTAGACTGATCCAGTCAAGCATCTCCAAGCTTTGAATCTGCCATTGCTCTCAAGACTCTCTCAGATGCAACCAAATGCAAACTCCTTGTAACGACCATTGATGGTCAAGTTAGGGATTGGTTCTATGGACTGCGACCTCAGTCAATCTCTTCCTTTGCTGATTTGCGAGGGGAGTTTTTGCTCAGATTTTCTACTTCAACAAAGAGGAAGGGCGGTCTGAAATCCCTCTTTGAGATCAAGTAGAGAGAGACCGAGACTTGGGCTCATTTTGTGGATCATTTTCAAAGAGAAATCTTAGACATTGAGATCGTCGATCAAGAAATGTATCGAGTGGCTCTTATTCACGGCCTGTGGGAAGGACCACTCAAGTTCGAGGCTAACATCCGAGCGCCAAGAACTTATCAAGAGCTGATTGGTTTAGCCAACTCATATATCTGTGGTGAGAAGAGCAACCCCAGCTTTGTCTCTAGGCTTATAGCCAAGAAAAATCCTCCTCCCTACAAGCAGCCTCCGAGGTCTCCTCGGAAAGATTTTCCATCCCACTCTAGGAAAATAAAGAAGTTCCAGCATCATCATCAGCACTCCTTCCACATCCAGGATCGTGCCCACGAACGATTGCAACTGCTATCATCCCCACCTCAGTAAACAGCTTCTGTGCATCACTCACAAGAGGATGACTTATCTCACTCTGGACTCGATGAGGCCATGCTATAAGTCTGCCAGATCATGAAGGATAGGGCAAATTCAAAAAGGCCTTACCAGTTGGGAATTCAAAGATCAAGATATTCAGATCCGTTCTGTGAATTCCACCGAGAGAAAGGTCATTTGATTGAAGAATGCAAGGCCCTTCGGCAGTTAGTTGAAAAATTGTTTGCCGAGGGCAAGATCAACGACCCGGTCAAGAAAGTTGATGCTTCAAAGCCTTCCACCTCCAAGGGCAAGGAGGTAGCTAAAGTTCAGATTAATTGTGTGGAGATAACAGATGTAGGCCATCTGGGGCCTATCGATGATCAATCTGATTGATTTGATGTCATTGACGATTGTCCTCTTGGAAGACTATTCTAATACAAAGAGGGGACATTTCTTGCGTCAACATTTATGACCAATCGCAGCTCCTCAAAGCCTCGCGCAATCATGACCAGCTGCTTTTACTTTACTCTTCAAACATTTTCTCTCTAAAACACTTCTAAGTGTTCTTTCATTTTCATTTCAATAAAGCTTACGTTAGAGATCTCATACTGACACAGTTCCATTTTTGTAATGCTTCTCCTCCATATTTTTCTCTTTGCCAAAGAGATCACTGAACCCCTGAGATATCACCAAGTCTTGCTCAGGGCCCCCTCGAGATTGTTCTCTGGCGTAAGACCACAACGACCACATATCGTGAGGAGTTTTCGCATATGTGCAGTGGGGGACATTCAACTCTCATGCGGAGGATGACGGGACTTCGGATCCTAGCCAGCATCTAACACAGAGAGAGATTACAGGGAGGACCCATGTGTTAGCTCTACTGTGCTTCGATAAAGGATACGTTACAGTTACGATGATCTTTGCGTGACAAGCAATAGCGTTCAAGTGTAACCTTGTCTCTTTGATCATCTCATAATTGTGACGGCCAAACACTCTTTGGTACTCTCAATCCGTGCTTGCGCGGGGCCCACAACTCCGCTGATCAATTCGCAGACAAGCAATAGGCCACTTGGCGCAACTAGTCTAATTGATCAGCAATGCTTGTAACCCGAGGCATGAGAGCAGTGCATCTGTCGATTCCTTCTCAGGAATTTCCGTGCTTGTTTTTCTTTTATGCCCTTCAAAGGGAGCGCGACCAGCCCGCTTTAGGTAGGACTACCCTCTGGATGATTTCTTCTTAAGGCAAGCGGTACATAACGCCCATGAGGAACACCTGTGGCAGCATCTAGTCTTTTTTCGATCATCAATGAGGTGTATCCCTCTTTTTTCTTTCTGCCTTTTTGCAGGTTAATATGTTAAATTCAACCTATTCAAAGGATCTGCAATATCCTTTGGGCTAATGATTATTTTATATGTGCTGCCTGCATTGAGTTCTATCAGATTATTATCCATAAACTCTCTTGTCAGATGTTGATGACACAAATCATTTAATCAGAGTATCTGGTTCTCCTTGATTGGCAAGTCATGCTGTTATAAGTCTAAATTAAGATGGTTTCATCTTGCTGATCTGGATTTCATGTATAAAATATAATTCTTGATCACGGGAGACAATCATGATCGCGACTTAATCTTTACTCAGGTAATAGTAGAGTTTTCTAGGAATCTCTTCTGCTATCCAATTATATCTTATCATATTAATAGTCAACATTCGAAGGTTCCAACCAGGTACTTGCGAATTAGTTTACTTTTCTATCATATCTGCTACTTACTCTTCTTTTGCAGAGATTAGCAGATATTAGCAAGTTCCCGTCAAGTACTTGCACCTTACTTTTCAATAATATCTGCTACTCACTCTTCTTTTGCAAAAATTAGCAGATATTAGCAAGTTCCATCCAGGTACTTGCATTTTAATTTCATATCATATCTGCTACTTACTCTTCTTTTGCAGAGACTAGCAGATGTTAGCAAGTTCCCTTCATGTACATGCACCTTATTCTTCTATCATTGCTGATACTTACTCTTCTTTTCAGAGATTAGAGAATATTAGCAAGTTCCATCCAGGTACTTGCATTTTAATTTAATTTCATATCTACTGCTCACTCTTCCCTTTGCAGTGATTAGCCGACATTTGCAAGTTCTATCCAGGTACTTGCAACTTTGTTTTATATCATACTTGTGATTTACACTTTTTGCAGATGTTAGCAGGTGCTTGCAAGCCTCCTTCAAGTACTTGCAAGTTATCATTCTTCTATGCTTTCCTCTCATCACTGTTTTGCAGAGCCCGCTAGGAGACATTCATGTTTTCTTAGTTTTGCAAAAACAGCTCAGGTACGTGTAAGATGTACCTCTTTTCCGCCTATGTTAATTTGTCCCTTTGTAGGGAAAAGACAGGCATTAACAAACCTTATTTCTGAGGAGAGACATCAGGTTCCATCTCTCCTTCCCCTTTACTTTTCTCGAGGGAAGGATCATGATTTTCGTGGGTCTCCTACTTTTTTGAAGTTCTCTCCTGAACTTGAAAAAGTGTGGAGATTATGTTAACCCAGAAATCAGCGATCCCTCCTAAGGTAGCCAGCTCGCAAGTCGCGGCCTTCACCAGGCGGACGCGGCGTGTGCGCCTTTCCTTCCAAGACTGGGTGGACTTACCTCTCAGTCCGCTCAGTCGGTGTGGCTTGGGCAATCTCCCCGATCTGACCGCCCAGGTCGTGCAGTAGCTGCTCGTTTTGCAGGGGCTGCAGAATGCTTCCTCAGTCCGCCCCTGCAGGTGGCGCGGCTAGTGCGGTTAACTGTCTGGTGGTTCCTTTTTACCCTCAGGTGCGAACTGCTCAACTAAGTGGCGGACTCGAATCCCTATCTGCCCAAACCACATGCTATATGCTCAACCAGAGGCGGCGACCAGCCCTCCTATCTGCCAGATGTAGTCAGACTCAATATCAGCTGACCGCGCGGTCTGCCGACCTCACTGGTCAGTGCGCCAAGTCGCCAACCCTTGTACCCAAGCAAAGGGTTCTACTAGTCGTCAGCATCTCTTTCCAATAGGTGCGACCTGGACTCTTCAGTCTGCCAGGTCGGCAGTCCTTGTCTCCAAGCTATGGCGACAAGCCACAAGCAGGCAACCTGCTCAACCTGTCCGTCGCGAGGTAGGCGGACTCGTTGCGCAGTCCGCCAGGTGATCCCCAACTCAGCATCCTACGATCTGCCTCCTCTCCTCCGCGGGCTAAGCGGACTCATTTTGCAGTCCGCCGGCTAGCCCTTAAGCTTATCGGAGTCCGTTTCTACCCAGCAGCGGACAAACTCCTCAGATCGCATAGCCCAGCGCGAGCTCGCTCAGCAGTAGGGGCGGATACGTCCCAGCAGCAGCCATCTCCTGCTCCAGGCAGTCCCAGACCGCGCAACCCGGTACAGACTCTGTAGATTCGATGTTTGTACTCTCTCAGCTCACTGCCTCACCGGTGGTAATGTTACAAAGACTGTTACCCCCTCGGGCCTATAAATAGGCCCCCAGACCTCTCATTCGGGGAGGACAGACGATGCGGCAGAGGCGTCAAGATCTCGCCATCAGTCCCTGCAGACTCAAGATGGCGAGACCTGCTCCCGGCTTCTTCTCGCAGCTTGATTAAGCAGTCCTCTCGGCTAAGTCCAGCGGGCTCCTTGATCGGCTAACCACTCGGTCTACTGACCTCCCTGGTCAGTCCGCGCGGCCTCTGCCATTCTTCTCTCCTTAGCCGCAAGCTTCCCCCCTTGTACCCTTTATTCTGCTTTCCATGTAAAGATGCAACCTCGAGCTGTAATTTCGATTCTAATTAAAGGAAAGCCCGTCGCAAGAGTGGCATTTAGGCTGCGAGTGGTGAAGTCTGCTGTTGCCGCTGCTAGTGGCCCTCTCTTATTTCCTTCTCTCGATATAACCATCAGAGCCCAATCACTAAAGTAGCATCTGCTCGACAGCTCCTTATCCAACTCCTTCCTTGCTAGAGCAAGCTTCTCCCTTGCTCCCTCAAACCTCTCCTCTATCCCCGCAACCCTCCTATTCCCCTAGCTTGTGAGATCGAACAGCCCGTTAACTGGGTGGTGTCGTATTTCGCGCACCAATAATCAATTGAAAAGATTTGTCGCTTAAACTTGACGACGCACTTTGGGCTTATCGTACGACAAACAAAACTGTTATCGGTTGTACGCCTTATCGTTTAGTCTATGGAAAAGCATGTCATCTTCCGCAAGAATTAGATCAACGCGCATACTGGGCGCTTAAATTTTTAAACTTAGATATGAACTTATCCTCTGAACAAAGAAAATTTCAACTAAACGAACTTGATGAATACCGTTCCAACGCCTACGAAAGCAATAAATTTTATAAAGAGCGTTCTAAATTTTATCATGATAGAAAAATAAAATTTCCAAAATCTTTTTCTCCGGGCAATCTCGTCCTTCTTTATAACTCACGCCTTAAACTTTTTCCCGGGAAATTAAAATCCAGATTGTCTGTCCCCTTTACTGTTAAAGAGGTTTAGCCATATGGGACTGTTCTTATTTCTCACCCCGAACTAGGCTCTTTTAAAGCAAATGGACACAGATTAAAACTTTACCTTGCGGAGGACATTTCAACTAAACAAATGGAATCATATACCCTACCTAACATATGAATCATCCCTTAAATAAGTCAGGCTACGCGACGGTAAACAAGGCGCTTATGGGAGGCACCCTATAGTTATCTGCTTTTTATACTTTTTTATATATAGGTTTTTCTTACGGCCTCTCTGACCTGCTATCAGGAAAGCCTTTTTAATTTAATGTACTTTCAATTTTGTACATATCAACTTTTTCTTCATACTTATGCACAACATAAGTATGTGGGTGTATTGCCTTTCTAAAAACCGCATTTATATGTATGTGTATTTAAAAAAAAAATCCCAGTCTTGATTTTATACATAATATTTTCTTAGCAATGTTCATGTATATCTTTAAAAGAGCATTCACCTGAGTATATATTTTGCTAAAACAATCATCCGAAAAAATTGAAACCCCTACTTCATTTGTCTCTTTTCCAAAATCAAAAATATTTTTTAAGTCGATATATAAGAAATTATCTAGTTTTTCACTTTACTAGTCATTTATTGATCATAAATAGATAGATCTAAATATCTGGGGTTAAGTTTTAAAAAATATCTTATTTATCTTATTTAAAGTTAGAGGATTTGTTTTGAGCACTACTTTTGCTTTACGATAAATAGAGGCATGTATATTATGTTAGCTAAACATCTGTAGGCTGTAATTATCTTAACTTTACTCTTATCGAAATATTGGAATTTTCAAGCTATTACAGTTGTTCTCAAAATCTTTTATCAAAATTATTTTTGAAAACGCCTATCTAATTTTTTTGCTTGACAGTTTTTCTTACGCACACAAGAATCTAGGAGTATGTGCTCCTAGAAAATAAAATATCTTATGCCAATGGGAATAAGATTTTGTTCCGTACACATAGGAATCCAATAATTGTTAAAAGACTATATGAAATGGAGTAGTTGCTCCTAAACATATACATTGGATTAAAATAAAGTTCAGTTCTGCAAAGTTTTTTTCTACTATAGAACATATTTTCTTATGTAGTTGTAACAAAGCAGAAATATGGAATAAGGTGAGAGAATAAATTTCATCACCATCTACATCAAAGTGTAAGTTATAGGCAAAAGCCAAGTTTGTACACCATAAAATCACTACAAATTGATCTAATTTTGCTTAAAATTTTGAGAGAGCATAATTAATAGTTTGTCTATTTTCCATGATATCTCTTTTAAAGTATGGTTTTCATAATTACAATCTAAATTGTTACTAATGATTGTAATGTTGCTTGATATTTTGTTTTCTCAAGAAGTCTTTTGGCTACGAACATTTATCTCTGGCTAAATAGTTTGCATAATGTAGGACTTAACTCTTTATACTCCAGATTTTTATGTCTATTTTTCCTTGATTTAATAAACTTATAGTTAAATTAGAAATTTATAACTGTTCGTATCATCGACTCATACTTTTGCTCTGAAATAGCAAAGCTTAAGTATGAGGGTATTTGATGAGTAGCAAAATATACATATTTTTAGGTTATATTTTAATTTTGTTTTAATAAAAAATGTAATTATATTATGTACATAACAAAATAAATCATTCCTTTTTTATTTTCAGTTCTAACATGACCTTTTTTGTGCCCTATAGGTATTTCTACACATTTAGGGCAATTCGGCAAAATTTCCAAAGTCATGCCCGTGACCTAGGATGTGTAATTTTAAAACCAGCAATTCATGCAATTTGGGAGATTTCGACCATCAAGCCCAGTCACGCCCGGATTACACACCCATGTTCCAATGGTCACCCCCGTGACATCACCCGTAACCAAGCAAGTTGCTCACTATCACACACAGCCGAAGTCATGCTGCCAGCAAACCAAGTCACGCCCGAATTAAAAGCCCGTGATCCATCTATCACGCCCGTGACCTCTGCCGTGACCAAGGTAGAAGTCTAGTTGTCACGTCGTGCCGAAGTCTATCTGTTATGCCTGCAAACACGCCTATCTGACACGCCCATGACCATTATTTCATGCCCATTAACTTTTCAAATTCAATCCAGAAGCCTTCAAAATTCTATCCACAGATGCAACGTAATAAACACGCCCAAGAGACACGCCCTAGAGGGGGATATAAGGGGGCATGTAAGGTTAGCGTGTACCTCTAATTATTTGGCTATAAAAAAAGGGCCAAGGCTGAGGTTTAAGGAGAACTAGAAGAGTTCAACATAATTCTATATAGTGTTTATGAGTAGCTTTTGAGTAATATTTTCCTAACCCTAGTTTGGGTTCTTTAGTGTGTAACACTTTTTGAATTAATAAAATTTCAGTTTTCAAATCACTCTTCAACTTTTATTCCTTTTAACTTAGTTTCCATTTTTGTTGAGACAGGGTGTGTGCATAAGTACTTTCTTTTTCATATTTCTTTTTCTACTACCACCCCCATCCCAGATGAGAGGCTAAGAATTTTTTAGGACTTGATTAAGATGGTTAGGATGAATATTATTTCTGTAATTTTATAATAATTTCCTACTACCACCCCTATCCCAATTTCGAGGCTAAGAACTTTTTAGCACTCGTTTGAGATGACTTTTAGGAAGGATATTAATTCTGCAATTTCAATCCCTATTTTCTAAAATTACAAAAAATTAATATTTACCTAAGAATTAAGTTGCATGGAACCGTAAAAATCGATATATGGTTTTCATTTCTGTAGTTCGTAAATAGTACCCGAAAGGTTCGTGTCCACGAATTGAACACTCTTAGGTTAAGAGAAACTACGCCTCACTCTTGAAAGAGATGAACGTAAGACTCCCGAGTTGAACCTTTGAATATTAGTAAAAGGTCAATAGTGGAGTTCACAACGTAAAGCGTGTATTAAAGTAATTTTTATTAGATACGAAAGTACAGTCAAACTACTTAATCTCAAGTGGATGTATCCTCAATAGAGGTGCACTCATATTGAGGGAACCTACATGGTCAAGTATTTTAATTAACAGAAAAATAGAGTTTTTCTTGATTAAAAATTAGTTTCCAAAATAAATCAAAATCGAGGGCTCCCTACCTAATCTATTTTCAATACCCTAAGTATTTCTTTTATTTTTACTTTTAAAAATCAATAACCCTTTTCGATAAAATAATTGTTCCATTTCTTAAAGTAGAGTACTCGACACAGATCCGTTGAAAAATATGACCTTGATATTTAAAAAATACTGTACTATTACTCGATAGGTACGTTTTCCTTAATCATAGTATATAAGTAAAAAACATAATGAGATAGAACACACAAACACTTAATTTCTTCATCCAACTTAATTTTCAATTTAAACTATCTCAAAGCTGTTTCATTTTACTTATTAATGGCCGCTATAATGTTTATTTTTACTTGAAATGCAAATTATCTTATATTGTAGTTCTTATCTCTTTTTGATATTTTGAAATTATGCTTGCAAAATTTCAATGAAATAGCATCTCTTGGACTTGAAAAAATCTTATTAGGCTTAAAACTCTTTATCCTTTATATGATTCTATTTTCAAAAAAAAAATTTATTTTAAGTGTGCTTATCATATTCTTATGCTTACTACTTGTGCATAATCACAATTATCTATTTTCTCAACAAGTGATAAAATATGCTTGAATAAGTGATATTTTCTTACTCACTACTACTTTATTCAATCATGCATACATTTTGTCAACAAGTGATAAAGTGGTATTTATGAACTTGGATATTGAATCATATCTTCTTCTCAACATAGATCTCATAATTTCTCATTGCATACACTCTCTTCTAGCCTCTTTTGATTCTACCAAAATGGAAGAGAATCTCTTGCTTAGTTACAATAGATCATGCT
Organism: Platanthera zijinensis; assembly: GCA_039513925.1. Taxonomy (NCBI): domain Eukaryota; kingdom Viridiplantae; phylum Streptophyta; class Magnoliopsida; order Asparagales; family Orchidaceae; genus Platanthera; species Platanthera zijinensis. The sequence goes on along the minus strand of CM077097.1, from coordinate 16,994,317 downwards.
TTGAAATTTTGTATAAAATAACATCTTTTGGTTTATAGTTCTCAAAATCATTGTGGTATCAACTTCAACTTTTACTATATGCATGCGTCACTACTAAGACATCATCTTTCTAAACTACAACTTTGAATTTAATTTTTACGTTAAAATTATTAAAGGATGTTTGCACTCAAAAATGCTTCAAAATATTTAAACACTAAAAAACTTCTTTAAGCTTGATCATGTCACCAAAGTTTCACAAGTAGTATTTTATACTTTCCAACATGTAATATCATAAAAATACTCGCTACATATGAAAAGGGGGAGAATAAAATTGCCAAAGCACTTGACCCCACCCTCTTTTGATAATACCAAAAGAGGGAGAATAGATTTGAAGAAATACAACATTTAGGGGGAGTACAACCTAGGAAGCTTCTAGGTACGGGGAGTCTCTATCTAAAGGAAGTTTGCTTATAAATTCTTATCAACCACATATCAACACAAACACTATTTTATGCATTATTTCTTCATAATGGATTTATTATTATCAAAAGGGGGAGTTTGTTGGAATATGCGTTCCGCATCTCTTGGTTTGAGAATAACAAATCTTAGTATGTATTTGATCACATTTTTTGTGTGTTTATAAGGTGCATGAACTACAAGATAAGTACTCTAAGAAAGAAAAAATAAAAGAGGAAAAGATTTCAAAGTTCTGTTGATAGCGCTATCGCTATTGATAACCTAAATTGTGGAAGGAAACTTGAAAGGCTTTGTTTTCAAGGGTAGAAAACAACCTAGAGGGGGGGGGGGAATAGGTTTCTAGGTCTTTAGTATATCTTTTAACTTTTATAAGTTTAGGCTGTGAGTGGTGATTTATTTCCTAGTGATTTCAATACATTTACCCAAAAGACACAGTAATTTATAGAGGTTCTCCAGATTATGGGTACGTCCACTATCCATCCCTCCTTTCTAACAGTATGTTAGATGAGGCACTTCTCCAATATCTCGGCTCCTATGTGCTTACAACACAATCCCGTAAGACCACTCAGTCTACTCCAAGGCTTACAACTCGGGCACAAAGCCCTATAACTCAGTGATCAGAAAATCACCTACGTCAGGCCAACGACCCTACCACTCAGGCTGGGAGGACAACCCTACACTCAGATTCTTAATAGAATCCTAACACTCAGATTCACTCTTGAATCTAATCTCAGATCTATAACAGATCCTACAATCTTAGCCTTTATAACACATGCTTATAGCTCAGAACAAAAAGAATCTAACAGAGAGAATAAGGTTTGATGTTGATATGACACCAGAGATATTATCTCTGTGTCTTTCTCCTTTTTTCCTGAGAGATCATTCCATATTTCTTCTTCACACCTCCAAAAAATAATCTTCAGGATTTGCTCAGCTTGGGTTGTGAAGTGGTCGCAGCTAGGGTTAGCCCTTGCTGCTCCTTTTTTTGCTGTTGATGATGAAGAAGACAAAAGAAAACAAGAAGAACTTTCAGGTCAATTGATTTGAACTTCTGCTTCTTGTCTCAGAACCAATGGCGAGGAAGACGATGAAGATCTGGCACTTTTTGAAAAGACAAAGCCCTAAATGCTAATTTGATTTCCCCAATCTCATTCCTTTTATCTTTGGTCGTGCAATAACTTTTTTACCTGTGGGCCCCACTTTTATTACTGGTTTATAGCCTTCCTTTTATATAATATATCATATAGCAGGCTATCGACACCATCAGTGGTGGATTCCAGCTTTCCCGCAATGAGTTTGAATTTCGTTCACTTTTGTTGACTTTTGGCTAACGTCAACATCTATAGACTTAGCCAAATTCTCAGGTCCATTCCAGGCGTTGAGTGCGTTGAGTGAACAATCTTCACTAAACAATTCTGGACTTAGCCAATCTTCTGCTTCCTTAGGTGTTGAGTGAACAAGCTTCACTCAACGATTCTGGAGTTAGCCAACTTTCTGCTTCCTCAAGCATTGAGTGTGTTGAGTGAAGCCTTCTCCACTCAATTATTTTAGACTTGGCTCATCATTTTGCATCTAGGCGTTAAGAGTGTTCAGTGAATGGCCTTCACTCAACACTTTTTTACTTAGCCAAACTTTCTGCGTTGTTAGGCATTGAGTGCGTTGAGTGAGCCTTCATCATTCAACGTCGATAGACGATAGTCGAGCGGCATTCGACCATAGTCGAACCAAAAAACTACTTAACCAAATTTTCATCTGGAAAAGTGACAACTCTAAACTAGAGCAAACCAACTAAAAAACTAACCTTTGACCATAGATAAATCTTGGGTCAAGAGACTAAAAGAGAGGACTGAACTCAAATCCAAACTAGGGTACCAACATGGAGGTTGTCTAACATAGACTTCTTCTTTGATGTCTCCATTGAGAAAAACACTCTTCACATCCATTTGGTAGACCTTGAATCCCTTGTGAGCAGCATAAGCTAGGAATATTCTGATGGCCTCTAACCTTGCAACTGGTGCAAAGGTCTGGTCATAGTCTATTCCTTCTTCTTGAGAGTAGCCTTGAGCAACTAGCCTTGCCTTGTTCCTTACAATGACTCCCTGATCATCCAATTTGTTCCTGAAAACCCATTTTGTTCCAACAATGGAGTGATCCTTAGGCCTTGCAACTAGTTCCCAAACTTTATTCCTCTCAAATTGATGTAGTTCCTCTTGCATAGCAATGATCCAGTGGGGATCTTGTTCTGCATCTTGAATGGATTGAGGCTCAACTTGAGATAGAAAGCAAGTGTGCATCAGGTTCTGGTTGACCTGATTTCTAGTTTGCACACCAGCTTAGATGTCTCCAATTACTTGGGAGATTGGATGATCTCTTGTTGTTACTAGATCAACAGTGGGTGTTGATTGTTCACCAACCATTGTTGTTGTTTCCTCTTATGGAACAACAACTGGCTCTTTTAGATGTTGCACATCCTCTTCATCATCACTGCTCTCATCCTTTTGCTGGATAGGTGAGAAGCTGTATCCTTTTCTTTAACCTGTAATCTGTCCATACTTTCTTAAAGAAAGTGTACCTATAGTGGTTCTATGGTAGAAACAGACTTCTCCTTATAAAACATGTTAGTCTCATCAAAAGAAATATGAACAGATTCTTATATTTTAAGAGTAGATTTATTATATACCCTATAAGCCTTGCTGATCATGGAGTATCCCAGAAACACCCCTTCATCAGCTTTAGCTTGGAATTTTGCTAAATATTTCTTGTTATTATTATGTATATAACAAATGCAACCAAAGATTCTGAAATAGTCTACTTTAGGTTTCTTCCCTTTGAGCAATTCATAAGGAGTCTTGCCCTTCAGTTTATGTATTAGACTTCTATTCAGCACATAGTTGGAGGTGTTCACTGCCTTAGCCCAAAAAGATAGAGATAGGTGAGCATATGTCAATAATGTAGTAGCAGATTCAATTAGGGTTCTATTTTTCCTTTCAGCTACCCCATTTTATTGAGTAGTTCTAGGAGCTGAGAAAGTATGTCTGATCCCTTCACTCTGACAGAACCCTTGCATAAGAAGAGAATCAAACTCTGTCCCATAATCACTTCTGATCAGGGCAATGTGAGTATTAAACTCAATCTGTATACATTTGAGAAACTCTGTCAGACACTTAAAGTTATCAGACTTCTTCCTCAGAAAGAATACCCAAGTGAATCTGGAGAAGTCATCTACAATCACCGAAGTAAAAGATTTCCCTCCTAAGCTTTGTACTGTAATGGGTACAAAAAGATCCATGTGTAACAGATACAAAATCCTAAGTGAATCACTCTTATTAAGTGACTTAAAACTATTTTTAGTTTGCTTGCCTAATTGACAGGCCCTGCAGAGTCCTTCCTTCTTGTAGGGGACAGAAGGTAGTCCTCTAACAAGGTTGTCCTTGGACAGCCTAGCAATGGTTCTAAGGTTTAGGTGTCCTAGTCTCTTATGCCATAGATCATTTGGTTTGCATACTGAATTAAATAAGCAAATGTCTGTATGGGTTGAAAGAAAATCTACAAGATAGATGTTACCTTTCCTTTTACCTGCTAACAAAGTTGTGTTATCCTCTGACTTGATCTTGCACAGGGATTTGTTGAAAATCACCTTATATCCTTCATCACATAGTTGACTGATGCTGATCAGGTTGTGCTTCAGTCCTTCCACATATGCAACCTTCTTGAAAGTGACTTAACCTATCGGAACAACACCATATCTTTGGTTTGACCAAAATTTGAATCACAAAAAATTACTTTGGGTCCAAGTTTGGTTATGAAGGATGATAGATTCTCCTTATTTTCTGTCATGTGCTTTGAGCACCCACTATCCAGATACCATTGTTGGACCATCTCTGAATAGGTCTTCACCTGCACATAAACAACTTATATGTTTTTGACCCAGTTTACTTTGGGTCTAGGTTGATATCCTTTAAATTCAGAAAAGAAAGACATCCCTGGTTGACTCTTATATCCTTTTGGATGGTATCTCCTAGGAGGTACTATCCATTCAGTATAAGGGTTGAAGCTTTGGGATGAGGGACTTCTAGGATTGACTTGAGATTTACCTCTGAAAGAAGGCTCAAACCTCTGAGCTCCATTCGACGATCGTCGACCTGAGTTCGACGATCTTGGGTCAGATCGTCGAGCTCCGTTCGAAGATTGACTATACCAGAGTTCAGAGTTCAGAAGTCGTCGATCTGAGTTCGACGATACAGCCTTGGATCGTCGAGCTCTGTTCGACGATCGTCGAGCTCTGTTCGACGTTTTCTGTTGAACTTGATTTTCCTTAGGTAAATCTGGATTCTTCCTAGCTACCTCTAAAACACCCTTTCCTTTATCAGAAATAAATTTAATTGGGGTTGTTAGTACTTTAGGTTGGCTGGATGAAGCACCCAAGCCCAGTGTACTATTGAATCTTGAGTTCACTGTGCTTGTAATGTCCATCAGTCTGATGCTTCTCCCATTAAGGGATTCTTCAAACTTCTTGGCCTTGGATAGTTCACTTTTCAGTGCAGCTATCTCCTCCCTATAGCACTCTAACTCCTCAGAGAGTTTGAGGTTATTTGATTTTAGGACACTGTAGTCAGATAATTGATTTCTGAGAGAGATTATCTCTTTCTCAGACTTTAGCAAATCTAAACACAGTGTCTTAAATTCAATTTTAAAGTCCTCAAAAGTAAAATCAAAAGAGTTTATTACCTCATCCTCTTCAGATCCAGTTTCAGCTTCAGAATCAGACTCTTGTTCTGCATCAAAGTTTTGCTGGGAGGCATTGATTGCCATAATGCAGAATTCTTTTTCCTCATCACCATCCTCATCATCACTTGAGCTGGATGAGGCTTCTAATTCTTCTTCAGTGTCACTACAGCTTTTTTCTACAAATCCCTTCCTTGTATGTTTATTTTTGTTGGATGAGGATCTGTTGCTATTATTCTGTCTGGAGTCCTTGTCTCTTCTTCTCTCATTTCTTTCCTTCTTGTCCTTGTTTTTATTCTCTAGACAGTCAGGCACAATGTGGTCTGGTTTCTTGCATCCAAAGCAGATGATTTCTTTGTTGTTGGGCTTGTCATATCTAGGCTTCTCATGCCCTTTGAATGACTTCTTTCTGAAGTCCTTCCTGACCATCTTATAGAATCTTTTGGCAAGTAGACTTAGGAGCTCATCATTTCCTATAACTTTGTCTTCAGGCTTCTCTTCTGTAGCTTTGAAGGCTATGGTCTTCTCCTTTCTGATGACTGAAGAAGTAGCCTTTTGATCTTCTTCCCTATTCTTAATAAGCAGCTCATAAGATTTGAGCTTGCCCAGAAGAGCCTCTGTGGTAATTTCACTTAGGCTTCTGGCATCTTTAATTGGCCAGATCCTTGAATCCCAAGTGCTGGGGAAGTACATTAGGATCTTGTCATTGAGTTCAGTGAGTGTGATTTCCTTGTCCAATGACTTTAACTCACTGACTTTCAGACTGAGCCTGGTGTGCATGTCTGCAACTGATTCAGCTTCACCTTTCTCGAAGTTCTCATATTGGGATATGAGATGGGATCTCCTGTCCTTTCTTTCATCAGCAGATCCTGATATTATTTCTGAAAGCTTATCCCATATGTCTTTAGCTGAGCAGCATTCTGCAACCTTCTGGAATATCTCATCAGACATAGTCTGAGCAAGAATATTCATGGCCTTTGCATCTGCAGTTTTCCACTTCTTTATTTCAGCATCTATTCCCGAGGGAGGTGGAACAACACTTGTTCTTGTGGTCTCTGGAGGTCTTGGACACACTGTCAAAATAGAATTGAAAATGTCCTCATCAATAGAATTCATGTATAATCTAATCCTTGCCTTCCAAAGTGCAAACTTGGAAAGATTGCACACTAGAGGTCTTGTGCTAGCATAGTCTTTGTTTTGTGCCATGATTTTTGAAAATAAATACAATACAGAAAATAATACCCCTCTATATAAGATTGATCTTTTCAGATATCTTTTGGTTCAGGTGTTAGCCTGTAAGAACCAACCTCGCTCTGATACCAATTGAAAGTGAGAGAATGATCTACCTTGACTCTAGAGGGGGGGTGGGGGGTGAATAGAGTATTTTAAAATAATATTTACAATTAAAATTGTAAGGTAGTGGAAGATTTAATTTAATTATATGTGTAAGGTGCTTGTAGAAAAACAAAGTTAAAACAAGAAATAAGAATCACACAGCACACAGCAATAACAAACACACAGCAACCAGAAGACACAAGGATCTATAGTGGTTCCCCAAAAAGCCTGGGTACATCCACTCTTCTACCACCCTTGGTAGGAATCCACTGCAAGATGAGTTGATCATATGTCCTGGGCACCAATGAGCTTTTGTTAAGGTGCTCAAAAACCAGATCTAGATTTTTTGATAAGGTGTCTTGCCACCACTGAGTTTTGACAAGGCTCTCAGAACCAGATTCAGAACTTTTGAAGGGAGTTTTGATAACCCTTTTACAGCAGGAAAAGAAAAAGAAAGAATTGATGATGTCTTCTCTGTCTCAAATCACTGAGAAGACTAGTGGATTGTTGATGTTGTCAAAGCTCCCCCTGAGATGTAGAATGGTTCAAGAGTGAGAGCTTTGCTAGGGTGATAGGCCTTCAGAAGCTTCAGATCTCCAGCAGAAGATGATTCCAGCAGATGTGGAAATATTTGGTGTCTGGAGTCCTTAATGTTGAAGCCTTTTAACACTTGAAGAATCAGTAGATTTTTAAATCACAGAAGTAGAAATCTTGATCAGAGAAATTATGTTGTTCAATCTTCTGTAATGTAATCTAATTCTTATGTATCTCTTTGTATTGTCTGTGTTGATCACTGTATCTTGTGTATCTGTACTATCCGAATGAAAACTGAAGGAGTATATCAGATATTCTCTTAGATGGCCGTTTAATCAGTCATAAATGACTTCCATAATAGACAACTATATCTGGGGAAAGTCCTAAGCAATATTCCATTTAGTCTTTCCTTGAAACTTGCATCAGATTGATTGAAATGGCTAGAAAATCCTTTGCAATCATTGCAGGAATTAATTCTGATTATAATCCATAACTGTCCTTGAATTTGAATTCTGAAGGCGTCGATCTCTCACAGAAATCGTCGATCTGAGCTCTACGATCGTTGAACTTAGCTCAGAGATTTGATTAACACAGCAGAAAGAAAACGTCGAACTTAGCTCTACGATCGTCGAACTGAGCTCGAAGATCATTGAGTTGAGCTCAATGACTAGGAAACTAACTGAAGGAAGATCGTCGATCTGAGCTCGAAGATCGTTGACCGGTGTTCGACGACTTAGCAGGGTTGAGCTCAGAGAGCGTCGAACGGAGTTCGACGTTTCGTCGAACTGAGTTCTACAAAAATTGTCTTTGTCTCAGCTCTAAGTCTTGATTTTTGAATGGTCCTGGGGGCAGCTTCAAACCTAAGTTATAAGCCCTAGACTCATTCTAATTTGACCTTTTCAACTATACATCTAGGTCAAACCAATTTTCCTAAAAACATAGTGATCCTTGCCCAAATTAGTAATAGGGTGTTCCAACAATATCTTCTCCCCCTATATGATTACAGATAATCAGCTGCTTGTAACTTCTCTTTAAGAAGCAGAATTTGTTTCTACAAGTTCTGGACTTGCTCCCCATCAACAGGTTCATCCTCTTTCAGCATCTGATAGACATTGCAGTCTTCTCCAGTCTAGATATCCCTTATGGTCTTCACGACCTGCAAGAAAGAGAAATTCCTACAACCTTAACAGGGAAAGAGCAACTGAAGCTATACAAAGTTCAACATACCCAAATCAAATTTGAAGGTGTTATAATTTGCTTCATCTAGTAGCTTATTGAATATGTAAGTCACTTTCTTGTCTGTAGGGACAAACTCAAGACTGATGCCTTCACATTCTACATGCTTTCTAATAAAACGATATCTTATCTCAATATACTTAGTCCTTCTATATGAGACAAGGTTCCTAGCAATTAAGATGAACTGGTAGAATCACAAAATAAAGGACTTCTACTTACTAAAGGTTATAGTCCTGGAGCTGATGCTGGATCCACAACAACTATGCACAGTAACTATCAGAAGCTATGTATTCTTACTCTACAGTTAAAATTGCAACACTTGTTTTCTTCTTGCTACTCCATGATACTAGTCTTCCTCCCAAGAGCTCCCAGGTGCCAGAAGTGCTTTTCCTGTCCTCTTTGCAGCTTGCAAAATCTGCTTCTGAATAGCCTGTTAGTTCAAAATTCCTATTTTTAAGGTATTATAGTCCAAGATCTGGTGTGCCCTTTACATACCTCAAAATCCTCTTGACAGTTGAGAAGTGAGATTCTTTAGGGTAGGCATAATACCTAGCATAAACACATGTAGCATACATGATGTCTGCCCAACTTGTAATAAGGTATAAAAGGGAGCCAATTATCCCTCTATACAAAGTTTCATCAACAGGTTTCCCTGCCTCATCTTTTCCTATAGGCATACTTGACCCATGGGAGTTTTCATGGTGGAGGTATTCTCCATACCAAACTTTTTTGATTAACTCCCTAGTGAACTTAGACTTGGATATGGACAAGCCATCATCAGTCTATCTTACTTGGAGGTCAAAGAAGAACTTGAGCTCACCCATGCTACTCATCTCAAACTTCCCTTGCATAAGTTTGGCAATCTTCCTGCAAAGGTTATCATCAGTAGATCCAAAGATTATGTCATCAACATAAATTTTGAGTAGGATGATCTTGTCCTTAGATTCCCTTAGGAATAGGGTCTTGTCTATCTTTGCCCTTGAGAATTTGTTCTCAATGAGTAAGTTAGACAATGTCTCATACCAAGCTCTAGGAGCTTGCTTCAGCCCATATAGAGCTTTCTTAAGTCTATAAATAGAATCAGGTGAGTTAGGAACAACAAAACCTTGAGGCTGTTCAACAAAAACCTCTTCCTTTAAGTCACTGTTCAAAAAGGCTGATTTTGGATCCATCTGGTAGACTTTGAATCCTTGGTATGCAGCATTTGCAAGGAAGAGTCATATAGCTTGGCTACTGGGGTAAAGGTTTGATCAAAATTAATACCTTCTTCTTACATGTATCCTTTAGCCACCAATCTAGCCTTGTTCTTAACTATAATGTCATTTTCATCAAGTTTGTTCCTATAGATCCACTTAACTCCAATGACATTATGTCCTTGTGGGATGGGAACCAACTTCCAGACCTTACACCTCTTAAACTGATTCAGTTCCTCTTACATAGCTACAATCCAGAACTAATCTATGTTGGCCTCTTCAAATCTCTTGGGCTTAACCTGCGATAGGAAACTAGAATACAAAGATGTATTCAGACTTTTACTCCTTGTAAATACTCCTTGGCTGGCATCATCAATGATTTGGTGTCTTGGATGATCCCTTAGATGCCTGATTGTTTGAGACAATCTTGCTCCATCTTCCTGATCTTCATTGTCTTCACTTTGTTGATCATCATCCATTACCTGTGTGCCTTGTGCTTCCTCTGGAATGCACACTCTATCAGATTCATCTTGAACTAATGGAGCAACCTCCTTGATAATCAGCTTGTCTGTCATCAGTTCAGTACCTGCAGTACTAGAAGAGGAGCTTGGCAACTCTCTGTTAATCATTGTAGATTCATCAAAGACTACATGGATAGATTCTTCTATAACTTGATTTTTCAAGTTGTAGATCCTATAGGCCTTGCTATGATTGTTGTACCCAACAAAAATCTCTTCACAGGACTTGAGAGCAAACTTAGTCACATAGGAATTTCCATTGTTTAGCATATAACACATACTACCAATAATCCTAAAATAGCTCAGGTTTGGTTTTCTTTCCTTCAAGATCTCATAGGGATTCTTCTTGTGGCTCTTAGTGATGGAAGCTCTATTATGGTCATGACATGCAGTATTAAATTCCTCAGCCTAGAAGTGTTCTGGGAGAGATGTATAACTCAACAACGTCCTTCCAGCCTCTATGAGATCCATATTCTCTCTCTCATCAATCCCATTTTGCTGGGTGTTCTATGACAGGAGAATTCTTAGTGAATCCCTTGCTCTTCATAGAACCTTGTCATGCATTCAGACTGAAATTCAGTCTCATGGTCACTTCTTATTTTGACTACAGTAATGTCAAATTCATTCTAAATTTGCTCGACAAATGTCTTGAAGACATCAGGGGTTTTAGACTTCTTCCTAAGAAAGAAAACCCAGGCAAATCTTGAAAAGTCATCAAAAAACACAAGGGTGTAGACTTTTCTACCTAGACTATGTACTGGCATAAGACAAAACAAGTCCATATGTAGGAAGTATAAGCACCTTACTGAGTCTTTGGTCTCAATGCCCTTGAAGGAGGTCTTGGTCTGTTTGCCCTTTTGGCATGCAAAGCAGATACCCTCCTTAGTGCACTTCATCTTAGGACAATTCCTAACTAGCTCTTTACTAAAGAGCTTGCCTATGATTTTATAATTCAGATGAGCTAGCCTCTTGTACCACTAGACACAGTATGAGGTTTTCTTATATGCAACTAGGCATACAGGGGAGTCTGTATCTAAGCATAAAAATTTTAAACAATAGATATTCCCACTCATAGTGCCTATCAAGATGACCTCTTAGTCACTTGACCTCTTAATCTGGCACTCATCCTTGTGGAATGAAGTGACATAGCCTAGATCATATAACTGGCTTTTGCTTATTAGGTTATTTTGCAAACCTTCCACATAAGCCACTTTAGTGATAGTGACTATGCCATTAGTGATCTTACTATACCCTCTGGTGACTCCTCTATCTGAACAACCAAAGATAACTTTGGGTCCATCTTTCACTAGAGTATACTCTTTCAGATTACTCCTTATTCTAGTAATGTGCCTGGAACAACCACGATCCAAGTACCATATAGGGGTATGGACAGTTGGACTAACATACAAAGCATATTTACTTTACCTCAGGACCACAATATTTATAGGGTCCTTGGTGCATGTCAATCTGAAAATGAACATGTCCACAAGCAATTTATCTGACTGTTGGACTGACTTTAGCTCTAGCCATAATGGGATTACGCCAACAATCTATGTCATAGTGGCCCACTTTGCTATAACACCAGCACTCATGATTGTTGTAACTTCTTTCTGAGCTGGTCTGCTAGCTATGCTGACAGCAGCTCTCTTTCTAGAAGGAACATCAGCAGCCTTTTTTAAGTTTCTTTCAGCTAAGATCTGGCTGAAGGTAATTATTCCAGTAGACTTATATGGCCTGCTCTGAATGCAATCACCAGCAGTCTTCTTTACAAAAGACATGCACTTGGCAGCATCAAAAATAGCCAAATCATGCTTGCTGATAGGCTGATCCTGGGTCAGAGTCTTGACTGGATGGCCCTGAACTTTGGCTGCAGCCACATTCTTGAGAGAGGGGGCTGGAGCACCAAAGACAAATGGTCCATGATGGGCCATTTGAATTTCTTCATGGGCTGCCTTGAAGGCACTTATCCCCTTTCCTCTTCTCCTTCCATTAGTAGGTACACTTGTATCCTTCCAGCAAGAATTCCCATTCTTCTAGTGACCATACATGGAGTCCTGGTCATACCTATTAGAAGGGAGTATTACACTTTCAAAGGCAATGGGTGGCTGAACTGGAGCTTTTCCCTTTCCTTTGAAAAGGGAAGCTCTTGTGTTTTTCTTGAATCCTAATCCCTTCTTATTTCTTTGAGAGGAGGAGTCAATGATGGGCAACATGGAATAGGCCTTAGAGTAGCTAGCCACAATTCTCTTCTCCTTTCAAAGTTTTTCTTCTAGATCCCTAATAAGGGCATTCTTATATTTTATGGTGCCTCTCTGCATGATAGTATTGTGTTTCAGCCGGCTAACATCCCTGATTTTCTGATCCAGGAAGGTTGCTAACTCATAATGATGGGAAGCAACAAGCTATAGAGATGCAATCTCCTGAGCCCGCTTTTTAGCCAGAAACTTACTTCTTTTTAATGCCTACAGGAGTTCACCATACTTATCAATCAACTGATTGATATCTTCCTCAGATTCTGAGCCATCTTCATCACTTGAAGATAAGGCACTAGAATTGGGACTTGTCTTATAATCTGACTCATAAGAAGAACTAAATAGAGATTATACCATTTCTGGACCAGGCAGATCCTGGCAGGATTCTTCCTCAGACATTGCCATCAGCCCAATGTAGGCTTCTTCATCATCAGATTTTGATGAAGAAGCGTAAGTCAACTATTCACCTTCTTTGCCATGAAGGACTTCTCATTCTTGCTCTTTTGATGGAGGTGTTTCTTCTCACCATCCTCCTTTCTTTTGACTGGGCAGTCAGCCATTATATGCCCAGGTTTGCTACAGTAGTAACAAATAACTTTATTAGAAATCTGTTTACCAAGTTTATAACCATACCTGTCCTCCTTGGAGGATTTCCTCTTTCCCCTGTAGTAGTCCTCCTTGTGATAAGAGGAGGAGGAGGGCCTCCTCCTCCACGATTGCTCTTCATCAGTTTCATAACTACCTAGAGAAGGAAGTAAACTCCTCATCAGACATGTGGCAATATGATGTGCATGTATCTGAACTTTTTGAGTCAGACTCAGTAGTAGGCCTCCTTGATGGAGAAGGAGTCTTTACCCTGCTTCTTCTTGTGGCTTCAGCCTTAAAGGCCACAATCTTTTCTCTTGCCTGGTACCTGTTGTTTTCTCCTCCTCCTTCCTAGCTGTCAGCTGCATTTCATAAGACAACAGTTTGCCAAATAGAGTTGGTGGAGGAGTATCTGCAAACTTTGCCACTTCCTTGATGACACAAATCTTGGTGTCCCAATCTCTAGTTAGAGACCTTAGGAACTTATCATTAACCTCATGATTACTGAATACGCTGTCATAGGTCCTTAGATCATTAATAATTCTAAAGAATCTTACATAGCAACTAGCTATGCTCTCTTCCTTGGACTGCCTAAAAGCCTCATACTCTTGATTGAGCATGCACTTTCTATCATCTCTGACCTCTTATATGCCCTCTATGTAGACTACTAAAGTGTCCCAGATCTCTTTGGATGTCTTGTAGTGCACCATATTCTAAAAGGTGGAGTCATCTATGGTGCTAACAATAATGTTTTGTTCCCTCTTGTCAAGGGCGGCAAGAATGACGTCATCCTTAGTAATTTTTTAGTATGTCTTTGGTGTCTGGACAGTTGCATCAAGAGCTGAGACTTTCACAGGGATGAAAGGTCTCTCTTTGACTGTGACAAAGATACTTGGGTCAGATGCCTCCATGAAGAGTCTGACCCTTTCCTTCCAAATTCTAAAGCCTTCCTTTCTGTTTATAGATTGATCCTTGGTCAGAGTCTTTGATGGATGGTGCTGAACTTTGGCTGCATCCACATTATTGAGAGAGGGGGATGGAGCACCAAAGATAAATGGTCCATGATGGGCCATTTGAATTTCTTCATGGGATGCCTTGAAGGCACTCACCCCATTCCTCTTCTCCTTCCATTGGTAGGTACACTTTTATCCTTCCAGGAAGAATTCCCATTCTTCCAATGACCATACATGGAGTCCTGGTCATACCTGTTAGAAGGGAGTATTACCCTTTCAAAGGCAATGTGTGGCTAAACTGGAGCTCTTCCCTTTCTTTTGAAAGGGGCAGCTCATGTGATTCCCTTGAATCCTAATCCATTCTTAATTCCCTGAGAGGAGGAGTCAATGATGGGCAACACAGAATTAGGCTTATAGTAACTAGCCACAATTCTCTTATCCCTTCGAAGTTTTTCTTCTAGATCCCTAAAAGGGCATTCTTGTATTTTATGGTGCCTATATGCATGATAGTAATGTTTTTCAGCTGGCTAACTTCCTTGATTTTCTGATCCAGCAAGGTTGCTTACTCAGAATGCTGGGAAGCAGTAAGCTGTAGAGATACAATCTCCTGAGCCTGCTTTTTAGCCAACAACTTACTTCTTTTTAATGCCTGCAGGAGTTCACCATGCCTATCAATCAATTGATTGATATCTTTCTCAGATTCTGGTCCATCTTCATCACTTGATGAAGAGGCACTAGAATTGGGACTTGTCTCATAATCTGACTCATAAGAATAACTAGATAGAGATTGTACCTTTTCTGGATCAGGCAGATCCTGGCAGGATTCTTCCTCGGATATTGCCACCAGCACAATGTAGGCCTCTTCATCTTCAGATTCTGATGAAGAAAAGTCAGTCCATCTCTTCTCCTTCTTTGCCATGAAGGAATTCTCCTTCTTGCTCTTTTATTTATGGTGTTTCTTCTCACCATGCTCCTTTCTTTTGACTGAGAAGTCAGCTATTACATGACCAGGTTTGTTGCAGTAATAGCAAACCACTTTTGTAGAAATCTGTTTATCAGGTTTAGAACCACACCTGTCCTCCTTGGATGATTTCCTCTTTCCCCTGTAGTCGTCCTCCTTATGATGAGAGGAGGATGAGGGTCTGCTCCTCCACTGATTCCTCTTCATCAGCTTCTTAAACTACATAAAGAAGGCAACAAACTCCTCATCATATATGTGGCAGTCAGATGTGCATGTCTCTGAACTTTCTGAGTCAGACTTAGCAGAAGCCCTCCTTGGTGGAGAAGGAGTCTTTCCCCTACTTCTTCTTGTGGCTTCAGCTTTGAAGGCCACAGTCTTTTCTCTAGCCTGAGACTTGCTATTTTCTCCTCCTCCTTTCTAGCAGTCAGCTGCATTTCATAAGACATCAGTTTGCCAAACAAAGTTGGTGGAGGAGTATCTGCTAGCTTTTCCACTTCCCTGATGGCACAAATCTTTATGTCCCAGTTTCTGATTAGAGAACCTAGGAACTTATCATTAAGCTCAGAATTACTGAAGACCTGACCATAGGACCTTAGCTCATTAACTATTCTAAAGAATTTTTCATAGCAACTATCTATGCTCTCTTTCTTGGACTGCTTGAAAGCCTCATACTCTTGATTGAGCATGGACTTCAAATCATATTTGACCTCTTCTGTGCCCTCCATATAGACTATTAAAGTGTCCCACATCTCTTTGGTTGTCTTGTAGTGCACCAGATTCTGAAAGTTGGCATCATCTATGACACTAACAATAATTTTTTTGTGCCCTCTTGTCCAGGTTGGCAAGAATGAACTCATCCTTAGTGACATATAGCTCAACTTCAGGCATGCTGAATCCTACAAGAAATTAATCAAAAATATGAAATATTGAGTCAGAGATAAGTCTCTGAGTCTACCTTGTTGGACTGAGCAGATATCAGTGTAGCCCTTTTACTGTAGAAGGAATTATCCTTTTTCTACAGCTACTTATTTCTCTGCTGCACTGAAGAACAACTATCTGTTGTTAAAGGCTGATGACCCTTTACATAGCTATCTCTTCTTGCTAATTGGATGAATCAGCCACCTTATTCTCCAAAGAACAATCTTGCTGAATTGGAAAAGCTTCAGGTATCTTTCTCTGCCTTTCTGGCTAGCTCTGTTGGACTTGGCTTTAAAGCTCGTCGGAGAAGATGAAATCCTGTCGCCTCTCTTTTTCGTCACTGTGTTCGTTAACCCTAATACCCTTTTCTTCTTTTCCTTTTATACCTGTTGATTTGAATCAACAGAACAAATTGAATGTGGGCCCAGCCAAGGATGGTGAGAGTAACCTCCCTCAGAAGAGGACAAATAGTAGCTTCTTGCGCTACTATAGCTTTCTCTCAACTGCATGAAATACTTTGTCTGCTCTCGACGAATGGAGAGCTGGGTTCGACGAATTTTGAAATCAGTTCGATGAATTTCGAACTGAGCTCGACTAACTCAGAATCTTCAACCTTTAACTTGAGCTCGACAAAAGGTGAGCTGGGTTCGACGAATTCTTAAATCAGTTCGACGAATTCTGAACTGAGCTCGACGAACTCATAATCTTCAAACTTTAACTTGAGATCGACGAAAGGTGAGTTGGGTTCGACGAATTCTGAAATCAGTTTGACGAATTCTGAACAGAGCTCGACGAACTCATAATCTTCAAACTTTAACTTGAGCTCGACAAAAGGTGAGCTCAGCTCGACAAACTCAGATTCAGTTCGACGAATTCTGAACTGAGCACTTCTTTAGAAACATTGATTGAGCCTACCTTACTCAACGCTTCTGGACTTAGAGAAATTATGTTGTCTTTGTCTCAGCGGTTCCTTCTCAACTGTCTAAGCGTTTCTTCTTCATAGCTGTGACTATCCTCCTATTCTTTCTGATGGATTCTGCATTGAATGCCATAGTCTTTTCTCTATGCTCTCCTCTTGAATTCTTTTCCTCCTCCTTCCTCACCAAAAGTTGCATTTCATAGGATAGCAGCTTTCCAAACAAGGTGGGAGGAGAGATCTCTGCCAATTTAGCCACTTCTCTTATGGCACAGATCTTTGTGTCCCAATCCTTTGTTAAGGATCTCAAGAATTTGTCATTCAGTTCATAAGTACTGAAGACTCTTCCCTAGGACATTAGCTCATTCACAATTCTATAGAATTTCTTATAGCACTCAGTTATGCTATCAGATTTTCCTTGTCTAAAACTTTCATATTCCTGATTGAGCATAGATTTCCTGTCCTGTCTTACTTCTTCTGATCCCTCCATGTAGACAATCAATGTGTCCCACATTTCTTTGGAGGTCTTGTAGAGAATCAGATTCTGAAATGTTGAATCATCTATGGCACTTACAATAATGTTCTGTGCTCTTTTATCCATGGTTGCCAAAATGATTTCATCCTTAGTCATTTCAGAATAACTCTTTGGAGTATGAATATTAGCATCAAGAACTGATACCTTCATTGGAATGAAGGGTCCTTCCTGAAATGTGATGTATATTCTTGGGTCAGATGCCTCCATAAACAACCTGACTCTTTCTTTCCAAATTCCAAAGATTTCCTTCTTGCATATGGGTAATTTCATAGACCCTAGCTCCTTATGATTCTCTCCAGAACCCATCTTCTTGAATCTTGATTCTGCCTTTCATATCTACCTCAGACTGTTAAGTCCTTTTTGAGGAACCTCCCTCTGATACCACTTGATAGTTTTACTTTCAAGACAACCTAAACACCTAGAGGGGGGGGTGAATAGGTTCTAATTGCTTGTTCAAATTTTTAGGCAGAATTAAATTACAAAAATTAAAACATTCAGCACAGCATTCACAGACATTTAATCATCACAGATTGCACAATGTTTTATAGTGGTTCCCCAAGGTCTGGGTACATCCACTTTCCCCCTTCACCTATCTAGCAGTATGCTAGGTTCGGCCAAACTTCCACTATTCTCAGATCCTCAGATCCTACAGCTCAGAACCTGGATAGGTTCCTACAACTCAGGCACAACAGCCCTACCTCAGCCTTGCCACAAGGCCTACAACTCAGAGAAGAACCTTCTCTTACACTCAGGCAAACAGCCCTACCACTCAGAGATCAACTCTCCTACACTCAGCCTTTATATCACAGGCTTACAACTCAGATCTGTGTAAAACAGATCCTACAGAAATTTAGAAAAGAAGTTTTAATGTCTTGCCTTTGTTGAGAGAGAAGAGGACAAGACAATTCTTGATCAGCTGATGAAATCAACTGAATCTGAGCTTTCTTTAAAGCTTCTTGAATCTGAACTTAGCTGAGTTGATTTCCAAACAGCTTCTTGAGAAACCACTGATGGCTTCCTTCTTCTTCTTCTTCTTCTTCAAAAATGGGTGGATCCCTCTCTATCCAACACCTTTGATGATACTTCTGAATTCTTGTTAGAACTCTTCTTAGATCGATCCTGAGATCGTCTTCTTAGATCTTCTGATGAAGATCTTCTTTAGTGTATTACACCTCCTTGATTTGATTTCTCAATTTGATTGCCAAAGTTCAATCTTCTCATTGTGTTTTTACTTCTCTCTGAATCTGTCTATTTATAGATCTTCTTAACAGTAACCGGCTGATCTAGTTTATAACTGTCTTCTGACAAGTCTGACAACATCAGTTAACTGGCTGCAACCCACAGCTGTCAAGTCTTCAAACAGATCCTGTGCCTTAGTCTTGGTCAGCAATGTGTTGAGACAGACTGTCAGGAAGTGTCGAGACCAACTGTCTGTATGTGTCGACACAAGTAACTTTGGTGTCGACACAGCCTTTGATGATGTCGACAAGTTTGCCTTTAAGTCGACACAGCTTCTTCAGAGAATAACTTAGTCTTGACTTTGCAGTGTGTCGACACAAGTCCTGTGTGTCGACACAGTTGTTGTAGATTCAGAACTCAGTATATGTTGACTTAGTCTTCTGGTGTCAACACAAGTATTGTCGACTTCTGCCAATGTGTGTCGACTCTGTCTCATTGTGTCGACACAGTCTCCCAGTGTCGACACAAATGTGGTCGACTATCTTCCTGTGAGTCGACACTGCTTCCCAGTGTCGACACAAATGTGGTCGACTATCTTTCTCTGTGTCGACACAGCTTCCTTCAAGTGTCGACACAAATATTTTGAAGTGTCGACACTGTTTCTTCAGGTGTCGACACATGGACTTAGAATATTTTTCTGCATTCTTTAACACTTCTTCACCTGCACATGTCAACTTAAAACAACATCAAATATACCTTGATGTATATCATTGAGCTAAGTTGGGCTTCTTCAAATCAGGTACACATTTTCCAATGTACCCAACAAACACTTCTGTCAACGCTTTGTGTTGAGCTTCTAAGTTGTGTCAGCGGTTATGCTGAGACATTATTCTCAACTATCTCAGTTATCTCGACGCTTTTTCCTTAGACATTATTCTCAGCTGTCTCAGCTATTTCTGGCATTAAGAGCGTTGAGTGTGCCTTCATCACTCAACAATTTTTACCTTAGTCAAATTTCCTGACTTCCAGCTACCCTTTTTGTTCACCTGACCAATCAAGGACAACTTGCATGCATGAATTCAAGCACACATCAAATACGTTATGCCCCTTAGCTTGATTGGTGATGCCCTTTGAAATCCTGAGAAACATTGTAGGGTAATATTCCCAACACAAAGGAAGCTGATAAAAATAAAAACAACATCTGGTTTATTGACAGTAACTGCTCAAGTTACATGTGCTACCATAAGACTTCCTTCACCAATCTAGATGAAACCTTCAAGTCAAACATTTTTCTTGGCGATGGTAAATCTATTCAAGTTAAAGGAAAGGGGGACATAATTATTCTCACAAAAACTTGTAAAACCAAACTATTCTCAGATGTCAACTTGGTACCATTCCATGCCCAAAACCTTCTCGGTGTTGGACAGCTTGTTCAGAAAGGGTACCCTGTATCGTTCTCTAATGGCGAATTCCATTTCTAGGAGCAATCAAGAAAGCTAATTGCCAACACTCCCATCTCTCAAAACTAGGTTTTCACTCTCAACTTTGAAACATCTAATAATGCTCGTCACTGTCAAGAATAGAAGCCCGACAAATCCATAGTCTGGTATTACCGACTTGGCTATCTCCACTAAAATGCAATCAGCTCTCTACAACGACACACACTCATCAAAGGCCTTCCTCAATTCAATATCAGGAAAGCACAATGTGAGCAATGCACTACTACAAAGTTCCATAAGTCCCCTTTCCCCTATTCCTCCAGCTTCAGGTGCACTCATCCTCTCGAGCTAATCCACGAGGACATTTAGGGATCTGCCTCATTTGAGTGTTTGGGAGGTAAAACTTATTATCTTTTATTTGTTGATGATTTTTATAGATATATATGGATCTATTTTCTATCATACAAATTGGAGACCCTGACAAGCTTCAAAAAGTTCAAAGTCTTGGTGGAAAACAAGTTCATCAGTGCAATCAAATCCTTTTGAACAGATCAAGGAGGTAAATTCACATCCCATCTCTTCACCAACTTTTGTGAAGAACATGGGATAAGGCGGGAGCTAGCTGTTTGAAACGTAATGGATTCCACTCCTTGGCCAAGACAACTTCACCAAACAACACCTTCTCCTTGCACACCTCCAATTTCAACACTTGGCGAGCTCGCGCACCAAGCCGTCTACTCGCGCGGTTAGCCTGGAGACCAATCTCTCGGCAGAGACCACTCGGTAATAAGTCTGGCGAGAGCCAACTCGTGCGGCTACACACTCCTATTCGCTCGGCAAGCCCGCAGACTCCCTACTCGGCAGTTAGATCAACACAACCCGCGGCCACAACTCGGTGAGAACACCAACTCGCGAACACGCACACGCGAGCACACCACTCTTGCGAGACCGCAGCCTCTGCGAGTTCCCACTCACGCAACGAGATCACTTAATCGCTCGGCCTCAATATATAGCCGCCCAACCTCAGCGAGAAACCACTCTGCGCTGCAGCGCTCTCCCTCTCTCACAAGGCCGAAAAACACTAGATGGTTGGGATTTTATCTCTCCATATTCATGACTTTAAAAGGAACTATAATGGCCTAATTATAGGCAAATGAAAAAACTCTCCAACTACCCTCTCATAATGAAAAAACTCTCCAACTCCCTATTTAATACATTCACTCTCTCTCATACATTAAAGGAAAATATAAATGAAATGATAACTCCAAAACTTGTGGGTCCCGGTCAACATGTCAAAGCTCCAACAAACTCCCCCTCAAACTTGGCAGCACATGCCAAGTTTGCCTTTGAGCTTTAAGAACGTGTCTACCTTCAACGCCTTAGTGAAGATATCCGCGACTTGCTCTCCGGTCGGGCAATACAAGACTTCCATCGTTTTCAGCTCCACTTGCTCCCTGAGGAAATGATACCTCGTCTCAATGTGTTTGCTACGTCCATGTAGCACAGGGTTCTTCGCGAGCAGGATGACCAATATGTTATCCACTAACATGGTTGTTTGTCCATCCACTCCATGATGTAGACTCTCCAGAAGGTTCCTTAGCCAGATAGCTTGGCAGGTGCCAGCCGCCGCTGCAATGTACTCTGCCTCACAAGATGATAGAGCTATCGTGGCTTGCTTCTTCGAGCTCCAAGAGAACGCACCTGTTCCGATGTTGAAAACATACCCGGAAGTGCTCTTCCGATCATTCACATCCCCACCGTAGTCACTGTCCGAGTAACCTACCAACGTCAGCTCTTCTCTAGTTGAGTACTTTAGCCCATGGCCTCTTGTCCCGTTGATGTACCTCAGGATCCTCTTTGCCTCTATGAAGTGGTGTTCCTTTGGTTCCTCCATATGTCTGCTCACCACCCCGACCGCATACATGATGTCTTATCGGGTGAAGGTCAGGTAGCGTAGACTACCCACCAAACTTTTGAACAAGGTGGAGTCCACCGCTCCTTCCTTAGATTCCTTATTCAGCATCAGCCCTGGGTCTGTAGGAGTGGAGATAGGCTTGCTATCCTCCATCCTGAACTTCTTTAGTATCTCCTCAGCGTAATTCTCCTGAGAGATGAAGATGCCATCTTCACTCTGCTTCACCTCTACTCCCAAGAAGTATCTTAGCTCTCCCAAGTCCGTCATCTCGAACTCTTTCTTCATCATTCCCCGGAACTCTTCATACATCGCAGTGTTGTTCCCTGTCAAGATTATGTCATCCACGTAGAGACACACTATCATCATGTTGCCCTCCTTATCCACCTTGGTGTAGAGTCCATACTCATGTGGACTCTTCTGATAGCCATGCTTCTGCAGGTAAGCATTTATCCTTCCGTTCCAAGCTCTTGCTCCTTGCTTTAGTCCATATAATGCCTTGTCTAGCTTGCAGACCTTCCTCTCCTGCCCTTTCACCACGTACCTTGGAGGCTGCTCGATGTACACATCTTCCTCCAGGTACCCATTCAAGTAAGCAGAGATCACGTCCATCTGCATAATCTTCCAGCCATGATGAGCCGCTAGCGCGATGATCAACCGGATGGTGTCTATCCGCGCTACGGGGGCGAACACCTCATCATAGTTGACTCCTTCGACTTGGCGGTAGCCCTTCACAACAAGCCTAGCTTTGTGCTTCTCCACGCCACCGTCCTTGTTCTTCTTAACCTTGTAGACTCACTTCACCCCGAGGGGTTTGTGGCCAGCAGGAGGGTCGACCAGCTTCCAGGTCTCATTCTTCTTGATGGAGGCGATCTCCACATCCATCGCCTTCCTCCAACTTTTGTCCTCTGCAGCTTCTTTATAGGAGCACGACTCCAGATCTGCCAAAAGACAATATAGTGAAAAATTGTTAAGGGTCGGTGTCTTCTCCTCATAGATTTCATCCAGCCTCCTCATCTTGGGCTGAGGGCGATTGTCCTTGCTCCCACTGGTGCTTGTCTCTGCCAGAGATGCCTCCACTTGTGCTTACACCACTAGAGTAAGGGGTGAGAGCTCCCCTTGAACCTTTGCAAGGTGGTGATGGTGGCTCCGCTCCACCCATCTAGGCTTCAACCTCTTCTCCACCTTCTTCCTCATCATCCTCGTAGAACATCCCCTTGGTCTTCCACACCGCCTCATCCCAGCTCCAGGTATTTCCTTCTTCAAACACCACATCTCGTGAGATGATGGCCTTCTCTGTCACCGGATTGTATAACTTGTAAGCCTTGCTCATCGGAGCGTAGCCTACGAAGATACACCTCTCGCTTCTATCGTCCAACTTCTTCCTCCTTTGATCCGGGACGTGGGCATAAGCCACACACCCGAAGAACCTTAGGTGTTTCACACTGGTCTTCCACCCACTCCAAGCTTCAAATGAAGTCTTGAACTTCACACTCTTTGTTGGACAACGGTTAAGCACGTACACTGCCACCTGCACCGCTTCTGCCCAGAACCTCTTCGGCAACCCCTTACCCTTCACCATACTCCTCGCCATGTTCATGATGGTAAGATTCTTCCTCTCTGCCACACCATTCTGCTGAGGTGAGTATTCCGTCGTCAGCTGATGAGAGATCCCCTATTGCTTACAGTACTCGTCAAATAGCCTAGAGGTGTACTCCCCACCCCTATCCGTTCTGAGCACCTTCAGCGGTTGACTACTCTCCTTCTCAGCCATTGCCAAGAACTCCTTGAACTTGTCAAGTGCCTCAGCCTTCTCCCTTAGGAAATAAACCCAACACTTCCTGCTGAAGTCGTCAGTGAAGGTAATATAGTACTTGCTTCCACCTATTGAAGTAGTCTCAAACGGACAAGTGATGTCCGAGTGAACTAAATCCAACGGCCTTGTTGCTCTCCGGGACTTGCCACCCTAAAAAGTTTCTCTCCTCTGCTTCCCCTTCGTGCATGCCTAACAGACCCTTTTAGGAGGTGTGATCATAGGCAGCCCATCCACCATCTTGGAACCTGACAGCAGCTTCAGGCTTGTGAACCCCAGATGGCCCATCCGGTGGTGCCACAGCCAAGCCTCCTCCTCCTCTTCTATCCTCGCGAGACACGCTGTCTCCTTGACATCCATGCTCAACGTAAAGAGATGATTCGTCGTCATCTTCACCTTCACAACTTCCTTTCCTTGAACATCCTTCATGGCTAGGGTGCCATCCCACAATAGGACTCAGTAGCCCTTTTCCACCAGCTGCCCAAGACATAGGATGTTACTCCTAAAGCCCGGCACGTAGAAGAAATCGTTGATGTGCACCTCCTTCCCATTGAACATAACTGCCACTAGTCCTCTTCCTTCAACTGAGATCTTTGAAGCGTCGTCGAAACTGACCTCACCACCATTTGGATCAAGGCTCGTAAACAGCTCCTTCTTTCCGCACATATGGTTACTTGCTCCCGTGTCCAAGTACCATACTCCATTCCTTCCACTTCCCGCCCCTTGGATGGTTAGGAATATCATCGGGTCGCCTCCCGTGTTACTAGCTTCTACATAATAGTTGGCTTCTCCTCCTATCCTTGGAGCCCAATAGTCGTAACTCATGTGCCCAAACTTTCTACAGTTGTAGCATTGGATTTGGGACATGTCTCCTCTTCCTCCTCTTCCTTGACCTCTTCCCTAGTCTCTTCCCTGTCCTCTGCCTTGGCCTCTCTCTTGACCTCTTCCTCTTCCTCCTATGTTCTAGCCTTGGTTTTGCTCCACCTCCTTCTGGTGTGGTTGGTATCTTCCTTGGTCTCTGCCTTTTCCTCCTCTACCTCTTCCTTGGTATCCACGACCATGATGGCCTCCTCCTCTTCCTGAGCTCTTTCCAAAATTGAGCTGAGTCTGGAGTGCTTTCCCTAAGCCACTCTCTTCCTCATCATCCTGCACCATCCGATACTCATGGGCTTGCAGCGAGCCTATATGTTCATCAGCCGTCATCACGTTGAGATCCTTCGACTCCTCAATATCCACTACCTCGGGCCTGAACTTCTTGGACATAGATCGCAGGAGCTTCTCCATAAAGCTGACCTCATCAATCGTCTCCCTGTTTTACTTCATTTCATTCGTGAGTGTATGCAGACGTGTCACGTAGTCGCCAACCTTCTCCGAGCCTTGAATTCTCACCACCTCATATTGGGCTCAGAGGGATTGCAACTTCACCTTCTTTGCCTTGTCCACTCCTTGCATGGAGCGCTGCAATATCTCCCAAGCTTCTTTTGAATTCTCGGCATCCAAGATCTTCTCAAATGTTGCTTCATCCACTCCTTGGTACAAGATGAACAATACATTCTTCTCCCTCTTCTTGGCTTCTCTCAACGCCACCCTCTGAGCATTTGTCAACGCAGCTTCTGCTTCGGCAGTAAACTCCTCAACACCATCCTCTACAACCTCCCACAACTCCTTGGAGGCTAGTAGTACCCTCATCTGATTGCTTCAGTTCCCGTAGTTCGTCTTGCTCAACTTGGGGACCTGCCCCGGCATCCCACTACCTGTCTCCATCACTTCACTTCACAAACTTCCGAGTACATCTTCCAGGAATCTGAACCTCCCTCTGATACCACTTGTTGGAAACGTAATGGATTCCACTCCTTGGCCAAAATAACTTCACCGAACAACACCTTCTCCTTCAATACCTCCAATTTCCACACTTGGCGAGCTCGCGCACCAAGCCGCCTACTCGCGCGGTTAGCCTGGGGACCACTTTCTCGGCAGATCCCACTCGGCAATAAGTCTAACGAGAGCCAACTCGCACGGCTACACACTCCTATCCGCTCGGCAACCCCACAGACTCCCTACTCGGCAGTTAGACCAACACAACCCGCGACCACAACTCGGCGAGAACACCAACTCGCGAACACGCACACTCGAGCACACCACTCTTGCGAGACTGCAGCCTCTGTGAGTTCCCACTCGCGCAGTGAGATCACTTAACCGCCCGGCCTCACTATCTAGCCGCCCGACCTCGGCGAGAAACCACTCCGCGCTGCAACGCTCTCCCTATCTCACAAGGCCGAAAAACACTAGATGGTGGGGATTTTATCTCTCTATATTAATGACCTTAAAAGGAACTACAATGGCCTATTTATAAGAAAATGAAAAAACTCTCCAACTACCCTCTCATAATGAAAAAACTCTCCAACTCCCCATTTAATACATTCACTCTCTCTCATACATTAAAGAAAAATATAAATGAAATGATAACTCCAAAACTTGTGGGTCCCGGTCAACATGTCAAAGCTCCAACACTAACAACCCATCGCTCGCCGCAGAAAAATTACCACCAATCGGAGTGAAGCCTTGGCGACACCGGATGAGAAAGAACATTGGACCTCCGCCACCTCCCATATCCGTCATGACGCCCTAATCTTGAATCACGAGGAGATCCCGAAATAAGGTGGAATTTTACCTAGTCACCTCATTCCCTTAATCATTCCCTTACTTTTTTACATTCTGCATGTGCACATCGTCCACTGGAGGGCCGCCAACACTCGAGCTTTATTTTGGGCTCGGGTTGCCAGCCATAAAGGGAGCACTCTCCAAGGATTCCATGATTCACTCGGGAGTATTTCCTCAGTAGATAAGGCTCAATGATAATCTCTGGGAGGTCTTAAGGTGGAGGCATTGCCGGAAAGCAGAGTTGTGATTGTACCTGTATTTATAAGCACTCTGATTGAATCCATCCGACGGTCTCCTACCATACCAGGTCACCAGACCACCACCAAAACTAGTAATCAAATTTGGCAAGACCACAAGAGGTGGTAGAGCGGCCATTAGACGACTGATCAAGAATAGGGATAGCCTGTAAGCCTTCAGACACCACCGACAAAAACTTACCATTGAATCTCATTCTAGAAATCCAAGGATCCCGATAACTTTAATAAAAGCAAAATAATCATTGGACCCACTATGGATCTGCATTGGATCTAATGTGGAGCCAGAGCCTGCTTCTGGTATAGCTTGATCTTAGCCAAGGAAATGAATCAGGATCTGTGCAAAGGTTTTAAAACACCTAAACTTTCCTTAGGATCCGTTCGTTATGTCGTAATTGGAGCGATGTAATTGGAATTCAATTAACAATTCCAATTCTAACGTTCAGCGGCCAATAAAATATCTCGGAATTGCAATTCATTTCAATTCTCGTAGGAATGGGTTATAAAGGAAACACGTCTCCCTCAATTTTGATCTCGTGAGATCTTCACTCACAATTCCCACCCCAACAAGTGCACCTCCGAATCTCTCAAAAAGACCTCGACGCCAACTTTATTGTTCGAATGGGGGCACATTTTTTGCCCAAGAGCGAATTTTTTGATAGGGTGTACATTTTCACACCCTGGCACAAATATTTTGCACGGGAGCACATTTTTAAACCGAGCCGACATTTTTTGGCCTGTCATGCATTTTTCGGTCATGCGGGCACTTTTCGGCCTGAGATGCATTTTTAAGACGGGTGCGCATTTTTCCGCCTGGGCGCACATTTTTCCACCAGGGCACGCATTTTTCTGCCCGGGAGCGCATTTCCGCCAGGGCACGCATTTTCCGCACGGGCGCACATTTACCGCACGGGCGCGTATTTACCGCACAAACGCGTAGTTTCCGCACGTGCGCGCATTTTAAGTCCGCGCATAATTTCTTTGCTCGGGCACGCATTTTCCAGCTCGCGCACAATTTTTTTCACCGGGCGCGATATTTTCTCCCGGGCGCTTTTTTTTCGCCCGGGTGTGTTTTTTTCGCCTGGACGCGATTTTTTTGCCCATATGCGATTTTTTATCCCCAAATGTATTTTTTCGCCTAGGCGCGATATTTTATGCCCAAATATAGGTTTTTTCTCAGGGCACATTATTTTCGCCCGGGCGAGTTATTTTCGCCCGGGCGCGTTATTTTCGCCCGGGCGTGAATTTTATGCCTGGGCATGGGTTTTTTTGCCCATGCGTGAATTTTTCGCCCGAGAGCGTTTTCTTTGCCCGGGCAAGAATTTTTCGTGTGGTCGTGAATTTTTCGCCCGGGCGTAAATTTTTACCCAAGCTTTAATTTTTTGCCTGGACGCCAATCGCGTCCTGGCGAAAATATCGCGTCTGGTCAAAAAATTCAAGGCCCGATGAATAGTTCGCTCCCTGACGAAAAGTTCACGCCCGGTCAAAAAGTTCACGCCCCGGCGATAAAAATCGCCCGGGAAATAAGAACGCCTCCGAGCGATATAAACACACCTAAGCGATAAAATCGTGCCTAGGCGATAAAAACGCGCCCGGTTGATAAAGACCTGCAGACGTGCCCGAGCCAAAAAACGCTCTTGGACGAAAAATTCACGCGCGGGTGAAAAAACTATGCCCGGACCAAAAAACAAGTCTTGGTGAAAAAATCATGCCCGAAAAAAATGCGCACCCGGGAGAAAAATGCGCGTCCGAGAGAAAAATGTATGCCTTGGCGAAAATTCCACGTCCGGGCGAAAAGTGCGTGCCAGGTCGAAAAGTGCGTGTCCGGGCGAAAAGTGCGCGCTTAAGCGAAAAGTGCGCGCTTAAGCGAAAAGTGCATGCCTGGGTGATAAGTGCGCGCCTGAGAAAAAATTGCATTCCCGGACGAAAAATGCGCGCATGTGAGGAAAAAATGTGCACCCTGGAGGAAAAATGCGTGCCCGGGCTGAAAAATGCGTGCTCGAGAGAAAAATACGCTCCCGGGCAAAAAATTCTAATATGCAGCCGAACAGTGGAATTAATAGTTCCAATTCCTGTAATTATATTCCCGCATTCAGCCGAACTGCATAATTGGAATTGACTTCAATTCCAATTCCTATGGGAATCATACGGGAATTGGAATTGAAGTCAATTCCAATTCCTACATCTCAATTGGACCTGGATCCTCTCCAGTTAATTTGAATTGGATAGTATCCAGTTAAAGGACTGGATTTAATCTCCCCAATCCAACGCTTGTAAATAACTGACATTTAATAAAAAAATTTCTACTTCCAATTATACCCTCACGCCTATTTTTCTACTCCTGACAATTATCTTCCCACCATCTCCCTCCCTACTATTTTTCTTCCCGCCATTTCCCTCCCCGCCGGACATCTTCTCCTCGCAGCTCGACAACAGGAACTGTCGCTGTTCATTTTGGGTCTCCTCGTGCTTCTCGCAAGCGGCCTCAGGTGGATAGACGATGGCGGGAAGATCCCTATTGACAGGTACATTACCTGCAAATTTGATTTCAAGCATTTTTGTATTGGTTGATAGATGGATTAATGGGGGGTTTTAAGATGGATTTGAAGTTGGGGAAAAGAATCACTCGGAGAAGGATTTGTTGACCCTCCCAAATATTTTTGCACCTCTTTCGATTGATTCCAAAAGAATCACTCGGAGAAGGAAACCGTCTCTTCAAATCGAGCTAAAATGAACATTATAATATATTTTCAGGATCACCGGAGCGGGAAGGCAGAGTTTAGTGGAGAAGAAGGGGGCAAACGCTAATTCTTCTGCCTCAGCTAGGTATGCCCAGTCATTACAAAACCTCTGTTCTGGATCTGCAAATGCTATTATTCTGCCGCTATTTTTCATCTTTGACGAGTTCCAGCGCTTTAAATTTCCTCCATCGCTTGTCGTTTTGTTCGTTCTTCATTTTTTTTAGTTTCTCTGCACTTTTGCTTTATAAAGCAGGTTGTTATTACAGGTTTGAATGCTATCAAATTTCCTCTGTACTTCTAAGCTTTAGGACATATCTTAATACCTGTTGCACGCCCCTCCTAATATATTTCATAACAAAATCATAATCCCTACCTCCATCAACCGCCGGAACCACTTGCATGAGATCTCTCGATGAAGATTCAAAACTTCCCACTCATTCTGAATGCAGCTTTCTTCTCCACACACTATCAATTTCGCACTATGTTAAGTTTTCTTTACCTTATTTGATTTGCAGTTTGATATGAACCGATTAAGAAATTATCATTTGATTTTATTCAAATAATTTTTCTTACGCAAAGTTATTGTTTTAATGTAGGTTTTGTCATGGAAGACACTTTGTCGTTAGTGGTTATTCCGAAGGTATTGGAGGATTTCATATTGTATAAAGGAAAAGAATTTTCATCAGATTCTGAAGCTTATACTTTTTACAACGAATATGCCAGAAGAGGTTATTTTGGTATTCGAAAGGAGTATGCTAATAAATACAAGAAGACAAAAAAATTAACTTCAAGAAGGCTTGTTTGTGATCGAGAAGGATTTCGGGGGAAAGATAACCGTGATCATCAAACAAATAGAGCTCGATCCGAGACAAGATGTGGATGTTATGCACGCGTGACCATTGTACTCAATCGAGAAACTAGAATGTATGTAGTTTCTGACTTTGTGGAAGAGCATAATCATCATCTACATAATGCAGCAACAGTACATATGATTCCGTCACAAAGAAAGATGTCAGCTGCTCAAGAAATTGAAGCAGATATAGCACATGAATCAGGTATAAGAATAAAAGATGCATATCACTTTTTTAGTAAGCAAGTCGGTGGAAGTGAAGGACTTGGATTTACTCGAAGAGGTCAAAAGAACTACCTACGCGGCAAAAGACAACGATCACTAATGTATGGTGAAGCAAGTAACATAGAAAGGTGTTTTAGCAGACATTTAAAAGAGAACAAATTATATCATTATGCTATTGAATTAGATTTTGAGGAGTAGATTACAAATATTTTCTGGGTTGATGCAAGGATGATATTAGATTATAGCCACTTTGGAGATGTGATTACATTTGATACCACTTATGGAACAAATAAAGCCGCAAGACCGTTAGGTGTTTTCTTGGGGATAAACCATCACCGAGTGGCAATAGTTTTCTGAGGTGCACTTTTGTATGATGAAACTATTGAATCATTCATTTTGCTTTTTGAAACATTTTTAGAAGCCATGAATTACAAAAAACCTAAGACATTCTTTACGCACGCTGATGCTGCAATGGCAGTAGCAATTAAGGAGGTATTGCCAGATACATATCATGCTTTGTGTTCATGGCATATGTGGCAAAATGCATTAAAACACTTTGGTTACCTACTTAAATGTGAGTCCAGGTTTGGGCATGATTTCTCAGCTTGTATTTATGAGTACGATGATGAGGATATATTTCTCAGTGCATGGAAAGAATTATTGGATGTGTATAATCTACATGAAAATAACTGGCTAAGAGATCTATTTAAGCTAAAAGAGAAATGGTCTCAAGCTTACTTGAAGAGAACATTCACTGCTGGAATGAGAAGTACTCAATTGAGCGAAAGATTTAACTGCGATTTGAAGGAGTGCTTAAAAACCAACATTAATATAGTTGAAATGTTCACTCATTTTGAAAGAGTTGTTGGGCAAAAGTGGTATAAGGAGTTAGAAGCAGAATATGACTCGCGACAAAAACTGCCAAGATTGACATTGAAGACCTCACCAATGTTGAACCAATTGTCAAACATATATACACCAAAGATATTTGAAGTATTTCAAAATGAAGTCATTGGATTCATGCCACTTATTATTACAAGCCGTAATGTAATGCAAGTTTGGCATGAGTATGTTGTTGGAGTTTTTGGTGTGTATAAACAATACACAATCTCTTTAAACACATCTTATTGGATAATTTTTTGTATTTGTCGGATGTTTTAGAGTTGTGGGATCTTGTGTAGACATTGCATTAAAGTATTTGATACACTTGATGTCAAAATAATACCTGAAAAATACATAATTAAAAGATGGAGGTGGAATGCAAGAGACAATGATATGCCAGATATTCATCAAGAGAGTTCAAAATTAGAATACAGTGATAGATATAGAGCTTTGTGCCCCATTTATGTTCAGTTAGTAAATGATGCTTGCGAATTTGAAGAAGGATACATGATTTTTAGCTCGGCAGTACATGAACTAAGGAAAAAAAATTCGAGAGGCAAGAGGTAAAAGTGGTGATATGCAACAAACAACGCTACAAGCAATAAATGGCCATGAAGATTACCCTGATCCATCATCCTTACCATTCACAGCACGAGGAATACAAAAAAACAAAATACTCGTTGCAAGAAACGGCGCCCCAAAACATGGATAGAAAGAATGAAAAAACCAAGAAGTGAAAAAATTGTAAAGGTAATTATTTACTCATTTTAGTCATACTAAGAGGGGAACTAATTATTCTATGCTAACAGGTCAATCAAATTAATTAAGAGCAACAAATTTTACCTGAACTTCCACCCCAAGATCATGCTAGTTTCACGGACTTATTGATGATGGTATGTAAACATTTAATTTTCCTTCTAAAAGCCTTATTTGTTTATACGTAACAAAATTTAAAATTTCTTATTTGTTGTTATTTTTTGCCTTATTTTTGTGTTTTTAAGGATATCCAAACAAGATAGTTTATTGGTTCAGATCTAGATGAGGGAAGTTGTATGACTTGGATTTGGTGTCTAAAGGTTCAGATAGGTTGCGGCAAGCTTTAAAGATTGTTATTTTTATTGATGATTGTATTAGGATTTCACATCAAGCTACAACCTATTGATTTAGTTTTTGTTCTATATAAATGTGTAAAAAAAACTCCTATCTTTATTGATGTGCATGTATAGCTCATTATTGATGTGCATGAGTATGTGCATGTATAGCTCATTAAGACAGCAATTCAAATCGAGGTAGAACAAAATCATATATCGTCTCCAAAATGCGTTCTTTTTTTTCAATCTACAAGCAGCCAAATGAGACTCAAAATAATTTTATGGTCACAAGTATGCGAGACCCTCTGAAAACTCCCCGATTTTGCCATTAATATAAGCATCAGGACAAAGAGAAGCGCTCGTATCATAAAAACCAGAACCACTGAGAAGATCAGAGATGGATCCAAATTCCAAATCCAGATTCACTTCTATGCATTTGATGATGAAGAGGACAAGCCATGGTCGAGCTGTCATCAGAGCTCTGCCCATACAGCTCAATGCCTCAATCTGTGCCCATCAAATCGAAACAGAAATATAATCAAAAAAGGAAAGAAAAATAGATTAAACTGAGAAAAAGGTGAGAGCCGGATGCAGAGTTTTATCGACCAATTCCGTCTTTGAACTCTCGCACTCTTAAACTTTTTGATCATTTTCCCCACAAATCAGAGAAAACAAGGCCAGGTAAAGATCAATAAACCGCTGTGTCCAGCGATCACCTCTAGACACACAAAAATCTGATACAAACAAAATAAATGAAATCCACTCGAATAATGCAGATCCGATCTAGCTCACCACACAGCTTCTATATCTCCGCTGCCCATAAAGTTGTCATAGCATGATTATAGATCACATGACGATAACAGTGAGGGAGAGAGAGAGAGGGAGAGAGAGAGACAGATCCTATTTTCCAACCCTAGTGACGATAGGATTTATGTGAGCTGCTTGTAGCTTGACAATGGTCTCTCCCCAGATTGGAAGGGACGGCTGCGGCGAAAACGGAGGAGTTGATGGAGAAAAATAGGCGGGAGGGTATAACTGGAAGTAGAAAATTTGTTATTAAATGTCAGTTATTTACGAGCGTTGGATTGGGGAGATTAAATCCAGTCCTTTAACTGGATACTATCCAGTTCAAATGAACTAGAGAGGATCCCGGTTTGGCTACAAAACAAACGAAGCCTTATTTAATTTAAGACTTAAATGACCTATCGCAAAGAAGTCTTACATATAAAATTTGTTTTAAATTTCACAAGGAATCTAATTATTTTTTCTATATTCTTATAAAATTATTTTTATTTGCTTTAATAAAAATAGTGAGGTGTTTTTAATTATGGTCTCCATTTAAAATAATTTTTGAAATTAAATGATCATTTTCAGCCCTGTTTCCTAAGGTGAAAAATTATTATAACTTCATAACGAGCCTATTTAAATTATTATAAAAGATTCAACTTCTATTTGCAAAACTCGAACTCCTCGAGGCGACGTAGACTCTTCTTTTCCTCTGAAACAACTCTTCATATCCTCTGTAAATCAATTTAATGAAAATATATTAATTAATTATGAGGTTTGATCAACATAAATCCTGTTGGAGCCAAAATATGTCACCAACTCTCCATGCGCTATCCCAGAGTAGGGTCGTCAACAGAGGTAAATGTGGTTTGTAAGAGATTGGTTATTGGCCCCCTGCAGATGGTTAGATAGAGAAAAGGAAGTGTCATTGTCAGCAGCGAACACAAGACTTTACCCTCCATGGTGAATGCCTTCCTTGCGACGAGACTCTTAACTAATTTGAAAAGAGGATTATAAGTATGTTATGGGGAATGAAAAGAGAAAAAGAAAGCTAGACTTAGTATCCGCACCAGCGACTAGGCTAGTTTTGGGCTAAGTCTGCATGTCCTATCCAAGCACCAATGGTCCCCCTTTTATACTTGTCACGACCAGCCGAATAATATTTATCAGAGTGTGCTACGGGCGGGTCATGATGTCGGAGGCATAGACAAAAGTAATTTCCATGTCTGCTAGGCATAAGCTGGAAATATGATATTAGATTTAAAATAGTTATTTTGGAAAAAAAGGTTTAGTTGTTTATATATAAATATATGCGAAAGCTTCAATGTACGGTTGATGTGCATGCACTTTAAATAATAAAATCAATGTCACAAACAGTGCTGAAGAAAAATATAAATGTAATAGACTACAGTGGTAAACATGTCATAAATAAAATGATATGGTACATAATGAAAATCCTAGCAATTGTCCACGATACAAAATAAAATGGCTGACCATAACTAGTACATGATAACAGATCTGACGGTAAAAGAAAATAAATACATAAAACCTGATGTAACAACTACAAAAGAGTAAACCTCCGAGCAAGCAGTAGCTGAACAAAGAGCAGCTCAGGGAGCAGGCGGCGCTGTCACGAACCCTAAGACAAAATCCAAACAGAAGGAAAATGCCTCAGAACATGAGAACTAAAAGTAAGCACATTAATATTCTAATGTTTAAGTAGAGAAAACAAGAGAAAGGAAAACAACTAACTAATGCTTAGCTAAACTCTAGCATACTACGTAGTTTGCCTAAATTTCATTCACGCAATGACATAAACGGTAACAATGAAAGGGGTACGCGTCTCAATTTAATGTACAAGATTCTAATATAAGTTTAATTGCAAGTCTTATCAGCACGGTGCTTGAAATGGACATTTATATGTTTCCGTTATCAGTCTGGCAGGAGTTCGATTCAAAGCGTCACATCAAATCTACACCTCCTTTCGGTGTTTGCATATGACGAATAGTAAATTGGGGATTCATGTCATCGAGATTCCTTACATATCTAAACAGGTCATAAAAACACGTCCCCGATCTATAAGATTATACATTTCATAATATAAGAGTAATTATAATTAAATTTCACGTTGCAAGCGAGAGATATTTCTCTACTTGTCTTCAAGTGAAGCTGAACGGATGGCGGTGGCTAGATGGTGCTAGGAAAAACATTGGAGCCTTAGATAGACCTGTATAAGATCATGCAACCAAGTTGACATACGAATTTTGTCTACACTTGCATAGAAATTATAATAATTGCAAAGATGCACATTAGAGGT
The DNA here is from genome assembly GCA_039513925.1 of Platanthera zijinensis. Classification (NCBI taxonomy): domain Eukaryota; kingdom Viridiplantae; phylum Streptophyta; class Magnoliopsida; order Asparagales; family Orchidaceae; genus Platanthera; species Platanthera zijinensis. The sequence goes on along the minus strand of CM077097.1, from coordinate 16,959,050 downwards.
TGCTTAGAAATTTACCTCTCTCGAGAGCAAGGGGAGAGGAGTTACCAAGAAGGATCGGGGACCCGATGGAACTCGGTTGACGGAAACTCTAAAGTCGGGAGAGCTTCTTCACGAACCGCCAATTAGAGCGACGAATAGTACCGAAGAAACAAAATTACGGCAAGGGTTAGTCGATTGCACGACGAACACAAGTTGGTCGACACCAATAATTTTATTAGAAAGCAAACACTAATAACCACATAAAATAAATTCTGAAAAGAGGGAGAAAGAGAGATTCCTTACTATTGGGTACATTGGAAACATTGTACTTGATTTGAAGAAGCCCTTTCAACTAAATGATATACATAAATATGTATTTGATGTATATTTTATTTCATGCATGAAGGTTAGCCTATGTCATATTGATTGGATATGTGGTCCAAGTTATATTGACAGGTGGAATCAAAGAAGCTAACTGGAAAGACAGTAAAGAAATTTGCCTAAGTCTAAAAGCATCGAGTGAAGCAAGTTCTTTCAACGCCATACAGCTAAAAGTGCTGAGTGAAGTCAAGACAGTAAACGTCTACCAAGTTGCAGCGTAGAAGAAATGACTAAGTACAAAAATGTCGACACACTTCAACTATGTCAACACCTTTGCAGGAGCAGTGTCGAGACAAGTCAGTTATCTTAACACCTTAAAGATTAAGGCAGCTGTGTTTAGATAATTCAATTATCTCGACACTTTGAAGATCAAAACAGCCGTGTTAAGACAAGTCAGATATCTCGATACCTTAAAATAGTAGTGTCGAGATAATACAACTATCTTGACACAATGAAGACTGAAGTATAGACTTAAAGATGTCGACACCCGACAGACTGTAGTGTCGAGACAATTCAACTATCTCGACACAGTGAAGAATTAAAATGAGTGTCGACACCTGGCAGACAGTATTATCGAGACAATTCAACTGTCTCAACACAGTGTAGATTTGAAGATGTCGACACAGTCGACAGTTGTGTCGAGACAAGTCAACTATCTTGACACCTTCAAGTTCAGACTAAAAATTCTACTAAGTAATATTATGTCGAGACTGCTAAGATATCACGACACCTTCTAAGAACACTAAGTAATATTGTGTCGAGACACTTCTGACTTCTCGACATTTTTGATCTTGAAGTTGAATAGAGTCAACACAGCTGAGTGTCAAGTAAAGTAAGAAGTGTTATGTAAGCTATAGTGATATGCTATATCATCAGAATATGTTTGAAGGAAAAATTGAAGTATGATGCCATATGATGATGTCATCAATCAGAAGCCAGCGACCCATGAAGGCTATATATATAGAGGGGTTGTTTTCACAGAATTCAAGGAATCAATCGATCGATTATTTTCTCTCATTCAAATTTCTTCTAAGTTAGAGGAGGGCGACATCTCCAAGAATAATAAGGAAGATGTAGGTCTTCAAGAAAGTCTTTTGATCCTTTCAATAAGTTGATTAGAGGATTAAGATGGATCTGTTCTACAAGTTCATCAAAGAAATCAAGCAAATCATCATCAAGAACATTGCAGATCCAGAGAAGATTCATTTCAGCCACCCTGCTTATCAAGAATCAATCCTTTGCTGCTGAATTAAAGAATCTGAATTCTCAGAAAAGTCAAATCACAGAATTGTTGTTTTCTAAAATTATTTATCTCTTAATTTTGTAAGATCTTATTGAAATCTGAGTGGGTAGGAGATAAATTCTTTGAGTTGTAAGCCTGTGTTATAAAGGCTGATGTAGGGTTCTTGAGGGACCTGAGGTACGTGATTTGTGTGGGATCACTGTGGTGTAAGACTTGTAAATTCTAAGGTAGGGTTCTTGAGGGACCTGAGGTAAGATATTGGGTAGATCTTAGAGGTAAGACCAGTGATTCTGAGTTGCAGGTTTCTTAATAGAAACTGATTCTGTAAAATCTTTTGATCTGAGTTGAAGAGGAGGAGATATAACCTGATCTAACACATTGTTAGTGAGGAAAAAGGGGGGAAAGTGGATGTACCCTAGATATGGGAACTACTATACATTCTCTGTGTTCTATGGATTGCTTGTGTTGTGTTCTTATAAAAGTTTATTTTTCAAGTATCCGCTGAACATTTAATATAAGTGTCGAATAAATTTAAAAGACACCTATTCACCCCCCTCTAGGTATTTAACTACCCATAGATTTATCTTTCAAGTGGAATCAGAGGGAGGTTATTCAAAGAAAGACCTAACAGTTAGAAAAAGATCCTAAGGGTGGTTGAAACATATCAGATCTCATGGCTTCAGAATCTCAAAGAGAACTCAGTTCTATAAAGCTTCCTATATATACAAAGGATAATTTTGCGATTTGGAAGCAGAGGGTGAGATTGTTTATGGAGGCATCAGATCTAAGAATCTTTGTCATAGTTCAAGAAGGACCATATATTCCCATGAAAGTATCTGTCTTAGATACAAATGTCCATGCCTCTAAGAAACTTTCTCTGATGACAAAGGTTGAGGTGGTTCTTGCCATCATGGATAAAAGAGCACAAAATATAATTGTCAGTACAATAGATAATTCAACCTTTCAGAACTTAGTGTTGGTACCCTAGTTTGATTTGAGTTCAGTCCTCTCCTTTGTGCCCCTTTGACCCAAGAAATATCTATGGTCAATGGTTAGGAGTCTAGCTGTAGGGTCCTCGCTTCTCCAAATTGAGAATTTGGTTAAGTAGGTTTTTCGTTCGACTATAGTCGAACGCCGTTCGACTATCGTCTATCGACTGATCGACGATCGTCTATCAGTTGGTCGACGCCTTGGTCTGCGCTGATAGTTCGACTATCTGTTGATAGTTCGACTATCTGTTCTGCGCTGATAGTTCGACTATCTGTTGATAGTTCGACTATCTGTTCTGCGCTGATAGTTCGACTATCTGTTGATAGTTCGACTATCTGTTCTGCGCTGATAGTTCGACTATCTGTTGATAGTTCGACTATCTGTTCTGCGCTGGTAGTTCGACTATCTGTTGATAGTTCGACTATCTAGTTTGTTTTGATAGTTCGACTATCTGTTGATAGATCGACTATCTGTTTTCTGAGGTAGGTCGACTATCTGCTTGATAGCTCGACTATCTCTCTGCGCTTGATAGCTCGACTATCTGTCCTAGATAGATCGACTATCTGATAGTTCGACTATCTGTCCTGATAGTTCGACTATCTGCTGAGGTAGCTCGACTATCTATTTGATAGCTCGACTATCTGGATCGTTCGACTATCTGCCCGATAGTTCGACGATCTCCTGGCGTCGTTCGACGATCTTCGAAGGTCGTTCGACGTTTTCTGTCTGCCTTTATATTTTGTATTTATTTATTATATTTAATTATTTAATACATTTTCTGGCACGATATTTTAAGCTGTATGATAAAGTTTCCAGGCATTATTTGTTCTATTCTTTCTGCCTGAGTTCAAATCTTTTAAGATAAAGTTGTTTGTCTTATTAGCTGTCATTCTAATTTACTTTATCTGCTGACAGCCCTTTATAGCCGTTAGACTGAAAAGTCTTCTTTTGCTATAAAGAGATAGTTTCTGATGTGACTTTATTTAGTCTATCTGTTTATTTGATTTATGCCTGCAGCTTCTTAGAAAGAGGTTTATTCCTTTTTATGGAATGTTTTGCTGCAGAAATATTTCTGTCTTCTTGATATTTACAGCCCAGGTCTCAAGGCTTAGAAGAAGACAAACAATTCAAATGGAAGAGAGCCGTTGCTTGATGATGATATAAAAGGAACCCTTTGCAGAAGGATTGAAGCTAGCTGTTACACACATATTCAAAAGCACTCAAGCCTTCATCAAGCTCAAGCTTCCTGCTCTCAGCAAACTCCATCTAACTGAGAAGTGTTAAGATCTTCATCTCTTCTTCACCTGAGTTCTCCTGCTTTCAGGAAGTTCAACTCAGAGTCTCTTTGAAGAAGAAGAAGAAGAAGAATAGCTGCTTGAAGAGATTTCTTTTTGTTATTTATTTTCTTCCTGTAGCTCTTTCCTTCAGAATTTTCTGAAGAGTTTCTGCACTGAAGCAAGACTTCACCTGGACATCTTTGAGCCAGGGGGAGCCTTGATTCTTTAGAGCATTCTAGCTCAGTGCAAGCTTTTTGTGCTTCTCTAATCTATTGTAAAATAGAGAAGACATCTTAACCTTCTTCCCCCTCCTGTACAGGGTTATTACTCCCTTCAAAAGTATCCCTTGGTGGCAGGGCACCTGATCAAAAACCTGTGCTTGGTTTTTAGACACCTGATCAAAAGTCTAAAGGGTCTCTGGATCTACCTGAAGAAGATCCTGTTGGTGGCAGGGCACCTGATCAAAAACCTGTAGTGGATTCCTACCGTTTGGGTAGAAGAGTGGACGTACCCAAGTTGTTTGGGGAACCACTATAAAATTCCTTGTGTCGTCTGGCTTGTTTATTATTTTTCTTGTACTGTGGCTGTGAATAGATATAACTAGGTTGCTAGTTGCTGCTTAGGTTTTCCAGGCTTTAACTGTAATTACAGTTAGCTTGTGTTTGCACACAACACTTGTGTTAGGCTTTAAGGTTAAACCAATATCTATAATCTCTTCTTTCCACACTTCACTCCAAGGGAGTTGGGTAGACAGTTAAGTTTTGTATCGTGCAAAATTTTATTACTCTATTCACCCCCCCTCTAGAGTAGTATCTATCCCTTCACTTTCAATTGGTATCAGAGGGAGGTTGACTGACTGTATAGGCTAACACCTAAGTCACAAGATCCTGATAGATACCAAGAGTTTATAGAAATTCACTATCATGGCCCAGTCTAAGGATTATTCTAGCACCAGACCTCCAGCATGCAACTTAGCAAAGTTTGGCATCTGGAAGGCAAGGATCAAACTTTATATGAACTCTATTGATGAGAGTATTTTTGCTTCTATTTTGTCAGGTCCCCCAAGAGCACCTGCTGCTGCCACTGCCTCATCATCTGATTTGAGTGCAGTGCCTCCTCCAGACTATAATGATGAGTACAAGAAGGCCAAAATTGCTGATGCCAAAGCAATGAACATACTGGCTCAGACTATGTCTGATGAGGTGTTCCAGAAGGTGGCCGACTGCTCCTCAGCTAAGGCCATGTGGGACACACTGAACCAGATTGTAGCTGGTTCAGCTGATGAAAGGAAGGACAGGAGGTCCAACCTTATCTCACAGTATGAGAACTTCAAGAAGACTGATGCTGAATCAGTTGAAGCGATGTACACCAGGCTCAGCTCAATCATCAATGAGCTGAGGACCCTTGACAAGGATATCTCATTGACAGAGGTCAATGATAAGATCCTTATGTGCTTTCCTAGCACATGGGATTTGAGGATCTGGCCAATCAAGGAAGCCAGAAGCACCAATGAGATATCAACTGAAGCCCTTCTCGGTAAGCTCAAATCTTTTGAGCAAGTGCTGAAGACAAGGGAAGCTGAAGCAGAAGCCAAGACCCCCACTCCAACAAGAAAAGAGCAATCTCTAGCTCTTAAAGCTGCTGAAGCCTCAGAAGGCAGCCAATCAAATGAGGAGCTCATGGCATTGTTTGCCAAGAGATTTCTCAAAATGGGGAGAAAAGAGTTCAGAAGAAAATCTTCAAAGTATGAAGAAAAGCCAAGGTATGATCGTACTCCAACTAAAGAAATTATTTGTTATGGGTGCAGGAAGCCTGGACACATTTTGCCAGAGTGTCCAGAGGAGAAGAACAAGGAAAAGAGAAAAGATAAAGAACAACACAGGAAGCACTCCAAGCCATCCTCCTACAAAAACAAGAAGAAGGAGAGAGGTTTCATTGCTGAAACCTGGAGTGATTCTGATGAAGAATCCTCATCCTCAAGCTCTAGTGAGGATGAAGAAGAAAAGAAGGCAAAAGAAGTTTGCCTCATGGCAATAGATGCCTGCAGCAACCACTCTGCTGCAGAGAGTTCTGACTCAGATGAAGAAATGCCTACTGAAGATGAGGTACTTTCATCTTATGATTTTACTTCAGAAGAGTTTAAGTTAGATTTTAAATCTCTATGTTTAGATTTAATTAGTTCAGAAAAAGAGATAAAAGAACTTAGAAATAGGCTAGCTGACTCTGAATCAATAGCCTCTGAAAATGTTAGGTTAAAGGAAGAACTCACTACTTGTAGTGAAGAAATCAAATTTCTTAAAATGGAATTAGCTAAGTCTAAGAGACTAGAAGAGTCACTTAATGGTAGAAGCCTTAAGCTGTTAGAAATTACCAGCATGGCTAACACTAGGACAGGAAATGATAAATTAGGCTTAGGAGCTTCTCCCAGTGAACCCCCAGTCTTGCTTAAAAATAATCTTTCAACTCCAGTGAACTTCATTTCAGCTAGTGGAAAGAAGAACACTGAGCAAGTAAACCTTGTAAATAAAACATTGAATAAGGCTAAGAGAGAAAAGAGAAAGAAGTTTTTCAAAGAAATGCAAAAAGCGTCGAACGCAGCTCGACGATCGGATGCTCCATGGTCGAACGAAGCTCGACGATCTGAGCGCCCATCGTCGAACGTCGATCGACGATTTCAACATGATTTTCAAAATCATAATCCATTCCATAGAAACTTAAATGAAAATAGAAACCCTAGGTTTGTTGACCCATCATCTGCATGGAGAATCCCACCTAGGAGATCTCACCCACTAGGTTATCACCCTCAGCCTGCATTTTCTTATATCTCCAGTTTTTCTTATGTGAAAAACAAGGGACCCAAGGTTACCTGGGTCCACTCTGTCTAAATAGTTGTTTTGCAGGTGAAGGCCTATCCAATCACTCAAAATAAGTGGTATCTGGATAGTGGATGCTCTAAGCATATGACAGGAAACAAAGAGCTTCTGTCAAAGTACAAAGCAAAGCTCGGCCCAAAGGTTATCTTTGGAGACTCCAGCTGTGGTCAGACAGAAGGATATGGCAAGATCACAATTGGAGCTGTTACATTCAAGAGAGTTGCTTATGTCAGTGGACTGAAGCACAACCTGATTTCAGTTAGCCAGCTATGTGATGCTGGCTACCAGGTTTCTTTTTCTAACTCCTCTTGCAATATTACTTTAAATAATAATGTTGTTTTAATAGGTAATAGAATAGGCAATATATATTTAGTAGATTTTAATTCATCTCATTCTGAAATCTGCCTGTTTAATGAATTAACCCTTAATAATAATTCTTTATGGCATAAAAGGCTTAGTCATGTAAATCTCAAGAACATATCTAGGTTATCTAAGCACAACCTTGTTAGAGGTTTACCTTCTTGCCCCTACAAGAAGGAGAGCCTATGCAAGGCTTGTCAGCTAGGCAAGCAAACCAAGAATTCATTTAAATCTGTTAATAAAAGTGATTCTCCTAGAATCCTGTATTTATTACATTTGGACCTTTTTGGCCCAATAAATGTACAGAGTCTAGGAGGGAAGTATTACACATTAGTAATTGTAGATGACTTCTCTAGGTTCAGTTGGGTTTTCTTTTTGAGAACTAAGTCTGATAACTTCAAAGCCCTTACAGACTTTCTACTTTGTGTGCAGACTGAGTACTCTACTCATGTGGCCTTGATCAGAAGTGATCATGGTACTGAGTTTGACTCTCTTCTCATGCAAGAATTCTGTGAGAGAGAAGGTATCAAACATAGCTTCTCAGCTCCTAGAACTCCCCAACAAAATGGGGTAGTTGAAAGGAAGAATAGAACACTAATTGAAGCTGCTAGTACATTGTTGGCAGATGCTAACATGCCTCTATCCTATTGGGCAGAAGCTGTTAGTACAGCTAACTATGTCTTGAATAGAAGTTTGATACACAAACTTAAGTGTAAAACTCCTTATGAGTTGCTTAAAGGAAAGAAACCAAAAATTAATTACTTTAGAATTTTTGGCTGTACTGTTTATATTCATAACAATAATAAAGAATATATTAGAAAATTTGAAGCAAAAGCTTCAATGGGAATCATGCTTGGATATTCCCAAGTAAGCAAAGCTTATAGGGTTTATAACAAATCAACCTGTAAGATAGAGGAATCTGTGCATGTGACTTTTGATGAGTCTCAGATGTTTTACAAGGAGAAAGAAAATTCCCCTTCCTCCAGTTCTTTGCAGGTACATGATGCCCCTAAAGAAATCCTTCAACTTTCAACTCTTCAGATCACTGAATCAGACAGTGATGAAGACATTGCTGAAGCTGTTGAAGCTGTTGTTGTTCCACCAACAGTAGATCAAATTCCTCCTGAGGAATTAATCCCAACTGTTGCTGAAGATCACATCCCACCTGCTGATATTGTCACACTTAGAGATCATCCCACATCTCAAGTGATTGGAGACATATCAGCTGGTGTGCAAACAAGACATCAATTAAGACAGGATGTGATGCATGCTTGTTTCCTCTCACAGGTTGAGCCCCTCACCTTTAAAGATGCAGAGCTAGATCCCCACTGGATCATTGCAATGCAAGAGGAACTCAATCAGTTTGAGAGATGTAAAGTTTGGACTTTGGTTCCAAGACCTAAAGGCCAACTGATCATAGGCACCAAGTGGGTGTATAGAAACAAGTTAGATGCAAATGGAATAATAGTAAGGAATAAAGCTAGGCTTGTAGCTCAGGGCTACAGACAGGAGGAAGGTATAGACTATGACCAAACCTTTGCTCCTGTTGCAAGGCTAGAAGCAATAAGGATCTTCTTGGCCTATGCAGCCTACATGAAGTTCAAGGTGTTCCAAATGGATGTCAAAAGTGCATTCCTGAACGGTGAGCTTAAGGAAGAGGTGTTTGTTGAACAACCACCAGGGTTTGTTTCTTCAACTCAGCCTTCTCATGTTTTTAAGTTGCAGAAAGCTCTTTATGGACTAAAGCAAGCTCCTAGAGCCTGGTATGAGACTCTAGCTAGTTTCCTGTTAGAGCACAACTTCACTAGGGGAGTAGTTGATAGAACCCTTTTCGTTAAGCATCACAAGGACACAATCCTGTTAGTTCAGGTGTATGTAGATGATATTATCTTTGGCTCCACTGATCCCAAACTTTGCAAAAAGTTTTCCAACTTGATGCACTCTAAGTTTGAGATGAGTAGCATGGGTGTGCTGTCTTACTTTCTTGGTCTCCAAGTTAAGCAAGATGCTGATGGTATCTTCATCTCCCAATCCAAATATGCCAAGGAATTGGTAAAGAAATTTGGGATGGCTGATGCTTCAGCAATGCCTACACCCATGGCTACTAATGTAGTTATTGATTCTGATGATCACGGCAAGCCAGTTGATCAAAAGAATTATAGGGCCATTGTTGGTTCCCTATTATATCTAACTGCAAGTAGGCCAGATATAATGTTTGCTACATGCCTTTGTGCTAGATTCCAGGTCAACCCCAAGGAATCTCATCTGATTCTTCTAAAGAGAATCCTGAGATACCTGAAAGGATGTCCAAATCTAGGACTTTGGTACCCAGCTGAGTCAGAGTTTGAATTAATTGGATATTCTGATTCTGACTATGCTGGTTGCAGAGTTGACAGGAAGAGCACCTCAGGAACTTGCCAGTTCCTGGGAGAGAGATTGGTCTCTTGGTTCTGTAAGAAGCAGGCCTCTGTCTCAACTTCAACTGCAGAGGCTGAATATATAGCTGCTGCTAGTTGTTGTTCACAGATCCTGTGGATTCAAAACCAGCTTGTGGATTATGGTTACTCACACAAGAACACCAAGATCATGTGTGATAGTACCAGTGCTATTTCTATTGCACAAAATCCAGTGCACCACTCTAGAACCAAGCACATTGAGATTAGGCACCATTTCCTGAGAGATTGTGTGGAAAAGAACAAGATCTGTCTTGAGTTCATATCCACTGAGTTTCAGAGAGGTGATATATTCACCAAGCCTTTAGATGAACAGAAGCATCTGTTCTTTTTAGTCCAACTAGGCATGATCAATGGACGAGACTAAGTGTGACGATATCTGCCTATGTTGAGGTCTGCTTGAAGATCGTCGAACGATGATCGAAGATCGTCGAACGGATTGAGCCTATCGTCGACCTCTGGTTAATGATAGCTTCTGTTTGAAGATCGTCGATCGACGTTCGACCATCGTCGAACAGGCTGAGCTCATCGTCGATCTCCGGACGACGACAGCCTTTTGTTTGAGAAGCTAGAAATAGTCGAACGATTGTCCGACTACTCTGCTTCTGAGCCGATCGTCGAACGGCCGTTCGACTATCGGTTCAAGATCTTTTTAATAGACCGACTATATCCGGTTCAATATAAAGCCGATAGTCGACCTAGGTTAAAAGATCTGTTGCTTTATCGTCGACGGATCGTGCCCTTTCGCATTCTGCTTTCCCGCTTGCGATTTTCTGCCGCTCCGTCCCCTTCGTCTTCCTCCTCCTTCTCGCGTTTCTCCAGCGATTCAATGGCGATTTCTCCAGCTGTTCTAGCCGCCGTCAAGTTCGATGCAGGATTCAGTGTAGATTTTGAAGCTTTCAGCAGTTGCGATGCCGGCATAGTGGAAGTTCTCCAGCTCTGCAGAGATCAAGGCCTAGAGAAGCTGATGTCTGAAAGGATCAAGATTAATATTCCAGAAATAAAAGAATGGGCTTTCACGTCGTCTTCCACAGACGAGTCGATGATCGGTACCATCGGCGGAGTAGAAGCTATCCTAACTCCGGCCGTTCTTTCTGATGTTTTTGATCTAGTTATCGGTGACGAAGATTATGAGCAAGATGCTCAGGAGTTTGGAAGGATGCTCGTCGAGCTGGGACATGCTGAAGGCACTCCCTCCAAGTTGCTCAAGGTAAATTTCCCTTTCAAGATTAAGTTCCTCGCTGAGGTTGTCGGAAAAGTGCTCCTTGGGAAGCACTCTGCCCATGATAACATAACAAGGCAGCAATTCGCACTGATGTGTGCAATTGTTAATAAGAAAAGGATCGATTGGGCTGCTGTTCTGTTTGATTTGATCAGGAAGAAGACAGGAAAGAAGGAAGTTACCCTGGGAAGGGTTATAGGTATTTTCCTGAAGGAGAAATTCCCCCAGTTGCTGAGTTCTGCCGCAACTACCATCAATGCCAGCAAGAAGATGGATCCCCATCTGTTCTCAAAGTGGAAGAGGACGTTCGTGAAATCTGCTCCAGTGCAATCTGAGGACACAAGGACTGCTTCAGTCGCTCCTCAACCTAGTGAAGCTGGCTCAGCTATCCCTTCCTCCTCCTCTGTTTTGCCGTCTACCTCAGTTGAAGTACCATCAACTTCTGCTGAGGTACGACCCTCCTCTTCTGCTGCACCTGAAACAACCGTGGTTGTTTCTCTGTCTCCTCCAGCCTCTCCTCTACCTGCATATCTGGCTAGGATATCTGCTCCTAGCTTCGATTTGTTAGGTTCAGAGAGAATTCTTACTCCTCATGCATCTCCCGTTAATTCCCCAGTTCATTCCCCATCCCCTGCTCCCTTTCCTGCTGTATCTCCAGTTCGATCCCCTGCTCACACCATCCTCCATCCCAGCACATCTACCATATCTGCTGCTGATCCATCCACTTCTCATCCATCTTCTTTTGATATCTCTCCAGAGATTATCATCCGCATCGTGGAGCTGATTACCCCGTCAATCAAAACCATGATTGACGAGGCAATCGCTCCCCTTGCTGCCTCCATTGACCGTCTAAATGCCTCCATCCAATCCATTTCTAAATCTGCTGAGCCATCTACCTCTAGGGGCCTGGTTTCAGTTGTTACTGAAATCAGGCAGGGGGAGATGTCCAATGAAGATGTCTCAGACCTTCCTGCTTCCCCTCCAGCTGAAATAGAGATAGCTCCAGATGTTGTCGTATCTGTCCAGCCAGAATCTGCTCAAGTTGAGCCAGAAGAAGTTCAAGATGTTGTTATGACTGATCAGGAAGAGACAGCTCCTGCTGAGGAAGAGACTGTTCCAGCTGAGAAAGTGGCAACTCCAGCTGAGGAAGTGGTTGCTCCAGCTGAGGAAGAAATTGTTCCAGCTGAGGAAGAGATTGCTCCTGCTAAGAAAGTTTTAGCTCCAGTCTTGACTGAGAAGGAAATATCAGATGGAATCCTGCTATCAGAAATTGCAGTGAAAGTATGCTTAGAAGATATAACCTCTCCTACGATTGCCAGATTCCTGGAAGGAATCATAACTAAATATCTGAATGACTGCTGGGAGATGGTTAAATATGAAGGTAATTCCCTAATCCGGTTTATTGATGAGTCAATTTATTTGCTTGCTGGTGAATACCTTGAAGGGATGATTCAAGCTTATTTAGCAGATCTGTGTTCTTGATTCTACAGATATTATTAAAGAAGATTTAACTGCCAAGAAAATAGCAGTTGTTTCTGAGGATGCTCCAAGTGATTCTGATACTAAAATAGATCCAGAATTGGATGTGTTTTTAAATGATAAAGAGGATGAACATCAAGAGGAAATCAAAGTTGATTCTCCTGTTTTAAATTTGGAAGAAATTCAAGCAAGGGCTGCTTGGGACTTAAGAGTAAAATCTTTACAAGAAAAAGAGAAAGAGTTGCAATTTGAGAAGTCATCCATCTGGGATGATTCTCCTGGTTTAGATTTAGACTCCCTTCTGGCTATGGATGCCCTGGAAGAAGAAAGGGAGAAATCTGTTTCAAAGCTTAAAGAAAAGGCTGTCTCAGAAGCCTATGATCCCTATGAGAACCCTCCATCATCCCATTCTGATGATGATGATGATTCAGATGTGTCTGAAAAATCAAAGAAAAAGAAATCTGCTGCTAAGAAAAGAAAAGCTGCTCCTCCTCCTCCTCCAAATAAGGACAATGACATTCCATATTATATTCTGAAGGGCATTGACCCCAAATCAAAAGATTTTCAGCATTGGATGAGGTTTTCGAAAAATCAGCAAAAAGAAAGGAAGAGAACAAAGAGGTATGACAGTCCAGTCTCCAGATGGACTCCCAAAGGTCCTCCTCCACCTCCAGGTGCAGGAGACTCTGGGAATCTACCTGCTAATCAATCTGCCGTCTATGGAAAATCTGCGTCTGCTCAGCACCAACCTAGACAAGGTCATCAAAGTTCTCAAGGCAGATCATCTTATGGATCTCAAAGACCAATGAAGGAGGTTGTGGCCCAAAGACCAACCTTTTCCCCACCTCCTTCTCCAGTTCAAACTGAGAAAAGTGTTTCAAAAGGTAAATAGTTTACAGTGTTTTAAAACCTTCTAGCAAGTCCCTTTTGCTAAGTTTATTCTAATGTCTTTTCTAGATATAATAGCTGCTGCTTCTCCAGAGCCCGTATATGAAAATCCTGAGCTCGATCCTAATTTTAGGATGGCTCGCTTTCAAGAGCTTGTAGGAGCAGCCCAAATAAGAAAAGCAAGAGCTGAAGGCAAAGATACAACTGGCTTTACTACGAAGTCAGCATATAGAAAGAAAGAATTTGAAAAATTCCAAGTCAATCCTGAGATATTTGATCCAGCAAAGTACATGGAAAAGCATCCTGAAGCTGTTGTCCCCAGAGCTACAGAGCTAAAGATTCTTGGGGCTCAGGATCTGAAGATGTCAAAGAAGGAATCAGATGACCCGCTTAGAAAAATTTCTTTTGTCTCTAGTTCTTCTGATCCTTTACCTGACCCTAAAGATTCTAAATAGTTTGATTAACTGCTGTGATATTTGATTATTTGTTTATCTGATTGATAATCTGCCAGTTTATTAATTAACTATCTGCTGAATTTATTTTTAGTATTCTATTGCTAGCTGTTTTAGTTTTTGAGAGACTTAACTCAAATAGGGGGAGATTGTTGGTACCCTAGTTTGATTTGAGTTCAGTCCTCTCCTTTGTGCCCCTTTGACCCAAGAAATATCTATGGTCAATGGTTAGGAGTCTAGCTGTAGGGTCCTCGCTTCTCCAAATTGAGAATTTGGTTAAGTAGGTTTTTCGTTCGACTATAGTCGAACGCCGTTCGACTATCGTCTATCGACTGATCGACGATCGTCTATCAGTTGGTCGACGCCTTGGTCTGCGCTGATAGTTCGACTATCTGTTGATAGTTCGACAATCTGTTCTGCGCTGATAGTTCGACTATCTGTTGATAGTTCGACTATCTGTTCTGCGCTGATAGTTCGACTATCTGTTGATAGTTCGACTATCTGTTCTGCGCTGATAGTTCGACTATCTGTTGATAGTTCGACTATCTGTTCTGCGCTGGTAGTTCGACTATCTGTTGATAGTTCGACTATCTAGTTTGTTTTGATAGTTCGACTATCTGTTGATAGATCGACTATCTGTTTTCTGAGGTAGGTCGACTATCTGCTTGATAGCTCGACTATCTCTCTGCGCTTGATAGCTCGACTATCTGTCCTAGATAGATCGACTATCTGATAGTTCGACTATCTGTCCTGATAGTTCGACTATCTGCTGAGGTAGCTCGACTATCTATTTGATAGCTCGACTATCTGGATCGTTCGACTATCTGCCCGATAGTTCGACGATCTCCTGGCGTCGTTCGACGATCTTCGAAGGTCGTTCGACGTTTTCTGTCTGCCTTTATATTTTGTATTTATTTATTATATTTAATTATTTAATACATTTTCTGGCACGATATTTTAAGCTGTATGATAAAGTTTCCAGGCATTATTTGTTCTATTCTTTCTGCCTTAGTTCAAATCTTTTAAGATAAAGTTGTTTGTCTTATTAGCTGTCATTCTAATTTACTTTATCTGCTGACAGCCCCTTTATAGCCGTTAGACTGAAAAGTCTTCTTTTGCTATAAAGAGATAGTTTCTGATGTGACTTTATTTAGTCTATCTGTTTATTTGATTTATGCCTGCAGCTTCTTAGAAAGAGGTTTATTCCTTTTTATGGAATGTTTTGCTGCAGAAATATTTCTGTCTTCTTGATATTTACAGCCCAGGTCTCAAGGCTTAGAAGAAGACAAACAATTCAAATGGAAGAGAGCCGTTGCTTGATGATGATATAAAAGGAACCCTTTGCAGAAGGATTGAAGCTAGCTGTTACACACATATTCAAAAGCACTCAAGCCTTCATCAAGCTCAAGCTTCCTGCTCTCAGCAAACTCCATCTAACTGAGAAGTGTTAAGATCTTCATCTCTTCTTCACCTGAGTTCTCCTGCTTTCAGGAAGTTCAACTCAGAGTCTCTTTGAAGAAGAAGGAGAAGAAGAATAGCTGCTTGAAGAGATTTCTTTTTGTTATTTATTTTCTTCCTGTAGCTCTTTCCTTCAGAATTTTCTGAAGAGTTTCTGCACTGAAGCAAGACTTCACCTGGACATCTTTGAGCCAGGGGGAGCCTTGATTCTTTAGAGCATTCTAGCTCAGTGCAAGCTTTTTGTGCTTCTCTAATCTATTGTAAAATAGAGAAGACATCTTAACCTTCTTCCCCCTCCTGTACAGGGTTATTACTCCCTTCAAAAGTATCCCTTGGTGGCAGGGCACCTGATCAAAAACCTGTGCTTGGTTTTTAGACACCTGATCAAAAGTCTAAAGGGTCTCTGGATCTACCTGAAGAAGATCCTGTTGGTGGCAGGGCACCTGATCAAAAACCTGTAGTGGATTCCTACCGTTTGGGTAGAAGAGTGGACGTACCCAAGTTGTTTGGGGAACCACTATAAAATTCCTTGTGTCGTCTGGCTTGTTTATTATTTTCTTGTACTGTGGCTGTGAATAGATATAACTAGGTTGCTAGTTGCTGCTTAGGTTTTCCAGGCTTTAACTGTAATTACAGTTAGCTTGTGTTTGCACACAACACTTGTGTTAGGCTTTAAGGTTAAACCAATATCTATAATCTCTTCTTTCCGCACTTCACTCCAAGGGAGTTGGGTAGACAGTTAAGTTTTGTATCGTGCAAAATTTTATTACTATATTCACCCCCCCTCTAGAGTAGTATCTATCCCTTCACTTTCACTTAGTATACTGTAAAATATAAAAGGAGATGTTGGACACTCAAATAGTCTATATAGAAGGCATAGAAGAAGTCAGAGATGACAGAAAGTCCCTACTCAACCAGCAGTATGAGGAAGGCAAGCAAAGACTGATTCTATAGAACTTTGTTATGAAAAGTCTTTAGAATAGTAAATGACTTTTAGAATTATGGTAGAGAATTCTCAAACTATGAGCTTAATGACAAGTTTTTGAGATTCCTAAACAAAGAATGAGACATAAAGATTTGTGCTGTAAGAGAAATGGGCAATCTTAGGAACATGTTACCCCAGGATTTGTATGGGAATCTGTTGTAACATGAACTTCAATTAAATTCTAGAAAAGATAAAGATGAATCTTCCAGAAGTTCAAATCAGACTAGATATATGGCTTTTAAAGCAGACACATTAAAGAAGGCAAGAAGATAAATTTCGTCATCGCCAAGAAGATATGAAGATACAGTCAGCACTGAGACTAGTTCTTTATTAGAAGAATTGTCAGGTGGAGAATTGGCAATGTTCAACAGACAATTCAAGAAGATGATGAGAAGAAGGAAACAATTGAACAAGAAGACAACATCTGGACCAAGTTCTAGCAAAAACAAAGACAAACACAAAAACAACTCTGTAGTCATGTATGATTCAAACAAGAACAAACAAATAAAGTCTACCATTATTTGTTATTGGTGTAATAGGCTTAGACAGGTCATTGCTGACTGTCCAGTAAAGAGAAAGGAGAACAGGAAGTCGAAGGAAAAGTTCTATAAGGATAAGAAGTTAGAAAAGTGTATGATAGCAAAGAAGCTAAAGACTCTATCCGATAGAGATTCAGATTCAATTGAATTAGTTGAAGAACAGACTCACACTGTTTTATTCTACTGTGAAGAGGAATTCATTAGAGAGGCCATATACAAGGGTAATAACTCCATAACTTCATCACTCCAAGGTGACTCTGAAGATGATATGGAGGTTAATTTAATGGCACTGTCTGATTATCAAGAAATAGAAATTGATGAATGTCAGGATACTCAGGTAATGTTTGACAATTCCATTTGTTCTAAAACTTTTATTTATGAGACTGAGAATGAGTCAGACTCATGTAACTCAAATTTTGAGTCACATAAGACCAATTCTGAGACTGAACTGCAGCAGCTCACAGTTAAGTTTGGAAAATTCTAGAAGCTCTTGTAAAGAGCAAAAAGCTTATCAAAGAACAAGCCAATAAGATTGCATCATTAAGAGGTCTTGAGTACCATCATGAGATGACCACTCAGCAGATTGGTCTTCAAATTTCAAATGCTAAGCTAACTAAGATCATTGATAATCAAATCATGTTGCTCAAATAAAGAGATGCAACCATTCAGGAGTTAGAATTTAAACTCTAGAATGAGAAAAGACTTGTTCAACAATTTTCTAAACCTAAAACTATGCTCCCCATAATAGATACCTTCTCAGGAACTCTTGGAAGTGGTCTTGGTTATATTAAACCTAAGAGAAGGAGAGGCAATAAGCTGACAGGACAAAAGGGTCCAAACAAGCCACAACCTGTGTTTCAAATTAAGGGAAAAGAAATCTAGAATTCTGGACCAGTAGGACCAAACTCATATGTGAATATGAAAGTTATTCCTAATGTGCTTGCTCCAAGGAGGAATGTTGTGACTGAGAGGCAAAACAACCATTTTTCTCCCAGTCATAATGTAACTGTCAAGTGTGCTAATTCCCGTCCTAAGGAATGTCAGCATAACATTCCTACTATTCCTCCAAAGAGGAGATACAATAGATATGAGTGATGGTGTTGTGGAATGATTGGACACTTTGCCCTAGACTATTGGTTCAATCACACTGTGACTCATGGGCAGAAAATGTACCCAACTAAGAAATTTTCAGGTGGTCTCAATAGAGCCCCAGCTAACAAGCACCAAGGACCCAAGATAATTTGGGTTCCCAAGGATAAATAAATCTTTATTATGTTGGTATGTCCAAGCACCAGAGATAGACCTATCTGGAACTTGGATAGTGGATGTTCCAGACACATGATTGGAACAAAGAGCAATTTGAGGGAGTTTATTCCAGTGAAGAATGGACAAAAGGTAATCTTTGGTGGAGCTGACAAAGGGATTACCAGAGGTTATGGTAAGATCACAAATGGCTTAGTCACCTTCACTAAAGTAGCTTATGTGGAAGGGTTGCAACACAACCTTATAAGTATAAGTCAACTTTGTGATTTGGCTATGATATTTCATTCTACAAGGATAAGTGCCACATAAAGAAGTCAAGTGACAAAGAGGTCATCTTTACAGGCACTAGGCGTTGGAATGTGTATTGTTTAAATTTTCTTTGTCCAAATTCAGGCTCTCCCATATGTCTAGTTGCAAATGAGAAAGTCATAAATTGTGTAAAATGTAACGACCCCATCCGTTAAATGACGTATAGTAGAAGGTCCGGCCGGGGCCCCACACTATATGCCACAAACAGACGGTGAGGTCACAGGATAATACCAAACCAAACGAGTCCTAACTCAGAGCATTCTAGCGGAAGCTTATTAAGTGCAAGAACTCATACCATTGAATGTCCACTAATATATAAATATCACAGTTATATATATAACCAGGAATGTTTACAAAACCACACCGCACACGGCCTTAAGGCCTTACAAGTTACTCTTTACAACACATATAATTTCATACATCGGCACGCAGGCCGGCCACACATGAAATCCAACACTTCGCACGGCCTTCAAGGGCCTACCAGCAGCATGGGCTTTTGCCCGCTCAACCCATCAGCCCGCAACACCTGCATATGGACGTCCACCCCATGGGTGATAAACAAAGCAACGGTCAGCATTCAGCTGACCAATTATAACGACCCCACCCCTTACCCGGGGCAGTGGTTCCTTCCCTGCATGTATAGCAATTTCAACAAATAAAGCACATACACCCAACACCACAAACGCCGGCCTCAATGCCAGGCGCTCCGTGCACTCAGGGCACCTTTTATGGTTTGTACTTGGTAGGCGGGCATAAGCCTCCAAACCCTTGTTGAAGACCTCACGCACCCGTCTCACTCAGAGGTACGCACCACACCAAAACCCGTGAGCACTATCAGTCGACCTACCCCCGTAGTGTAACAAGCCTAGGGAATTCGCCCTGCTGCTTTGCTACCAATCGACCGCTCACCCGATCTTAACATTGCCACTTGTTGGAATGGGCATAAGCCTCCAAACCCCTGTTGAAGACCTCACGCACCCACCCACTCAGAGGTGTTCATCGCCACTTGTAGAATGGGCATAAGCCTCCAAACCCTGTTGAAGACCTCACGCACCCACCCACTCAGAGGTGTCCGCACTCCATCAACCAGCTCTTAACAAGCATGCAACCAAAGGAGCTATACCAAGCATCCTATACACCAAACACATCGTCCTCACCATCTCCGCAGGCTAAACGATGCATACACGGAGTCTTCTCCGGATCGCAATATAAACATCACCAATCCCGACATACGTCTGGATGGGCTTCACACAACATGCCTATGCCGTACTACAGACTTCCGGCTCTAGATGCAGACTCAACTGCTGGAATCACTTACGCGTTTCCATCTCTTGATGGAGGATCCCATGCATATGCAAAACAAAGGGCTTCACCTGCCCAAGGAAGAAAGATCGTTACCCTTGACGATCGCTTCGGTGCCATAGAAAACTAGCCGGATGGAAATCACCGCAGCGGCCTTGCTCCGCAACGCTGCACTCGGCTCTCTATTCGGCTCGACGAAGCTCCACCGGCCTCCTCCTCCTCCTCCTCCAAGCTCTCCTCTCTTTCTTCTCTTTAGAAAGAGAAAGGCTAAGTGGAATGAGATTTCATCTCAATCCACGGCCTTAAAGAGGTTGGAAAAGCTATGGACCACACGATCCAAATAGAAGGAAACGAACGGCCGAGATCTGCCCAAAACCCCAATTTTTGCCTGACACGGCCTGTGACACGCCCGTGTCACAGGCCGTGTACCCTTAAGCGGCACACGCGGTTTCGAACCGACTGAACAACACGGGGCTCGACACGCCCGTGTCGAACCTGACACGCCCGTGTCCTTCTTGAGACACGCCCGTGTCCCCTGCTACACGGCACCCACCGACTCCCAAAACCAGTACACGGGTCGGAACACGGCAGCCGACACGCCCGTGTCCAGCCTGACACGCCCGTGTTCATGGCCGTGTTCACGGCCGTGTACGGCTCTGACCCGAATAGGCCAACTTTGAGATTTAAATCGAACATGCCCTGGGACACGCCTGTGTCCCAGGCCGTGTACCCCCGACATGCCCTGGGACACGCCCGTATCCCAGGCCGTGTCTACCAGCCTGCTACTCAAATTGTGCAAAAACATATTTTGAGTTCTGGGGTGTTACAACCCTCCCCTCCTTATAGAAATTTCGTACCGAAATTTAGCGCAACGCACAAGTATCAACACAACCACGCTGTTGCGATACAACCCAAAACGATCCAGGTTTAGAGCTCAGAGGCCACAGCTTGGCTCGCCCCATGGAATCGTACCACCACAACTGTTTGTCCCAAACAGAAAAACATACATACATATAATAGACAACAAAATAAAGTGCACACTCCACTTTATTTCGGCTTCTCCGCATCTCGCAGAATCCGTTTAGCGGCCTCCATTAAGTCCAAAGCACGGATTTGCTGTTCTGCTTGATTTGAGCTTTGCGGCTCCTGCATCTCAAGAGTGTATATTCGCGGTTGCGCCCGCGATGCAGACGACTCTGCCACAGCTTTACCCTTCTCGTCAGAAGACGCACCTGTCTTTCTTTCACCCTTGGATGCACCATTCCAGCAAAATCGCGCGATATGTCCTGGCCTCCCACAAATGAAACATGTACGCGGCTCAACCCGTTTCTTGCCCAAACGTTGCTCCTGACGCAACATTTGAAGAAGTTTGTTCAGCAGGCCTGAACCGCTTCTTATCACGTTTCCTGAAATCGGACTGCTCTGATGGCGGAACTTTGAAGTCGGACTTTTCCACCGCTACGATCTTCTTCTCCCGCACCCGCTTCAAATCCTTCTCTAGCGCACTAGCGGTATGCACCAATGCTTGGAATCCTTGGTTCACTGAACTCGGGAGAGCCAACCTCAGCTCATCACGCAGCCCTTCATAGAACCTATTTGTCTTCTGCGCCTGGTCCGCAAACGTCGACCCCGCATAACGACCGAGCTTGGTAAACTCATGCAGGTAATCGTCCACGGTCTTATCACCCTGTACAAGACGTTGAAATTCATTTTCCATTGCAATTCTCTGCGCCATTGGCAAATATTTCGCCCAAAACAATCTAGAGAATTCGTCCATCGATATGTCACCCAGATCTCTACCTCCCAACTGGTGCAACTCGATCTCATCCCACCAAAGCCTCGCCTCTCCTTCCAGGAGGAAAGTGGCTAACGGGACTTTCTGCTCCTCACTAATCCTGAGCGCAGCCAGGATTCTTTTCACTCTAGAGAGCCAATCCTCGGCCTCTATTGGAGACGTTGCCCCGACAAACGTAGGCGGATTAAATTCCATAAAGTGCTTAAGTTGCTCGTCCGCTGCTTGCACAGCAACCGAACCTCAACATGCTCTTGCCTCGCACCAACCTGCACTGGCGCCACAGCTGGCCTCGCTTGCCCAAAAGGTTGTGCTTGAAGCATAGCAAAGATCATCTCCGCAACTAAGCGCACCGTTTCCGCAGAAGGGGGAGGTGTAGGCACCTCAGGTGGTGCCGCACTCTCATCCGAATGCTGGGGCTCCGACTGCCCAGCTCCACTCCTCGTCACCTATAGGTGAACAAGATAGCATTACTTTCCATGGTAATACGGCAAACTCACCGAATAGACACACACACACACATTCCTAGTGGACATTCTTGAGTTCATTAGCATTACAGCAGGTCGCACAAACACGTGCTCGCCACCCCACAAAAGAATTCGACCACGAATTCGGAAGGGAAGACCGACAAAAGCGCTGATACCAAAATGTAACGACCCCATCCGTTAAATGACGTATAGTAGAAGGTCCGGCCGGGGCCCCACACTATATGCCACAAACAGACGGTGAGGTCACAGGATAATACCAAACCAAACGAGTCCTAACTCAGAGCATTCTAGCGGAAGCTTATTAAGTGCAAGAACTCATACCATTGAATGTCCACTAATATATAAATATCACAGTTATATATATAACCAGGAATGTTTACAAAACCACACCGCACACGGCCTTAAGGCCTTACAAGTTACTCTTTACAACACATATAATTTCATACATCGGCACGCAGGCCGGCCACACATGAAATCCAACACTTCGCACGGCCTTCAAGGGCCTACCAGCAGCATGGGCTTTTGCCCGCTCAACCCATCAGCCCGCAACACCTGCATATGGACGTCCACCCCATGGGTGATAAACAAAGCAACGGTCAGCATTCAGCTGACCAATTATAACGACCCCACCCCTTACCCGGGCAGTGGTTCCTTCCCTGCATGTATAGCAATTTCAACATATAAAGCACATACACCCAACACCACAAACGCCGGCCTCAATGCCAGGCGCTCCGTGCACTCAGGGCACCTTTTATGGTTTGTACTTGGTAGGCGGGCATAAGCCTCCAAACCCTTGTTGAAGACCTCACGCACCCGTCTCACTCAGAGGTACGCACCACACCAAAACCCGTGAGCACTATCAGTCGACCTACCCCCGTAGTGTAACAAGCCTAGGGAATTCGCCCTGCTGCTTTGCTACCAATCGACCGCTCACCCGATCTTAACATTGCCACTTGTTGGAATGGGCATAAGCCTCCAAACCCCTGTTGAAGACCTCACGCACCCACCCACTCAGAGGTGTTCATCGCCACTTGGTAGAATGGGCATAAGCCTCCAAACCCCTGTTGAAGACCTCACGCACCCACCCACTCAGAGGTGTCCGCACTCCATCAACCAGCTCTTAACAAGCATGCAAACCAAAGGAGCTATACCAAGCATCCTATACACCAAACACATCGTCCTCACCATCTCCGCAGGCTAAACGATGCATACACGGAGTCTTCTCCGGATCGCAATATAAACATCACCAATCCCGACATACGTCTGGATGGGCTTCACACAGCATGCCTATGCCGTACTACAGACTTCCGGCTCTAGATGTAGACTCAACTGCTGGAATCACTTACGCGTTTCCATCTCTTGATGGAGGATCCCATGCATATGCAAAACAAAGGGCTTCACCTGCCCAAGGAAGAAAGATCGTTACCCTTGACGATCGCTTCGGCGCCATAGAAAACTAGCCGGATGGAAATCACCGCAGCGGCCTTGCCTCCGCAACGCTGCACTCGGCTCTCTATTCGGCTCGACGAAGCTCCACCGGCCTCCTCCTCCTCCTCCTCCAAGCTCTCCTCTCTTTCTTCTCTTTAGAAAGAGAAAGGCTAAGTGGAATGAGATTTCATCTCAATCCACGGCCTTAAAGAGGTTGGAAAAGCTATGGACCACACGATCCAAATAGAAGGAAACGAACGGCCGAGATCTGCCCAAAACCCCAATTTTTGCCTGACACGGCCTGTGACACGCCCGTGTCACAGGCCGTGTACCCTTAAGCGGCACACGCGGTTTCGAACCGACTGAACAACACGGGGCTCGACACGCCCGTGTCGAACCTGACACGCCCGTGTCATTCTTGAGACACGCCCGTGTCCCCTGCTACATACACGCACCCACCGACTCCCAAAACCAGTACACGGGTCGGAACACGGCAGCCGACACGCCCGTGTCCAACCTGACACGCCCGTGTTCATGGCCGTGTTCACGGCCGTGTACGGCTCTGCCCGAATAGGCCAACTTTGAGATTAAATCGACCACTCCCTGGGACATGCCCGTGTCCCAGGCCGTGTACCCCCGACACGCCCTGGGACACGCCCGTGTCCCAGGCCGTGTCTACCAGCTGCTACTCAAAATTGTGCAAAAACATATTTTGAGTTCTGGGTGTTACAAAAATGGCACAAGAGGCTAGCTCATTTGAACTATAAGACCATATGCAAGCTATTTAGTAAAGAGCTAGTTAGGATTGGTCCTAACATTAAATGCTCTAAGGAAAGCATTTTCTCAGCATGCGAAAAAGGAAAGCGGACCAAAACTTCTTTTAAAAGCATTGAAACCAAAGGCTCTGTGAGGTGTTTATACTTTTTGCATATGGACTTGTTTGGTCCTATGCCAGTTCATAGTCTTGGAAGGAAAGTCTATACCTTTGTGGTTGTTGACTATTCCAGATTTACTTGGGTTTTCTTTTTAAGGAAAATGTCTGAAACTCTTGTTGTCTTCAAGATAATTATCAAACAAATAAAGAATGAATTGAACAATTATGTAGTCAGAATCATAAGTGATCATGGAACTGAGTTTCAATCTCAATACATGACAAAGTTTTGTGAAGAACTTGAGATTCAGCAAGAGTTTTCCTCTCCAAGAACACCCTAGCTAAATGGGATTGCTGAGAGAAAGAACAAGACTCTCATTAAAACTAGAAGAACCATGCTGAGTGATTTTCTCTCCCAGAATATATTTGGGTTGAAGATGTTAACATAACATTTCATATTCTTAATAGAGCTTCAAACAACAAAAGCCTGAATAATACTCCTTATGAGCTAATGAAGGGCAGAAAAGCAAACTTGGCCTACTTACGAATTTTTGGATGTAGATTTTTTGTCCTTAACAATGGTAAAATGTACTTAAATAAGTTTGCTGAGAAGTCTTATGAAGGCATATTTGTTGGTTATAGTAACCACAGTAAGGCCTATAGGGCTTACAACTTGAGGGATCAAGTTATAGAGGAGTCTATTCATATTTTATTTTATGAAAGTTATATGTATTACAATGATAGGCTAGGTACATCAAGCACAATAGGAGAAGACTTGAAGCTAAAGGAGCTGTCAATAGAAGACTCTATTCCAGCAAGGAAGCCAAAGTATTATAAGATGGAGTCAACATTGTTTAAGAAGAACTTTCATAGGAACAACCAAAAGGAGAGACTCAGCAACAAGATGATGATGTTCAAAGAGAAGAGATCACATTACTAGTTGCTGTCAGACATCTAACGGATCATCCAAAGTAACTGATCATTGGAGATGCAGCTTATGGAGTGACCACAAGAAGTAGACAACACAGCACTATATTGTACTCAAGTTTTCTATCTCAAACAGAACAAAAGAAGTTTGAAGAAGCCAATATAGACCAATTTTGGATAGGGGCTATGCAGGAAGAGTTGAATAAGTTAAAGAAATGTAAAATTTGGAAGCTGGTTCCCAGACCAGATGACTGTATCATAATAGGAACCAAGTGGATCTTCATGAACAAACTTGTTGAGAATGGTGTTATAGTCAGAAACAAAGCTAGACTGGTTGCAAAGGGCTATAGACAAGAAGAGGGTATAGACTTTGATCAAACCATTGCACAAGTTGTTAGATTGGAAGCTATTAGACTCTTCCTAGCATATGCAACTTACAAAGGATTCAACATTTACCAAATGGATGTGAAGTCAGCTTTCCTTAATGGTAACCTCAAAGAAAGGGTCTATGTTGAGCAACCATCAGGTTTTATTTACTCTACTCATCCTAATTATATTTATCTTTTATTAAGAGCTCTCTATGGGTTAAAAAAAGCCCAATGGCTTGGTATGAGACTCTGTCTAAAATTCATTTGGAGAACAAATTCTCATGAGGGAAAATAGACAAAACACTATTCCTAAGGAATGTTAAAGGCAAGACCATCTTAGTACAAATATATATAGATGACATTATATTTGGTTCTACTAATGAGTCATTTTGCACAAAGTTTGTCAAACATGTGCAAGGTAAATTTGAAATGAGTAGTATGGGTGAACTCAAGTTTTTCTTGGGTCTCCAAGTTAAGCAACCTATTGATAGACTTTTCATTAGTCAATCTAAGTTCACCAAGGAGTTAATCAAGAATTATGGCATGGAAACAGCCACTTCCATGAGAACTCCAATGGGGTCCAGTATTTCTTTAGACAAGGATGGTGCTGGCAAGCTAGCTGATATCACCTTGTATAGGGGTATATTTGTATCACTACTCTATTTAGCTTCCAATAGACTAGACATAATGTATACTACTTGTGTTTGTGTTAGGTATCAAGCTTACCCTAAGGTGTATCACTATACAACAGTCAAAAGAATATTGAGATATCTAAAGGGCACACCTAGTCTTGGCCTATGGTATCCCAGGGATAGTGATTTTAAACTAACAGGCTTTTCAGATGCAGATTATGCAGGTTGTAAAGAAGACATCAAACACACTTAAGATTCATGTCAGTTCCTTGGAAGAAGGCTAGTGTCATGGAGCAGCAAAAAGCAAATAAGTGTAGCAATATCCACTGCTGAATCTGAGTATATTTTAGCTGGAATTTATTGTGCATAATTGCTTTGGATTAAGCATTAACTACAAGATTACAACATTCAGTTAAGTAAAACTTCATTATAATGTGATTCTACTAGTGCCATTTCAATTGCAAATAATCCTGTGTCACATAGTAGAACTAAACATATTGAGATTAGATATCACTTTATTAGGGAGCATGTAGAAAAAGAAGACATAAATATATAATTTTTTCCTATAAATAAACAAATTGTTGATATTTTCACTAAGCCCCTAGATGAATAGAAATTTAATTTCTTTAAGTTTGAACTTGGCATGTTAAATATGGAAAAATATTGAATACTTAAAGACTAATGAAAATATCAGAATAAATATTAATTAGAGAAATTAAGTTTAATTAATTAAATATCAAGTAAAAACATCTAAGTATCAAGTTTTTATAGATCACGAGACAAAACTTTGGCTAAGTCAAAAGTTGTGTCAAGACACAAGAAATTGTGTCGAGACTATATACTGTAATGTGTCAAGACACCAGAAAATGTGTCGATACTGCATACTGCAATGTACCGAGACACCAAAGAAAGTGTCAAGACATCAAGGGTGTCGAGAACCTAAGGTATATGTCGAGAGACATTATCCTTGTGTCGACTTGTGTCAACACATCTCGACAGACAATTTTTCCCTAAGTCGACACTAGGTCTTTAACTAAAATTTTAGAACAGTCTAAATGGAGAACGCCCTTTCGTCTTCAGGAAAGATTAGATTATAAATAGGGTGTAAGTGTAAAAGTCGAATACGCTTTCTTGATATTGTGAACTGTTGCTTCCTGAGTGTCGAGAACTAGAACCTAGATCAATCGACACTCGTCAACCATTTCTCTCCACTCGCATGGCACCCAAGAATGATGATTACATCTTTGAAGGTTATGAACTTGTTCAAAATGGATTCGACTCGGTGTCTGAAGAAATTATGAATGTAATAACCCTAATTACTGAAGAAGGATTAGAATATCTGCTTTCAAAATCTTCAAATATTTGGAAACGAGAAGTTTTTGAATTCTTCTCAAATGCTCATCTCGATTCAAAAACTGAAAAGATTTAGTCTAAAGTGAATAGAACAAAGGTAAAAATCACAACCAGAAGACTGGCCAAGAAATTTCGCTTACCAAGAATTGATCAAGAAGATGACCTAGATTCTGCCAAGACTGTAGAAACTTTGGAGTGGTGTGGATTGTCCCTAACCACAAAGATTGGAAGCACCCTGATCAGAAAGGGTATGAATACTGATGAGTCCGATTTATATAGGGTTTTTCGAACTCATCTGGGCTAGTTTTCATGCGCGTACGCTTCACTTTTAGTTCGTTATCGTTTATATTTCTTCTAATCTTTATTTCCTTAGGAAGTGCATTATTTTGGCCCAAGGGTGTGCAATTGCATATTCTTTTGTTGGGGGTATGCACATTGTGCTCCCCGTTATCTTTCTTTTTGTTGTTGTTTGCATTTAGTTGCTGGGAGGTGGTGCTCCAGTTGGTTATTTTGCTATGTAGGTAGTCAGAATGTCCAGAATGCTATTTTAAGCTTCTATGTAAAATGCACGGTCGTGGGAATTTGTTCTCGCACGGTTTCAGCGTAATTGTGCATTTTACACAGCGTTTCTGGGGACTTCTGTTGCTACCCGTGCATTTTGTTCCCACACGGTTTAGGCCAAAACGTGTATGAAGGAATCGCACGGTCTGCATATTTTTCTCTGCATTGCAGCATTCTGTGGTTAATCGTGCGATATGTACACGCACGGGCGGAATCGCCCGTGCGCGAGTAAAACACACAGTTTTCTTGTTTTTCCTGTATTCCTGATCGCACGGTCGTGCATTTCCTTCACGCACATTTCGGGCCGGTCGTGCGCGATCATTTCACAAAATTACTCAGTTCTGTTTCTGCCCTGCGTTTTTCTTCACGTACGATCTACGCCCGTGCGTTTTGCCCGTGTGTTAAAAAAATTCCGCATGATTTCTATTTAAATCGCTGCTTTTCAGGGTTTTGGGGACGCGATTTTGCAGTCGATTTCTTCCGTCGAATGGGGGTTTTGCCCCGTTATTCATCCTCCAATCTAGGGATTTGCTCCGTATGAAGTTCCTTTGCATCCATGGCGTAAAGAAGTGTGTTTACACTCTACGATATCTGCGAAGTAAGGAAGAAGTTAAGGTTTGACGTGGAAAATGTAGACCAATGAGAAGACGGGTTCTAAGGAAGCGGTGACAGCCTTCCCTGACCCCGGATGCAACCGATGAGTGGCTTGCTGGACATGGATTGATAACCCGGTGCTTCCTCCCACGTTTACGATAAAGACTCGTTCATTGTTTGTATCTCAACCTTTCTCTTCCACATTTCTAGGTTTTTGTATTGGATTTTCATTAATCTTTGATGCAAGAACTTTGGTGAAACATGTTCTTAATTCCATTTACTTTTGTTCATGCTTGTGAGTGATGCGGTGGTTTGTCTGCTTAAGTTACTTGTGGTACGAATGTTTGTGTTTGCTATAATAACAAGTGATAGGTGTGAGCATAGTGATGAGGTGATTAGGACCCTCAATTCTGCTAGCCTACTCGTCCATCTGCCCAGTGATTCGGTGTATAGCGGCCCGACTAGTCTTCCATCCCGGCAGGCAAAGCATCGCATAGCGGCGTTGCATAATGATGAGTCCCCATTTCATACCGAATTCTGGACTCATCTGGGCTTCATTCCATGACTTTGCACTGCCATTTAGCGTCATTATCAATCCTTTTGGTTTGCTACGACATTCCACGTCTTGTGCACTTTATTAGCATTTTTCTGTGCGTGTGTGTATTTCCCTCTTGCTATGCATTTTATTAATATCTGTGACTGCCATGATCGACAACCCGTCCAGATTTCCTGCAGGTTCGGGGATCGTGTGGGTGTCCGGGATAGGGCTTTCACCATTTTTTGGCAAAGGAGTCAATGGTCATGCATTTTTACCCACGCACGACCATCGACCTCTTTGGCGCACGATCATCGGTCGTGCGCAGTCTGGCTTCTCTTGTGGAAGTTCTGCCCCGCCATATCGTACGGTCACCAACTATACAACGCACGATCACTGCTCGTGCGTTGCCAGTCGTGTGCAGTCATGCCCTCTTTTGAAAAGTTTTGTCTCGCCATTTCGCACGATCACTGATCGTGCGCTGCTGATCGTGCGCGAGCTTTGATTTCCTGGTGAAGGTTCTACAGGTTTTTGCCGCACGGGCGCTGACTTTGTTCGCGCACGACCACTGGTCGTGCACCAGTGGTTGTGCGCGCTATTTAACTCTGCTTCTACAAATCGGCCTGTTCCGCAAATTAGGGTACGGGCCCTGGATCGATCTTTGCCTCCACTTCGCCATTCCGCATCCCAGGAGTTCCATCCATCTCCACCTTCATCCCTACAATCAGGAGGTCATTTTCCGACGATTCTAAAGCGTTCTGCATCCTCCGGTGATCCTCCCGGCCATTAAAGACCTCTTCTCCGAGCTTTCCACTGAAGAAGATGATGAAGACAACCTAGAGAACGTACTTAAATGCCCTCGAGGTGACAGCTCGTCGGTACCGGAAGACTCCTCGGATTGCTTGTGGAAGCGGATTGAAAACCCGCACCTCCGGCCAACAACTGCGATGGATCTTCACTTTCTTGGTTTAGTCTTTCTCCATCTCTCTTGTTTTATGAAATGACTTAAGCTTGTAATTAACTTCGATTTCTTGTTGTTTTAATTAGATTATTGTTGTTTAATCTTGCTCGTGAGATTTGTGATTTGATGCGCCTCGCCCCATCTGACTTCACTCTGTTCCTTCGTTCCATTCGATTGCACTCCGCACTAAACACCTCACTCACTGGCTCACCGTCCATTCGCCTTATTGAAGTACGGCATCGCGGCCGTTACATCCATCTCACCTTGTGAAGCGGTGATTGCGACCCATATATTTCGCTTTAGTTTATTTGTTTGCAAAACCACCTTCAAAGCCCTTTATTTTTTTCCTTTATTTAATTAACTCTCATAACGATAATTTTGGATCGTTCGTTGTTCTACGCTAATTGCATTCCTCAAGAGACCGACACTCGGAGATTCATTCCCAAAACTTTATTACTTGTGCGACCAGTGGGCTTGCCGTATTTACACGCATCAAGTTTTTGGTGCCATTACCGGGGAATGCAACTGTAAAACGACCATGACGTTTGAAAGTATTGTCTTAAGAGTCAGTGTTTTTGACCGCTGTTTCTTTGTGTAGTTGCCGCCGTGAGCAGGGTCAGCCGTCTCTCAATGCCTTCTATTCAGCAGCAAACCTATCAATCCAACCTCACCAATCGAGTGGAAATTGGTAATGACATTTTCGAGATCTCGCCTGACTTGATTGAATATATCATCAAAAACTGTCAATTTAATGGAGATGGAAACACTGATGCCTTCTGCAACGTTCAAAAGTATTTGGAAATTTACAACACATGTTCGTCAAACACTGCCAAATGCGAGCAGCTGAAGATTCGTCACTTCTCCTTTTCTTTGAAGGACGGCGCAAAATAATGGTATCATGATATACGAAAGGGAATACCTTATTCTTGGAAGCAACTCGAAGGAAACTTTTTGACAAAATTAAGGCAGCGAATGCTAACCAGAGACAATTACAAGGAGCTCATCACCTTCTCCCAAAGAGAGGAAGAAACCTTGTTCACTACTTGGGAACGTTTTCAGTCTCTGCGGAGGGAATGTTGTAGAGTGGAAGTGTCGGACATTCTCCTGATCAAAACTTTTTTACTTTGGTATTTTAGACTGATTCCGGCCACTACTTGATGTCGCAGCCGGCGGAACTCTGTTTAACAAATCCAGCGAAGATGCTTGGGAGATTATTGATAACATTGCCAAAACTAGTAAGCATTGGAACACTTCGCTTTACCCAATCTTTCCGTTGAGATAAAATCAGTGGTCCTTGATGAAGCCATCAATCCTCCTGTGCCGAAGACCGAGCAATTTTTCGCGTTTGTATGCAGAATGATGGAAATGTTCAACGAACAAGCTACCATCATTCAACGTCTACAAACAGCCTTGGGATTCTTACGGAAGCGCTGCTAAGTTCAGTCGATCTGAAGCAGGAAACGGTACATTCAATGAGACTGAGAAGTGGAAAAAGCCTCGAGGGAGCCTTGCCTCCTTATCCTCCTGCACAATCTTCTTGTGTACCCATTTCTGATTCGATAATTGAACCTTCGTCTTCGACGATCGAGCAATAAACCATGACAGTACTGCCAACCATGTAGGACACTGTGAGGCCGCCATTTCCCCATTGACTAAAGAATGAAAAGACCGAAAGGCAATTTCAGAAGTTCCTTGAGATCATGAAAGGAGTTCAAGTTAGCATACCTTTGACTGAAGTTATCACTCAGATCCCAGGATATTCCAAGTTCCTCAAGAACCTCATCTCGAGGCATAAATCCTTGGAAGGACTGAAGATGGTTAACCTCACTGAAGAGTGTTCCACTCTCCTCACTAGCTATCCTCCAACCAAACGCAGAGATCCTGGCAGCTTCACCATCCCCTACAGAATTGGCCTCCACAGATTTGGCCACGCACTTTATGAGGGAGCTTCGATAAATCTGATGCTGCTCTCCATCATCCAAGAGCTAGGAGTTGGGATTCTTCAGCCCACCCAACTGAGGTTGCAATTAGCCGATCGATCGATAAAAAACCCAGCTGGGATAGTTGAAGCCTTCACTGTCACGGTTAACGGCCTCGCTTTCCTGACCGATTTCGTCATCCTCGACATGAAGGTTGATCCCAAAGTTTCTATAATTCTAGGAAGGCCCTTCCTTGCCACTGCCCGGAAAATTATCAATGTCGACCAGGGAGAACTAACTCTAAGCTTGGGAGAAGAATCAATTTATTTTAATGTCCACGAACCGCCACAACAACTCAGAATCACTAATTGTGACAATGCTGATTTGATTGAAGACCCAGACACGTGCGACGAATTGATTCTTGACCAGGACGAGCTAGAATGGGAAAATGAGGACACACCCTCCACTACCTTATTAGGAATTCGGCATCTGATCAAAGAACCCTCCATCGCAACCACTACCGTCACTTTTAAGTCGCTGCCCAAATCCCTGAAATATGCTTTCTTGGTGGAAGGCGCAGCGTGTCCGGTTATTATCTCCGCATCTCTCTCCACCGACAACGAACATGCTTTGGTCAATGTCTTAAAGAAATATAAAAATGTCTTTGGACAATCTTTGGCTGATATAAAAGGCATTAGCCCGTCGTTTTGCATGCACAAAATCCTTCTTGAAGATCAATACAAATTGTCAGCACAACCTCAAAGGAGACTAAACCCCAAGATGCATGAGGTAGTTCAGGCTGAAGTTATAAAATTGCTAGACGCTGGTATAATTTACCCAATCAATGATAGTAAATGGGTTAGCCTAGTTCAAGTGGTGCCCAAAAAGGGCGGGATTACTGTGATGGCTAATGGTGAAAATGAACTACTACCTACCCGCGTGGTCACTGGGTGGAGAGTTTTCATTGATTACCAAAAACCAAATGAGGCTACGCGCAAAGATCACTTCCCGCTTCCCTTCATAGATCAGATGCTAGAAAAGTTGTCCGATCAGGAATATTATTGTTTCCTTGACGGCTATTCGGGATACAATCAAATAGCAGTCGACCCTGATGATCAAGACAAGACGACATTCACTTGCCCATCAGGCACCTTTGCATTCAGACGAATGCCATTCAGATTGTGCAATGCCCCCGCAACCTTCCAACGATGTGTAATCGCCATTTTTGGTGACATGATTGGAGATTTTCTTGAGGTATTCATGGACGATTTCTCCCTTTTTGGGAACAGCTTTGACTCTTGCTTAGCGAATCTAGCCAAGGCCCTGAAGCGGTGTGATAATACCAACCTCGTCCTGAATTGGGAAAAATGCCACTTCATGGTTCGCGAGGGCATCATTTTGGGCCACAAAGTCTCGCATCGGGGGCTCGAAGTCGACCAAGCCAAAGTCAGTATGTAACATCCCATTTCCGGCTAGACCCCTAGGAGTCGGTTGGTTGTGGTAGAACCCTGGGGAGCCCAGAAATCGAAATAAAATGACCAAGAATTCGGGTCACGGGTTGGTCACACCCGTGACCGACCCGTCACGCCCGTGACCTAGGGCGTGACTCACTCGACGATCGTCGACCTCAGGGAGACGATCGTCGGACGCCGAATTTTCAACCCGGCCCTGTCACGCCCGTGACCCAGGTGTCACGCCCGTGACCTGGGGGCGTGACTCCTTCGACGATCGTCGATCTCAGTTAGACGATCGTCGGGCGCGGAATTTGCCTCATGGCCTGTCACGCCCGTGACCCGCAATGTCACGCCCGTGACATAGGGCGTGACCACCTTCGATGATCGTCGATTTCAGTTCGACGGTCGTCGGCCAGGAATTGGCCACACGGGCATGTCACGCCCGTGACCCACAATGTCACGCCCGTGACATAGGGCGTGACCACGCTCGACGATCGTCGATCCCAATTCGACGATCGTCGAACCAGAATTGGTCACACGGGCCAGTCACGCCCGTGACCCGGGTGTCACGCCCGTGACCACCCTTCGACGATCGTCGATCTCAGTTCGACGATCGTCGAACCCAGAATTGTCTAACCAGGCCTGTCACGCCCGTGACCTATGTGTCACGCCCGTGACCAAGGCCAAAACGTCAGCCAGACTGAAAATTTCGGTAACCGACGCCATAATAAATTCTGATTATGGGAATGAAAACCAAGGGTATTTATGGGCTGTTTCCTACTTTAATTATTTAAATAATTAAGGAAATGTTGGTCCAATAGGAAATCGCCACCTGGCGAACACCTCTTCATCTCCAACGTTTCAAATGCCTTTATCATAACCGAAATGTCATTAAGGGAATTATTAATGGCCGCGAACGTTTCATCCTTTCCCCCTTCCCACTTGCTGATCTATAAAAGACTCCTAAGAGCAAGAGGAAAAGGTTACACTCTCCCTCAAACTGTTTCAGATTTTCCCCCTTACTGTTGAAGAATTTCCGGCGACGCCACCACCGCGCCAATGGCTTCCCGACGCTCTGCACGTCTTCAGCCCGCGAACAAGGTCCTCCCCTCCCTCTTCTTCTGCGGATAGATCTTAGAAATCGTCAGGAGAGATATCGGGCTCAAAAGAGCCAGATCGGGTGAGCGTATTCGTGGTTTTCCGAAAATTTCATGGTGGCGGGTTCGCCGGAAACCGCCTCTCCGGCGGCCGTGCCGCCGCCCGACGATAGCCCTCACCTCAACAGAGGTGGTAGTGGTGGTGGCCGGCCAGGGAGATGGCTGGATGGCCGGGAAATAGCTTGGAAAAGCTACAGGAAATTAGGTTTTCAGGGTTCTGTTTCGGGCTGTAGAAGAAGATGAACAGTGCCATTTAATTAGATTTTATTTGTGAAGCAATTTCTGAATGAAAATATCTGACACTTTAAATAATTTGGGAAAAATATCTAGAGGCCCCTACAGGAAAAGTGATCAACATAGAAAATGTAACCCTTGAAGTTTAGTTCAATTTAAAATTGATTTCACTCAATTTAGAATCCTGGTTAGACCATAGCACCCGTTTTGGTGAGGTCTATCCAGAGGGCCGTCTGGACCTTAGAAAAATTCCCCACTCTAAACTAGTCATCAAAATGACTTGAAATTTGGGGTGTGGCCTAATCTTACCTATATCTAGGTGCTATCCAAAAATGAGAATTTTTGGGAAATATTTTTCTATAGTTTTGAGAAAAATTCAATAATCCTAGTTTAATTTAATTAGATGGTTAAATAATTTCCAAACCCTCCCAAATTTTGGAGAGTGGTCCCTGGGTTCACCATAAGGTTCTGTATAATTTTTCATCTCATTTGGAGATGGTTTGGATTAGAAATGATCAACCCTAAGTTTTGCCCTAATAAGGGGTCTTAGGTTAAAAGTGCACTTTTGAGATTTAAGTGGTCAGATCACCTCAACAGAGGCTGAGATTTTTACCACTGGCTAATAATATTCTCTAGCACCCCCTCATAGAGTTTGAGGTTGATCGGGGTAAGTTTTCCCTAAGAACCAAGGCCAAACCCTAAGGATGGATCTTGGTGGTTTGTGAAGGTCATGTGGTCAAATGATCTTGGATTGACTCGAAATTGGGTGGAGAGAACCATAGGACCAATATAGTTCTCTGGATGAAATCTTAGTAGATTTGGAGACCGTTGGGATACCTAAAAATCTAACCCTAGTTTAGGGTGCAAAACTTGTAGAGATAGGAAATGACACTAAATCACATTGAAAAGTGTTGAGATTTGGGTAGAGTGAATTATAGGGATGGTACAAGCTCTGGATATTTTACTATGAATTTTAAGATTATTATTTTGGGTACTTCATTAACGATTTAGTAGCTTGTATGATTTGCTTAGAAAATTTATTATGGAACACACACTTCCTGGAAATTGATGAAATTTAGACAGAGAACGTTTATTATGGTTTTAAATATCTGTGAATTTTTTATGGGATTTTTGGAAGTTTAATTCTAAGGCTTGCTTCATTAAGTATGTTTTACCTTGATTATTTGATTAAATCTTTAGTGGTGTTTAGCAAGCTAGTAAAATTATGATTCTTTGCACAAAAATCTTTTATATGTCATGCTACTGATTAGTAATTTTTCTATAATTTTTTGATGAATAATTTCAGTACTTCCTTCATTACGTAGAATTAACGTGATTATACTGGATAAATTATTTAGAGGCTAAATACTTTCTGTAAAATTCTGGGAATTTGTATTTGAGGTTATCTTACTGTTATTTAATATCATGATTTTTGAGTAGCCATTACTTAGGAGGAGCATGTAGTTCCTGTTTAAAATGACTCATGGCCCGTCCTTTGGGAAAATTAAATAAATATCAGATTAATTAGGAAAATTATAAGTTTCTGGATTTAGACAAATTATGATATGGTAGACCTCCAGTAAATAATATAGGAGATTTGGAAGATAATTTGGTGTACCTCTCCTTGTGTACCTCATATAGCTTAGGATGGTCTGCATATAGTAAAACCACGGAATTCTGATAATTTATGGTTGGTAGGGCAAGTTAAGATTGAGTTCATCATTGGAAGTCAGGACAAGTAGAGTGTGAGACTGGTCAAGGATAAGGGAGTATGGGAACGACGAAAGATCGTCCATCCCGGGAAGAAGAGGAAGAGTTTTAATACTCTAGGGTTAGAACTAAACTAACTAAAAGAGGATCGGGTTAAGGGAGATCAACCAATAATATTAAGTGCCTTGCGAAAGGGAACTTTGGGCCGTAATGCCGCCGTCTTGGTTCCTAGTACCCCTTGAGAGCCCTTCACGAGGTATACCGGGGGCAGTCCTGGGCTAACGTAAACCATAGGAATAATGAATTAAAGGAGCAACTAGTATAACTAGGGTTGCACATATACACTCCCCGATAGCTAGGAAAGTAGAATTATAGGATTGGTTGCCATTCAGACAGTAGCTCTGAAGGTAGATGCACGGACGAACTGTCCGGGGGCCGAGGGCTCAAGGGTTGGAGTACAGAATAAAGGTGGTGGGTCTTCGGTATCTGATTGTCGTTCACACCGACATCGGTACGCTGACTCGGCGGTGTGGGACACTTAGCCAAAGAAAGTCTGGTGGGTACAGCCACCAGTAGTACGCGGATACTCTAGGTTGTGTTCTTCTAGAGGCGTACGGAAGGGCTAGGCCTGGTAGTGTGCCTAGGAGTGGGGGGCCCGACCCACTGTCTCCGTTTGCCACTACGGAGGTTCCTGGGAGTGAAGCTAGCTGCCCGAACAGGGGGAACTAAAGGTCTGTGCGCATGGAGTCGTGTGCGTGTGTTGCACTTGCATGAATCATGGCATAGCATATCACTACACTCATAATTGCATACAACCGACACCCCAACATATAAATCGGTATGGGACTTTTTATACGATGGGAGCCTTGCAGAAGATCCCTTAACTTATAAGTTTGTATGGGCATTCATATAAGTTAAGGTTACATACTTACTTACTTGTTTGTTTACTTACTGTTCTCTAGCTGACCTTTTTATACAATTTGCTACTTATTAATTGCTCTACCTATTACAACATTTACACTGTTCACCTATTATAACTTGCTAGTTAGGTCCACCGTCACCTGCTTGATTATTCTCCACTTTTGTAGCTTCCCTTTTCTCCTCTCCGCCCGGTGCTTAGGAGCCGTGGTGGGAGGGGTAGGGGATGATAGGGCTTAGTCTTTATGACTAATGGTTTTCGAACCAAACATTACAAGAGCTCCGGATGGGAGACAGGGACCAACACCAGCGGAGTACGGTGCGCATGGAGGTGGGATAGTCTAGCACCGGTGCACCTGCGACCAGCTCCGTGAGTGATTAGTATTTTTCTTAGCTTCCGCGATGAGTGACTTGTAGTGAGGACTCTGATGTACTGGGCTCGAGCCCATTTATCTATTTTCCTATTATTACTATTGATGGACTGGTTATGATTTCACTTTTATTTACATGTTTCTGTGGACTTGTTTATATTTTTGTATAAATGCTTCTCTCTCTTGTGATCGAAAAGGGCCGGCAGAATTGGCGTTTTGTAGTGGTTGCCTTCCCGTGAGACGGTGCCACCGCAAAGCGGCAATTCTGGGCTAAGACCCCGGTGGTTGAAAAAGAAAAAAAAAGGGGGTCTTACAATTGGTATCAGAGGAGACCTCGATCGAAAGAGAAGTAGTCCACAAAAAACCTTGGGCCACCCCCGTGCGAGCTTAGTTTGCGGACAAACTAGTAGCGGAAGTAGTGGTGTGCCCATGAGGGAAATCACATGTGAAAGTCCATCCTAACTCTTCTTAAATCCCATTCATTCGCTCTCTAACAAATGGAATTTTTACTTGTAGCCTGCGACGAACCCTACATCGCAGCAGGGGACACCTCAGGCTCCGAATGTGGTCCCGACTCCACCAGCACCAGTTCCGTTCCAGCAGACAGAGATGGGGCAAACACTGATGGCCATCCTGGAGGCCTTCAGAGCCCAGCCAGCCCCGGCCCCACAGCCAAACCCCGGGGCCAATTGGATGACTGTCTTCCGGGGACTTTCCCCTCCATCCTACCAGGGGACGAAGTCTGCAGTACGTACGGAGGAGTGGTTGGACACTATTTACGAGATGCTGGCAGGGATTCGATGCCCCACGGAGGAGGCAGTCGCTTTGGCAGTCTCCTGCTTAGAGTCACACGGAAAGAGATGGTGGAAATCTCAGCTAGACACCACCTTTGCAGGGATGGACTGTGCTGATATTACTTGGGAGGAGTTCAGAGCAGCGCTCTTGGGACATTTTGTACCTCAGTCGGCGAGAGATGACCTGGAGGATAGGTTCATGCGGTTGAGGCAGGGGAACAGGACTGTGGTGGAGTACTATCAGGAGTTCACTCACCTGGCCCGTTATGCGGACGCTTACCAGTTAGACGATGCTGCCTATGCCCAGAGGTTTTATAAGGGGCTGCAAGATGACATGAGGCAGGCCCTCCTTTTCGTCTCAGAGGGCAGTCTAGCCAGGATTCTGGAGATGGCTAAGAAGAGAGAGGCGGATCAGCTTACAGTGAGGAGCCGGAAGTGACCGGCTGATGATACAGTGAATGGAGGACGTAGAGACCGTCCTCGAGGCCAGGTTATTGGAGAGAGAAGGAACGGGGATCAGCCTCGTCAAGAGTTTGGGCAGGAGCAGAGGAGTCAGGGGGTATTGGCTCCCCAGCCTATACAGATGCTGGATGATGAGTATAAAAATATACAATTTTATTTCATATTAAATATACATATTTATAAATAAAAACCTTAGTTTTTATTATATAAAACTAACTATTTTTATTATATTGTATTTTTCTGTTTTAAAATTAAATTCTAAGTTTTTTCTGAAATTTTGTATTTTTTTCTTAGGTCACGCCCCTAGGTCACGCCCGTGACCTAGGGCGTGACAACTCTTTTTAATCCCGTTTTTCTGCTATTTTTCTGGACAGATCAAACTCAGGAAATTGATGGTCACGCCTGCTGAACACGCCCGTGCCAAAGGCGACACGCCCGTGACCTAACCAAATTCTATCCAGAAGTCCAGCAAGCTGCCGCGCTGTCGCCACGCCCCGTGCCGCCTATTGAAGTACATGCATGACACGCCCGTGACCCGTTTCGACACGCCCGTGACCAGTTCAAGTCTATCCAAACCTCCAGCTGGCTTGCCACCTGTCCCGACAGCCTGTATGTCACGCCCGTGACCCTGTCACGCCCTACCCGACACGCCCGTGTCAGGGGGCGTGTCACCTGAAAATTTTTTCTATAAATAGGCCGGCAGGGATTTGTAAATTCAATTGAACTCCAGCAGATTCCTTAAGAACTGTTAGGACTCCCCAGCTCTCTGACAAGGAACTGGTAGTAGCTTTCAAGTATTCTAAAGTTCTGTAAGTTGTAATTTTTCAGCTTTATTTTCAGCTTTTTAGAAAGTTGTAATATTTTTGGACTTTATAAAATAGACTCTTTCAATTTCAATTCTGAGTACTTTACTGCTTTCTTTTACTTTATTTTCTTTATACTATCCCGAATGAAAGGCGAAGCTCTGCTTATGTCCTGGATTAAGATAGTGTAAAACTGCTTTCAAATCTATTTTCAAAACCCTATTCTTTCACACTATTCCGAATGAAAGGCGAGGCGAAAGCCTAAGTCCTGAATTCAGATAGTGCGGAAGCGCTGCAAAATTTTACTACCCTATCTCAACAACAAAGGTGAAGCGAAAGCTTAAATCCTGGATTGAGATAGATAGGTAGATATTATTTTCTGTACTTTATACCGCCCCCATCCTGAGAAGAGGCTAAGAACCCTTAGCACTTGGTCAAGATGAGCTCTGGGCTGGATACTATTTTCAACTATTTCAACTCTACTTTCTAGTTATCCTAACTAGGGTTTTCTTAATTGATCATATACCAGGTGACGAGACACTACGTTTACGTTAACCCGTTTAAACGCAAGCCTTCCCGGTCGTACTTTCGAGTTAGTGATGCTACCAAAGGAACCCTCTCGTTAAGTTAGATAATTAAGAAATAAAGTTGTTCTTTAATAGGCGAATTAATATCCACTCAAATTGATTCTGAAATCAAGGACTAAATTCTAAGTCCCTATCTTAAGAAAATCACGTATATATATTTTTCTATCTTTAGTTTTTAAACATAAACCCAACTCCGTTCTTTCGATAAAATAATAGTCAGTTCTAAAAAGTAGAATAATTAACACCGATCCCAGGAAACATACGACCTTGATATTTTCTACAAAATACTATACTCCTTTGCGATAGGTACTCTTGCCTTAATCCACATGATATAAGTAAGTAAACAAAGAGATAGACTTATATACGTAAAAGATTATATAAAACCAAATCTATCTTCTTTAAAACAAACTTTACTTATCAAGCTTTTTGGCGCCGTTGCCGGGGATTAGTTTATTTGTGTTAATATTTGAAAATAAAAGAACGCTATTAATTTTATCTTTTCTTTTTCTTGTTAGTTAAAAACCTTAGTTTTTATAAAAATAAAACAAAAATAAAATTCCCTGAATTTAAAACTTTGTTTTTATAAAACCTAAATTTTTATTAACAAGTTTATTAACCACTAACAAATTCTAACAGAAAAACCTAACCAACTAATTTAACGTATTTTATATAAAACTTGAAAAAAAAAATAGTTTATAATAAAAAACCTGCTTTTATTATAAAACTGCTTTTATAAAAAAACTTGTTTTATATAAAAAAAACCTGTTTTTAGTTATTTTCCGTTGTACGTCTTTTTGTGTGTTTGTATTTGTATTTTTTTAACTTAGTTTTTTTTTACTTAGTTTTTTTTATTTTTTACAAAAGTCTTTTTTAGTGTATGACCCGTGGAACTCCATCTGATTTAACTCTTGGACTTGATCCTGAAATCGAACGCACCTTTCGCAGGCGCCTCCGATCTCTGAATCAAGAGCTCGTGTTAAATCTGGAAGAGTCCGTAGGCACCGCACACGTTCAAGAAATGGCAGCAGAGCAACAACAAATGCCAGAGGTGGTCCCCCAAAGGACCATGTCTTATTATGCACGACCTACTTTACATGACACCGGGTCTAGTATCGTTCGTCCACCAATTGCTAATAATAACTTCGAGATTAAATCGAGTATAATCCAAATGATTCAAAATTCCGTTCAATTCGATGGATTGCCCGATGAAGATCCAAATACGCACCTGTCAAATTTCTTAGAAATCTGCGACACATTTAAGATAAATGGCGTCACTGATGATGCCATCCGTCTTCGCTTATTTCCTTTTTCGCTACGAACGAAAGCCAAGCAGTGGCTAGGTTCTCTCCCCAGAGGATCTATTACCACTTGGGCTGAAATGACCGAAAAATTCCTTACAAAGTATTTTCCACCTGCAAAAACCGCACGTCTGCGTGCGGATATTTCTTCCTTTGTGCAAGGCGAGTCTGAGTCTCTTTATGAGACTTGGGAACGTTTTAAGGAATATCTACGTCGGTGTCCACATCACGCACTGCCAACTTGGCTCCAGGTACAAATATTTTATAATGGTTTGAATATTCAAACCAGACAAGCCATTGATGCTGCCGCTGGGGGCACGCTCAATAACAAAACCCCCGAGGCCGCTCAAACCCTCTTTGAGGAAATGGCCATGAACGCGTACCAGTGGAACGTGCCAAGGTCACACCCTAAACAAGCTGGGATTTATGAGCTCGACACTTCTTCTACTTTAGCACTCCAAGTAGAAAATTTAACTAAACAATTGGCTGGAATATCTGCTTCCTCCGCCACTACTTGGAATCCGAATAATAATATAATTGAAGAAATCGATTATATGGGGAACTCTTATAGACCTTCCTATAATCCTAATATGAACTTAAATAATAATTCTTATAATCCAGGATATAGGAACCATCCTAATTTTTCGTGGAGCAACCCCAATAATGCTCAGCGCCCACCGACTGCAAATCCAATTGGATTTGCACCGCAACCCCCACAACCACAAATACCACCACCACCACCAAACCAATTTAGGCCAACCCCGATAGAAGACATATTCACGAAATATGTCAGTATCAATGAGTCCAATATCCGGAACCTGACCGGATCAATTAAAAACTTAGAAACACAAATTGGACAAATATCAAAAATGCTATCGGAACGCCAACCTGGTAATTTTCCAGGAAATACGGAACCAAATCCGCGGGATACTGGCCATTCCAGTAACCCAAGTTGACAAGCCGTCCAACTACGAAGTGGCAGGGAGCTACCACCACCCGTTAGGGTAGAAAAAGAAGCTAAGGTTAGCCTTCCTACACCACTTCCCGTTACGACTCTGCCTCCTCAACCCCGCGAATTTCTTCCACACATGTTGTTGTACCTTATCCATCTAAATTAAAAGATGAGCGAGAAGATGAACAATATAAAAATTTTCTAAAAATGCTAAAACAAATTCAAATCAATATACCTTTCTGCGAGGCAATTGCACAAATGCCTAAATACGCAAAATATTTAAAAGCGTTATTTTCAAATAAAAAGAAACTCGAAGATATTTCGAGAGTTTTTCTTAACGCCGAATGTTCAGCCGTTTTATTACATAAATTACCCCCAAAATTAAACGATCCGGGACGATTTTCTATCCCGTGTCTTTTCGGTAATCTATTAATAAAAGATGCGTTAGCAGATTTAGGTGCTAGCATAAATTTAATGCCCTACTCGCTCTTTCTAAAACTAGGATTAGGTAACCCCAGCCCAACTAAAATGAGCATCCAATTAGCAGATCGTTCTATTAAATATCCAGTAGGGATAGTAGAGGATGTTCTGGTCAAAATAGACAAGTTTATCTTCCCGGTAGACTTTGTTATTCTTGACATAGAGGAAGACGCCGATGTTCCCATAATTCTCGGTCGTCCTTTTCTCGCAACCTCTCGCGCGTTAATAGACGTAAGTAACGGTAGACTTCTCTTACGAGTAGGAGATGACGAAGTTACTATCAATATAGATCCCTCTATGAAAAACTCTTTAATAAATGACGATTCCTGCTACCTTGCGGAAGCCTCTTTTGAGGAAAATGGTTTTCCCTATTCTGATTTATTTTCAATAACGATAGAAGAATCGGACTTGGCAGACTTACCCATTTCAAATGAAATGCCTACCGATGACCCTTTAGAACCTTTTATATCCTTAACTTCTACAACTTTAAAAACTCCAACTTCATATGAAAAACCACCAACCCTCGAGCTGAAAACACTTCCTGCACATTTAAAATACGTTTTCCTTGAAGCCGAATCTAAACTCCCTGTTATCATTTCTGCCGAATTAAATGATAAGAAAACGTCTGAATTAATAGAAGTGTTAAAACAACATCGCCATGCATTAGCATGGCAAATTTCTGATATCCAAGGACTCAACCCATCTTTTTGTACGCATAAAATATTTTTGGAAGATAACCCTCGTAAATCTATCCAGCCCCAACGACGTTTAAATCCTAATATGAAGGATGTCGTAAAAGCTGAAGTAATGAAATTATTAGACGCAGGAATTATTTATCCAATCTCAGATAGCACATGGGTTAGTCCCGTACAAGTCGTCCCTAAGAAGGGCGGTATAACGGTAGTGCCAAACGCTAATAATGAACTAATTCCAACACGTACTATTACGGGTTGGAGGATGTGCATCGATTATCGAAAATTAAATGATGCCACCCTTAAAGATCACTTTCCACTACCGTTTATAGATCAAATATTAGAGCGACTCTCGGGTCACTCATATTATTGTTTTCTCGATGGTTATTCAGGGTATTTACAAATTCCTATAGCCCCAGAAGATCAAGAGAAAACTACGTTCACTTGCCCCTTTGGTACTTTCGCCTATAGGCGAATGCCATTTGGACTTTGTAATGCGCCAGCTACATTTCAAAGATGTATGCTAGCTATTTTTGGCAAGTTAGTAGAGGACGTTATGGAAGTATTTATGGATGATTTCTCCGTATTTGGAGACTCATTCCATGCGTGTTTAGATAACCTCGCTCGTGTTCTTCAACGCTGTGAAGACACGAATTTAGTGTTAAACTGGGAGAAATGCCATTTTATGGTCCGCGAAGGTTTAGTTCTCGGTCATAAAATTTCTTCCCAGGGAATCGAGGTAGATAAGGCCAAAATAGAAATAATTGAAAAACTTCCTCCTCCAACAAATGTAAAATCTATTCGAAGTTTCTTAGGCCATGCAGGTTTCT
Source organism: Platanthera zijinensis (assembly GCA_039513925.1). NCBI lineage: Eukaryota > Viridiplantae > Streptophyta > Magnoliopsida > Asparagales > Orchidaceae > Platanthera > Platanthera zijinensis. The sequence goes on along the minus strand of CM077097.1, from coordinate 16,914,426 downwards.
ATAGACGGTTCATTCAAAATTTCTCTAAAATAACAAAACCGTTAACTCATTTATTAGAAAAAGAAGCCTCATTTATATTCGATAGTGAATGCTTAGTAGCATTCAATATTATTAAAGATAAACTTATCAACTCTCCTATTTTAGTTGCCCCAGACTGGTCCTTTCCTTTTGAGATCATGTGTGATGCGAGTGATTATGCGGTAGGAGCTGTCTTAGGACAACGAGTAGACAAATATTTTCATCCTATCTATTATGCAAGTAAAACTCTCACATCTACACAAACCAATTACACGACCACGGAAAAGGAACTACTGGCGATTGTATTTGCATTTGATAAGTTTAGATCTTATATTACACTATCGAAAGTTATAGTTTTTACGGATCATTCTGCTTTAAAATATTTACTAACAAAGGCAGATGCCAAACCCCGTTTATTACGTTGGATTCTCTTATTACAAGAATTTGATTTAGAGATCCGAGATAAGAAAGGCGCAGAGAATTTAGCAGCCGATCATCTTTCTCGACTAGAGAATGCTGCAATAAATATACTCGTGGAAGCCGACATCGAAGATAAATTCCCTGAAGAAAGCCTCCTCGCCCTCGAAAAGGTAACCAACTCTTCTACTCCTTGGTTCGCAGACTTGGCAAACTATTTAGTAGCCCGAGTCCTTCCAAAAGCTTTTTCATTTCAAGAAAAGAAGAAATTCTTTTCTGACTTGAAAAACTACTTTTGGGAAGACCCGTATTTATTCCGAGTCTGTGCCGACCAAGTAATTCGAAGATGTATTTCGAACGAGGAAGGACTAAAAATACTACGGCACTGCCACGAAGGACCAACCGGCGGACACTATCAATCCAACCGGACTGCACGTAAAGCCCTTGAAGCAGGATTCTTTTGGCCTACTTTATTCAAGGACGCTTACAAATTGGTAAGTGTTTGCAACCGCTGCCAACGGTCAGGTAACATTTCCCGTCGGGACGAAATGCCCCAAAACTTTTACTTAGAATGTGAAATTTTTGATCTGTGGGGCATAGATTTTGTAGGCCCTTTACCTCCTTCATTTAAAAATCGTTATATCTTAGTAGCGGTCGATTACGTTTCACGATGGGCTGAAGCGCAAGCTTTACCCACCGCTGACTCGAGAGTCGTCGTTAAATTTCTGAAAACCTTATTTTCACGTTTTGGCACGCCTAGGGCAATAGTTAGCGACCGAGGTACTCATTTTTGTAACACCCAGATGGCTAAAGTGTTAGCCAAATATGGAGTTACTCATAAACTCGCTACCGCTTATCACCCCCAAACAAGCGGCCAAGTGGAGGTAGTCAATAGAGAACTAAAGCGCATATTAGAAAAAACTGTAGATACCAATCGAAAAGATTGGTCCCTCAAATTAGATGATGCACTTTGGGCCTACCGTACAGCATTCAAAACTGCGATCGGTTGTACACCTTATCGTTTAGTATATGGAAAAGCATGTCACCTACCTGTAGAATTAGAACATCGCGCATACTGGGCGCTCAAATTTCTTAACTTAGATACAAACTTAGCCGCCGAACAACGTAAATTTCAACTCAATGAACTTGAGGAATGGCGTGCAAACGCCTATGAAAATAATAAATTTTATAAAGAGCGATCTAAGTTTTATCATGATAGGAAAATTAAATTTCCAAAATCTTTTTCACCAGGTGATCTTGTCCTACTATATAACTCACGCCTTAAATTATTTCCAGGAAAATTAAAATCCCGATGGACCGGACCCTACACTGTTAAACAAACCTGGCCATATGGGACCGTTCTTATTTCTCACCCTGAACTAGGAACTTTCAAAGTAAACGGGCACCGTTTAAAACTATATTTTACTGGGGACCCTTTTCAAAAAGAACCTGAAACCCTAACACTACTCCATAACCTCGAAATATAAATTCCTTTGTATATTTCCATCTTTTATGCTTTTGTATATTCTGTACATATTTTTCACTTCATACATATCCCTAACATAAGTATGGGGGTGCTTTTTAGCTGCAAGTTATTTTCACTTTTATGATATTTCTTATATGTTTTCAATAAAAGTATTGTTTATTTTAGTACTCACCAAAACAATTCAAAATTTTCAAAACCATACTATGTAAATATATTCCAAAAATCTGAGTTGATCGAAAATGCAAATTATTCAATTTTCAATTTTACTACTCCTTCTCATAACTAGATAGATATAAATATCCGGAATAAATTTGTAAAATCCTATCTTGTAAATTTCATTATAATCAGAGTTATTATTTTAGCAAGCCTGCTTTCAATATCAAAAGAAATACATATATATACAATAGAAGCAAACATATTATGTTCACCAAACAATTGTAGACTGTAATTATCCTTACTCCATTCTTAACGAAATATAAGAAATACAAACTATTATAGTTGCTCTCAAAAATTTTTATCCAACTCTTGAATATTTATTTATTTTTTACTTGGCATGTTTTCTTACGCAAGCAAGTATCTAGGAGTATGTGCTCCTAGTAAAAGAAAAGATCTTATGTCAATGGGAATAAGATTTCATTCCGTACACATAGGCATCCAATAAATATGAAAAGATTATATGGAAAGGAGTATGTGCTCCTCTAAATATACATTGGATTCAATTAAAAACTCAAGTATGCTTTGTAATTTTTTGCCACTTCGGAATTACATTCCTTAGTAGTTATAACAACGCATAACTTAGATAAAAAGATGATAGAATACAAAAATCTATCACTTCTACAAAAACCTATTGTATAGGTAAAAATTCCACCCTTCCAAAGTTGATATTCTATTTTTGTTTAAAATTTTGAGAGAGCATAAATAATAGAATGCATATTTCCAATATATCTCGTATAAAAGACATAGTAATCATAAAGCCAATCTATCCTTGTTATATCTGATTTTAATATATGCTTACTATTTGTTTTCAAAAACTTTTATGGCTATAAATTCTAACTCTGGTATCAATGATATGTACGATAACATTCAAAATCTTTATTCACCGGATGTTTATACCTATTTTATCTTGAAGAATTAAATTGATAGTAAATAGAAAATTTATTAACCTTGTAAAAATACTCAACTCTATTATTGCTCTGGAATAGCAAATCTAAGTATGGGGGTATTTGATGAGTATAAAAATATACAATTTTATTTCATATTAAATATACATATTTATAAATAAAAACCTTAGTTTTTATTATATAAAACTAACTATTTTTATTATATTGTATTTTTCTGTTTTAAAATTAAATTCTAAGTTTTTTCTGAAATTTTGTATTTTTTTCTTAGGTCACGCCCCTAGGTCACGCCCGTGACCTAGGGCGTGACAGCTCTTTTTAATCCCGTTTTTCTGCTATTTTTCTGGACAGATCAAACTCAGGAAATTGATGGTCACGCCTGCTGAACACGCCCGTGCCAAAGGCGACACGCCCGTGACCTAACCAAATTCTATCCAGAAGTCCAGCAAGCTGCCGCGCTGTCGCCACGCTCCGTGCCGCCTGTTGAAGTACATGCATGACACGCCCGTGACCCGTTTCAACACGCCCGTGACCAGTTCAAGTCTATCCAAACCTCCAGCTGGCTTGCCACCTGTCCCGACAGCCTGTATGTCACGCCCGTGACCCTGTCACGCCCTACCCGACACGCCCGTGTCAGGGGGCGTGTCACCTGAAAATTTTTTCTATAAATAGGCCGGCAGGGATTTGTAAATTCAATTGAACTCCAGCAGATTCCTTAAGAACTGTTAGGACTCCCCAGCTCTCTGACAAGGAACTGGTAGTAGCTTTCAAGTATTCTAAAGTTCTGTAAGTTGTAATTTTTCAGCTTTATTTTCAGCTTTTTAGAAAGTTGTAATATTTTTGGACTTTATAAAATAGACTCTTTCAATTTCAATTCTGAGTACTTTACTGCTTTCTTTTACTTTATTTTCTTTATACTATCCCGAATGAAAGGCGAAGCTCTGCTTATGTCCTGGATTAAGATAGTGTAAAACTACTTTCAAATCTATTTTCAAAACCCTATTCTTTCACACTATTCCGAATGAAAGGCGAGGCGAAAGCCTAAGTCCTGAATTCAGATAGTGCGGAAGCGCTGCAAAATTTTACTACCCTATCTCAACAACAAAGGTGAAGCGAAAGCTTAAATCCTGGATTGAGATAGATAGGTAGATATTATTTTCTGTACTTTATACCACCCCCATCCTGAGAAGAGGCTAAGAACCCTTAGCACTTGGTCAAGATGAGCTCTGGGCTGGATACTATTTTCAACTATTTCAACTCTACTTTCTAGTTATCCTAACTAGGGTTTTCTTAATTGATCATATACCAGGTGACGAGACACTACGTTTACGTTAACCCGTTTAAACGCAAGCCTTCCCGGTCGTACTTTCGAGTCAGTGATGCTACCAAAGGAACCCTCTCGTTAAGTTAGATAATTAAGAAATAAAGTTGTTCTTTAATAGGCGAATTAATATCCACTCAAATTGATTCTGAAATCAAGGACTAAATTCTAAGTCCCTATCTTAAGAAAATCACGTATATATATTTTTCTATCTTTAGTTTTTAAACATAAACCCAACTCCGTTCTTTCGATAAAATAATAGTCAGTTCTAAAAAGTAGAATAATTAACACCGATCCCAGGAAAAATACGACCTTGATATTTTCTACAAAATACTATACTCCTTTGCGATAGGTACTCTTGCCTTAATCCACAGGATATAAGTAAGTAAACAAAGAGATAGACTTATATACGTAAAAGATTATATAAAACCAAATCTATCTTCTTTAAAACAAACCTTACTTATCACTGGAAATGCCCAGGACAGCAGAGCAGCCACCGGTATGCTATCACTGCAACCAGCCGGGGCATATCAACAGGAACTGCCCTGTGAGGCGAGCACCCCCACCAGCACATCAGGGCGCTCCACCTCCCCGACAGTTTGGCGTACGAGGACAGGACCGAGGACGGGGATTTCAGGATCGAGGCCGCAGGCCAGAGAGAGAGCAGGTGTATGCTCTAGACCTGACACAGCCCCGGAACTCGGAGCAGGTTATCACAGCTATGGCACTACTTGTAAATTTTCTTCATATAAACTACTATTTTAAAAATAACCTGGTTAGAAATTAAGAGAAGATAAACTACAATAAGAATACTAAGACATTTAATTACCCTAGGCATAGTATTCGTGAGCGGCAAGCCCGCTCACACCCTCTTCGACACTAGTGCGTCGCAATCATTCGTGTCGGAGGATTTCGTGAAAGGACTGGCAGGAGTGGAGCCATTCACCGGGAAGATGATGAGGGTGCGCCTACCCGACGGGTCAGAGATATTGACCTCTACTCATTGTAATATGGAAGCAAGGATCGGCGAAAAGGCGTTTGAGGCACCAGCGACGGTTCTGAGGATGCCAGATTACGATCTGATCCTGGGCATGACTTGGCTTCATTGGAACCATGCCCAGATCGATTGCGTGGCGAAGAGGATCACCGTGAGGCACGACGACTCCTTCATTGTTATCGAAGTTATTATATCAGCACCCCATACTTTACTATCGTCTGTGCAGGCCGTTAAGGCCCACCTGCAGGGGGAAGAGGTTTATCAGGTCGTCTTTGAGGCGGTCGTAGCCAAGGATTCCATTGCAGATATTCCGATAGTGCGGGACTTCGCCGACGTGTTTCCAGAGAAGCTACCAGGGTTACCCCCGCACCGAGAGAAGGACTTTCAGATTCAACTCGTACCGGGGGCTAAGCCGGTATCCAGAGCTCCCTATCGAATGGCCCCAAAGGAGTTGGTGGAATTCCAAAGCCAGCTTCAGGAGTTAGTGGAGGCCGGGTTCGTTCGGCCTAGCTCTTCACCGTGGGGAGCTCCAGTGTTGTTCGTTAAGAAGAAGGACGGGACCCTTCGACTGTGCATCGATTACCGGGCTCTGAACAGGTTGACAGTCCGGAATACTTATCCCTTACCACGGATAGACGAGCTTTTTGACCAGCTGGAGGGAGCCCATTGGTTCTCAAAGCTGGATCTGAGGTCAGGGTACTACCAGCTTCGTATTCGGGAGGAGGACATCCCGAAGACGGCCTTCAGCAACAAATATGGCTTGTACGAGTTTACCGTGATGCCATTCGGGCTCACGAATGCACCCTCCGCATTCATGACTTTGATGAATCGGGTGTTCGAGGAGTATCTGGACGTCTTTGTCATTGTATTCATCGACGACATTCTCATCTATTCAAGGACGGAGGAGGAGCATGCGAGACATCTGGCCTTGACCTTGGGGAAGCTGCGTGAGCATGAGATGGATGCCAAGTACAGCAAGTGCCAGTTCTGGCTAAAGGAGGTGGCCTTTCTGGGCCATGTCATCAGTGGAGCAGGTCTGGCAGTGGATCCTGCAAAGATCCAGGCAGTACGGGATTGGCCATCGCTAAAGTCGGCCACGGATGTTCGAAGTTTCTTGGGACTTGCCGGTTACTACCGGAAGTTCGTCGAGGGGTTCTCTCAGATTGCCCTCCCTCTTACGTCTCTGACGAAGAAGGAGTCCCCTTTTATATGGACGCCTCGATGCGAATCTGCCTTCTAGGAGCTGAAGGATCGTCTCACCTCGGCCCCCATCCTTGCTCTTCCATCAGGGAAGGAGGGATTCCAGGTATATACAGATGCTTCCTATCAGGGGATGGGTGCCGTCCTTATGCAGAATGGGCACGTAATAGCCTATGCCTCCCGTTAGTTGAAGCACCACGAGCAGAACTACCCCGTGCACGATTTGGAGATGGGGGCAGTCATTTTTGCTCTTAAGATCTGGCGACACTATCTCTACGGAGTACATTGTGATATCTTCTCCGACCACAAGAATCTGAAGTACGTCGACACCCAGAAGGAGTTAAACATCAGACAGAGATGCTGGGTGGAGTTTCTGTCGGACTACCAGTATACCATGCATTACCATCCGGGGAAGGCGAACGTGGTCGCAGATGCTCTGAGCCGGAGAGCGAGTACGACAGGAGTAGGCCCGCAGCTTATGGCCTTGGAGTTGATTAGATCATTCGAGGAGATGCAGATTTCGCTAGTGTCTGTGGATGACCCGGAGCTGTACATGGAGTACCTGGGGTCGATGGCTACTACTGATGACATTCGGGACCGCATTAGAGATGGGCAGATGCTGGATGAGAGAGCTGAGCCGATATTCCGAGCCTAGGAGGAAGGCACGACGGGAGATTACTCTTTGAGGCATGGGCTCCTGTGTTTCCGAGGCAGAGTCTACATACCAGCAGGAGGACGGATCCGGGAGGATATTTTGACGAAAGCTCATTGCAGCCGATATTCGGTACACCCGGGGATCACCAAGATGGTAAAGGATTTAAAGAGGACGATGTACTGGCTGGGTATGATGAAAGATATTACGTATTTTGTGACGCATTGCGAGGCCCGCCAGCTCGTGAAGGCAGAGTGTAGGAACCCGGCAGGTTTGCTGCAGCCGCTTCCGGTGCCAGAATGGAAGTTTGAGGATATAGCCATGGACTTCATACATGGGCTACCTCGATCCCGTGCGGGGAATGACTCGATCTGGGTGATAGTGGACAGGCTAACAAAGGTGGCCAGATTCATTCCAGTGGCAAAGGGCGCACCAGTCAGTGTATTAGTACGGAGGTTCATTGAGCAGTTTGTGCGTTATTATGGGGTGCCCAAGACTATCGTTTCGGATCGGGATGGGCGGTTTACATCCAGGGAATGGAGGTCAGTCCAGGCCCATCTGGGTTCTCGGTTGACATTCGGCACAGCTTTTCACCCTCAGACCGACGGACAGATAGAGCGCACTAACCGTACACTGGAGGATCTGTTGCGACTATGTATTTTGGACCGTGGAGAGCCTTGGGAGAGATTGCTGCCACTGGTTGAGTTTTCGTACAACAACGCTCATCAGTCCAGCATAGGCATGTCTCCATACGAAGCGTTGTACGGAAGGAGGTGCAGAACCCCACTATCATGGGTTCAGGATGAGGATCTGCAGGCACTAGGCTCGGAGTTTGTGGGAGATATAGATGCACAGATTAGATTGATCCGAGACAGGATGTTGGAAGCCCAGAGCAGACAGGCGAAATACTACCATGCGAGGCATCGCCAAGTAGAGTTCCAGGTAGGAGACTGGGTTTTCTTGAAGATACGGCCGATGCACGGAGTCTCGCGGGTTCGCGGGCGGAAGAAGCTCAGTCCGAGATATATGGGGCCCTATAGGATCCTGGAGCGGATCGGCCCCTTAGCCTATAGACTGGAGCTACCGCCGGATTTAGCGGGATTGCATGACGTCTTCCACGTCTCCTCACTTCGGAGGGCTCTGCTATGCCCTGAGCAGCTGATTTCCTCGGCAGATGGCCCGGTGGCCTCGGATCGGTCAGTCAACTTGGAGCCTATCAGGATTGACGACGCGACAGTGCGTTTCTTGCGACGGAAGAAGGTTCCGTTGGTCAAGGTTCTGTGGAACAATCATGGGCATGAGGAGCATACATGGGAGCCACAGGACTTGATGCGGCAAAAATACCCGGAACTTTTTCGTCAAGTATACCTCACAACCCCTCTGGACAATCAATTTGCCTCCCTGTTTTAAATCAATGGGACTGAAATTTCAAGAATAGGGGCTAATCTTTTGTTTATTGGGGTGAATATACCTAGTTAGGTGGGCGAATTAATCTTAGACTTGAAACCGCATAAAGCGAACATAACATAGGGATGTAATTTCTTTAATTCTCATGGGATGTTACAAGCTTCTTTTCCTGATTTGAGTCCCGTAGGCTTAACCTTGATTTCGGGGACGAAATCTTTGTTTTGTTTATTGGGATTTGTAACATCCCATTTCCAGCTAGACCCCTAGGAGTCGGTTGGTTGTGGTAGAACCCTGGGGAGCCCAGAAATCGAAATAAAACGACCAAGAATTCGGGTCACGGGTTGGTCACGCCCGTGACCGACCCGTCACGCCCGTGACCTAGGGCGTGACTCACTCGACAAACATCGACCTCAAGGAGACGATCGTCGGACGCCGAATTTTCAACCCGGCCCTGTCACGCCCGTGACCCAGGTGTCACGCCCGTGACCTGGGGGCATGACTCCTTCGACGATCGTCGATCTCTGTTAGACGATCGTCGGGCGCGGAATTTACCTTATGGCCTGTCACGCCCGTGACCCGCAATGTCACGCCCGTGACATAGGGCGTGACCACCTTCGATGATCGTCGATTTCAGTTCGACGGTCGTCGGCCAGGAATTGGCCACACGGGCATGTCACGCCCGTGACCCACAATGTCACGCCCGTGACATAGGGCGTGACCACGCTCGACGATCGTCGATCCCAATTCGACGATCGTCGAACCAGAATTGGTCACACGGGCCAGTCACGCCCGTGACCCGGGTGTCACGCCCGTGACCACCCTTCGACGATCGTTGATCTCAGTTCGATGATCGTCGAACCCAGAATTGGCTAACCAGGCCTGTCACGCCCATGACCTATGTGTCACGCCCGTGACCAAGGCCGAAACGTCAGCCAGACTGAAAATTTCGGTAACCGACGCCATAATAAATTCTGATTATGGGAATGAAAACCAAGGGTATTTATGGGCTGTTTCCTACTTTAATAATTTAAATAATTAAGGAAATGTTGGTCTAATAGTAAATCGCCACCTGGCGAACACCTCTTCATCTCCAACGTTTCAAATGCCTTTGCCATAACTGAAACGTCATTAAGGGAATTATTAATGGCCGCGAACATTTCATCCTTTCCCCCTTCCCACTTGCTGATCTATAAAAGACTCCTAAGAGCAAGAGGAAAAGGTTACACTCTCCCTCAAACTGTTTCAGATTTTCCCCCTTGTTGTTGAAGAATTTCCGGCGACGCCACCACCGCGCCAATGGCTTCCCGACGCTCTGCACGTGTTCAGCCCGCGAACAAGGTCCTCCCCTCCCTCTTCTTCTGTGGATAGATCTTAGAAATCGTCAGGAGAGATATCGGGCTCAAAAGAGCCAGATCGGGTGAGCGTATTCGTGGTTTTCTGAAAATTTCATGGTGGCGGGTTCGCCGGAAACCGCCTCTCCGGCGGCCGTGCCGCCGCCCGACGATAGTCATCACCTCAACAGAGGTGGTGGTGGTGGTGGCCGGCCAGGGAGATGGCTGGATGGCCGGGAAATAGCTTGGAAAAGCTACAGGAAATTAGGTTTTCAGGGTTCTGTTTTGGGCTGTAGAAGAAGATGAACAGTGTCATTTAATTAGATTTTATTTGTGAAGCAATTTCTGAATGAAAATATCTGATACTTTAAATAATTTGGAAAAAATATCTAGAGGCCCCTACAGGAAAAGTGGTCAACATAGAAAATGTAGCCCTTGAAGTCTAGTTTAATTTAAAATTGATTTCACTCGATTTAAAATCCTGGTTAGACCATAGCACCCTTTTTGGTGAGATCTATCCAGAGGGCCTTCTGGACCTTAGAAAAATTCCCCACTCTAAACCAGTCATCAAAATGACTTGAAATTTGGGGTGTAGCCTAATCATACCTATATCTAGGTGCTATCCAAAAATGAGAATTTTTGGGAAATGTTTTCTATAGTTTTGAGAAAAATTCAATAATCCTAGTTTAATTTAATTAGATGGTTAAATAATTTCCAAACCCTCCCAAATTTTGGAGAGTGGTCCCTGGGTTCACCATAAGGTTCTGTATAATTTTTCATCTCATTTGGAGATGGTTTGGATTAGAAATGATCAACCCTAAGTTTTGCCCTAATAAGGGGTCTTAGGTTAAAAGTGCACTTTTGAGATTTAAGTGGTCAGATCACCTCAACAGAGGCTGAGATTTTTACCACTGGCTAATAATATTCTCTAGCACCCCCTCATAGAGTTTGAGGTGGATCGGGGTAAGTTTGCCCTAAGAACCAAGGCCAAACCCTAAGGATAGATCTTGGTGGTTTGTGAAGGTCATGGGGTCAAATGACCTTTGATTGACCCGAAATTGGGTGAAGAGAACCATAGGGCCATTGTAGTTCTCTGGATGAAATCTTAGTAGATTTGGAGACCGTTGGGATACCTAAAAATCTAACCCTAGTTTAGGGTGCAAAACTTGTAGAGATAGGAAATGACACTAAATCACATTGAAAAGTGTTGAGATTTAGGTAGAGTGAATTATAGGGATGGTACAAGCTCTGGATATTTTACTATGAATTTTAAGATTATTATTTTGGGTACTTCATTAACGATTTAGTAGCTTGTATGATTTGCTTAGAAAATTTATTATGGAACACACACTTCCTGGAAATTGATGAAATTGAGACAGAGAACATTTATTATGGTTTTAAATATTTGTGAATTTTTATGGGATTTTTGGAAGTTTAATTCTAAGGCTTGCTTCATTAAGTATGTTTTACCTTGATTATTTGATTAAATCTTTAGTGGTGTTTAGCAAGCTAGTAAAATTATGATTCTTTGCACAAAAATCTTTTATATGTCATGCTACTGATTAGTAATTTTTCTATAATTTTTCGATGAATAATTTCAGTACTTCCTTCATTACGTAGAATTAACGTGATTATACTGGATAAATTATTTAGAGGCTAAATAATTTCTATAAAATTCTGGGAATTTGTATTTGAGGTTATCTTGCTGTTATTTAATGATCATGATTTTTGAGTAGCCATTACTTAGGAGGAGCATGTAGTTCCTGTTTAAAATGACTCATGGCCCATCCTTTGGGAAAATTAAATAAATATCAGATTAATTAGGAAAATTATAAGTTTCTGGATTTAGACAAATTATGATATGGTAGACCTCCAGTAAATAATATAGGAGATTTGGAAGATAATTTGGTGTACCTCTCCTTGTGTACCTCATATAGCTTAGGATGGTCTGCATATAGTAAAACCACGGAATTCTGATAATTGATGGTTGGTAGGGCAAGTTAAGATTGAGTTCATCATTGGAAGTCAGGACAAGTAGAGTGTGAGACTGGTCAAGGATAAGGGAGTATGGGAACGACGAAAGATCGTCCATCCCGGGAAGAAGAGGAAGAGTTTTAATACTCTAGGGTTAGAACTAAACTAACTAAAAGAGGATCGGGTTAAGGGAGATCAACCAATAATATTAAGTGCCTTGCGAAAGGGAACTTCGGGTCATAATGCCGCCATCTTGGTTCCTAGTGCCCCTTGAGAGCCCTTCACGGGGTATACCGGGGGCAGTCCTGTTCTAACGTAAACCATAGGAATAATGAATTAAAAGAGCAACTAGTATAACTAGGGTTGCACATATACACTCCCCGATAGCTAGGAAAGTAGAATTATAGGATTGGTTGCCATTCAGACAGTAGCTCTGAAGGTAGATGCACGGACGGACTGTCCGGGGGGCCGAGGGCTCAAGGGTTGGAGTACAGAATAAAGGTGGTGGGTCTTCGGTATCTGATTATCGTTCACACCGACATCGGTACGCTGACTCGGCGGTGTGGGACACTTAGCCAAAGAAAGTCTGGTGGGTACAGCCAGCAGTAGTACGCGGATACTCTAGGTTGTGTTCTTCTAGGGGCATACGGAAGGGCTAGGCCTGGTAGTGTGGATGCCCGCCTAGGAGTGGGGCCCGACCCACTGTCTCCGTTTGCCACTACGGAGGTTCCTGGGAGTGAAGCTAGCTGCCCGAACAGGGGGAACTAAAGGTCTGTGCGCATGGAGTCATGTGCGTGTGTTGCACTTGCATGAATCATGACATAGCATATCACTACACTCATAATTGCATACAACCGACACCCCAACGTATAAATCGGTATGGGACTTTTTATACGATGGGAGCCTTGCAGAAGATCCCTTAACTTATAAGTTTGTATGTGCATTCATATAAGTTAAGGTTACATACTTACTTACTTGTTTGTTTACTTACTGTTCTCTAGCTGCCCTTTTTATACAATTTGCTACTTATTAATTGCTCTACCTATTACAACATTTACGCTGTTCACCTATTATAACTTGCTAGTTAGGTCCACCGTCACCTGCTTGATTATTCTCCACTTTTGTAGCTTCCCTTTTCTCCTCTCCGCCCGGTGCTTAGGAGCCGTGGTGGGAGGGGTAGGGGATGATAGGGCTTAGTCTTTATGACTAATGGTTTTCGAAGCAAACATTACAGGAGCTCCGGATGGGAGACAGGGACCAGCACCAGCGGAGTACGGTGCGCATGGAGGTGGGACAGTCTAGCACCGGTGCACCTGCGACCAGCTCCATGAGTGATTAGTATTTTCTTAGCTTCCGCGATGAGTGACTTGTAGTGAGGACTCTAATGTACTGGGCTCGAGCCCATTTATCTATTTTCCTATTATTACTATTGATGGACTGGTTATGATTTCACTTTTATTTACATGTTTCTGTGGACTTGTTTACATTTTTGTATAAATGCTTCTCTCTCTTGTGATCGAAAAGGGCCAGCAGAATTGGCGTTTTGTAGTGGTTGCCTTCCCGTGAGTCGGTGCCACCGCAAAGCGGCAATTCTGGGCTAAGACCCCGGTGGTTGAAAAAGAAAAAAAAAGGGGGTCTTACACAGTATCATCAAAAATCTTCCTCCTCCATCTACCGTCAAGGGTATCCGCAGCTTCCTGGGACACGCTGGCTTTTATCGAAGATTCATCAGCAATTTTTCATCAATATCCAAACCCCTCACAAATCTGCTTGCTAAGGATGCTCTGTTAGACTTCGATAAAGATTGCATGCAAGCCTTTACGACTCTCAAGGACCGACTCATCTCCGCTCCAATTTTGGTGGCACCAGATTGGACTTTACCCTTTGAAGTCATGTGCGATGCAAGCGATGTTGAAGTTAGTGCGGTGCTTGGTCAAAGGAGAGACAAAATATTTTATACCATCTCGTATGTGAGCCTTACTCTCAACGATGCCCAAATGAATTATACCACTACAGAAAAGGAGTTGTTGGCGGTCATCTTTGCTTTTGAAAAATTCCATTCGTACTTAGTGTTATCCAAGGTCATTGTTTACACTGACCATGCTGCACTCAGGTATTTATTCAAGAAAAAAGATGCCAAGCCCCGGCAAATTCGTTGGATTCTACTGCTGCAAGAATATGACATCGAGATCCGCGATAAGAAAGGAGTGGAGAATGTCATAGTTGATCACCTATCAAGATTGGAGAGCGGTATTGAAGGAGCTACATCAAATTGCGAGCGCAATTAGATAACTCATTGTTTCTTGGATGAACGGTTATTCTCCATCACTTCACTCCCTCCTACAATCCCGTGGTATGCAGACAAGGCCAACTACCTCGCTTGCAAATCTGTCTCTCCCAGCCTATCATCGCAGCAAAAGCGGAAAGTTCTATCTGATGCCAAATATTATTTTTGGGAAGACCCGTTTCTTTTCCGTTCATGCAATGACGGAGTCATTAGGCGCTGCATACCCGAGATTGAATTCCAATCTGTTTTAAATCACTGTCATGACCAGGAGGCCGGCGGTCATTTTGGCGCCACCAGAACGGCACGCAAGGTATTACAATGTGGCCTATTTTGGCCAACCCTTTTCAGAGACGCCCAAACGTACGTTGCCAAATGCAATGAATGTCAGAGGACAGGAAATATTTCAAAAAGGGACGAAATGCCTCTCAACAACATGCTCGTCTGTGAGCCATTTGACGTTTGGGGGATCGATTTCATGGGACCCTTCCCCATGTCGCACGACAAACTCTATATTATTGTCGCGGTTGACTATGTCTCCAAGTGGGTTGAGGCCGAAGCTATTGCCGCAAATGATGCCCGCACGGTTTTGACTTTCTTACACAATAATATTTTTTCTAGATTTGGTGCTCCGCGTACCATCATCAGCGACGGAGGGAGCCATTTCTGCAACAAATCTTTCTTGCAACTCATGAAGAAGTTTGGAGTTCACAACAAAATCTCTCTTGCCTACCATCCTCAAACGTGTGGGCAGGTAGAAGTCTCAAATAGGGAGCTCATAAGAATCATTGAAAAATCTATTAATTCCAACAGAAAAGAGTGGGCCATGAAGGTTGATGACGCCTTATGGGCATACCGAGCCGCCTTCAAAACCCCTATCGGTATGACTGCCTTTCAACTTGTCTATGGAAAAGCTTGCCACTTGCCGGTCGAGTTAGAACACAAAGCATTATGGGCAACCAAATTGCTAAACATGGACATTGGGCTGCAGTAGGCAAGCGCCGCTCTCAACTGAATGAGCTGGAGGAGCTCCGACATTTTGCTTACGAGAACGCGCAAATTTATAAAGAAAAAACAAAAAAATGGCACGACTGTCACATCATCCCAAAAGAATTCCAGCCGGGAGACCATGTCTTGACGTACAACTCCCGCCTCCGTTTGTTTCCAGGAAAGTTAAAATTGCGGTGGAGCGGCCCCTTCACAGTGATCGGAGTCTCCCTTTTTTGCGCAATTGAAATAATCGGGAAGAGCGGAGACAATTTTAAAGTCAACGGGCACCGGCTAAAATTGTATGATGGTGGTGCTATCATTGGCAAACCTCAAAGCTTGCAGCTCGCTGACCCCTCGCAAAGTGATACCGTGACGCCTTGATCACCAATTTTCACAGCGTGTCTTCTATTTTTGTTGGAACTTCTATGTTTGAGCTATTTTTCCTCTGAATTTTTATCTTCAGATTCTGTGTCTCATGAGTGTTCTGTTTTTTTTATTTATTTATTTATCTTATAAACTTCAAGAACAATATATAAACTGCTAATATAGGTATTTGGTCCACCTTAAGGACGGTAAACAAAAGGGCTATTCGGGAGACAACCCAAGCTTGGACCTTTTTGGTCCCTCTTTTTTGTGCTTTCTACTTTGCTCTTCTATTATATTTTCTGTTATTTGTCTTTTCTTATGTTCAACCTAATTCGCAGGTCCAGCATACTTTTGTGCGATTCAGCAACCTCCGCCTTCTTGTATGCTCATTCTTTGGAGCATAGGTACCCATTCTCCTCAGCCCTCTTTTTATTTTAGATGTCAATTTTCATTTATGCCTATGTTTTCATTCAAGTCTGGGGGAAGAGTTGCTTATGAACTCCACGAGCACATTGATAACATGCCAATAGTTTTATTTTATGCTTCATTATTATAGAATCCTGCTGCACACACCTTGCCACCCACACGAGCGCGCACTTAACCACGCGCGCGGCTCCAGTCAATGTTGTCATTTTGTGTCAATTTTAAAATGACGGTGCTGACTTTTGATTTTAATATAGAGTAGTTCGAAACTCGTGTAGTGCTCCTAATCGAGTACTCACGTTGTGTAGAAATTGTATAGGTTTAATTTTTCTTTATGCTTGTAAATTTATATTTTTTTTGCACTCATAAATCATGTTTGTCCTACTCAAAATTGTGAATCCGGAGCAATCTATCGGTAGCGTAGGAATGTGTGTAGGCGTCTCTAGCTTTGAATTGCTCGAGTCGATAGGACGAATCATTTCTCTCAGTGGCTAAGAACTTGACCCATGCTACTTTCGAAGCATTGGTGCATGGTTAGTCTAGCGTGAGAGTGATGTAGGCCATCATGTTGGCCCGGTTGAGCTTTGTACCCTTTCCTAACGTCGCCCTCGCTAGCCCCTTTGTTCCTACCCTTCCTTTTGATTCAGCTCCACTATATTCGCCAAAGCTTCATAGCCGATCCTAGTCGCACGCCCAATTCGAGCCTTAGTAGTTTACATTTTACGTTGGGTTGTGATGTGATGATTCGTTTTTGTTATATGTGGATGTGCCCAAAAGAAAAATGTGCTGATTTTGTAAAATAAAAATGTGAAAGCTTAAAAGAAAAATCTATAAAAAGAAAAGGAAAAAAAAGTGGAAAAAAAAAGAAATAAGAAAAAGTTTAAATGAACAATCTTTTTGAGATGGGATTGTTGTTTGGAGTAGGCGGTGCACACACCCATTTGTAAAAGTAAGTATGGGGGTGTGGTGCACCTGCATTTATTTGGTGGTTAGTGGTTAATATTTTTTGTACGTTAGCTCATTTGGGTTTGATGCATTACCCATCTTGTTTATCCTTGTTTTCCTCACCATAACCCAAGCCCCATTATTACCCAAAGTCCTACGGACTCGCGCTACAGTCAAACTAGTGCCTTGGAGAGAGTGCGAACGGGAAAGCAAATGGTCCCCGACATTGGTGGATTCCTTTGGAGGTGATCACGAGCCCCGATCTTTGGCAATGCTTAGCCAAGCGACTTGCCTATTTTCTTCCTACACATGACCGAGCGATTCTCCGGCATTCAATTTATGAGTAGTGACAATATCTATTTACGTTTGTCGAAAGTTATAAATTTCATAGTATAATTAAAAATTTCTTCTATTATATTTTTTATAAACTTGAGTTTTCGAATTCTCGTTCTACTTTAAATTGAAGTTACTTCGTCAGCTAGCTATTTTGGAGTTCACGAGATGATTATTTGCCCGGGACGTGCAAATGGTTAAGTCTGGGGGTGTGATGAGTCCCCATTTCATACCGAATTCTGGACTCATCTAGGCTTCATTTCATGACTTTGCACTGCCATTTAGCACCATTAGCACTCCTTTTGGTTCGCTATGACATTCCTCGTCTTGTGCACTTTATTAGCCTATTTCTGTGTGTGTGGGTATTTCTCTCTTGCTATGCATTTTGTTAATATCTGTGACTGTCATGATCGATAACCCGTCCAGTTTTCCTGCAGGTTCTGGGATCGTGTGGGCGTCCGGGATAGGGCTTTCACAATTTTTTGGTAAAGGAGTCAATGGTCGTGCATTTTTACCCACGCACGACCATCGACCTCTTTGGTGCACGATCATCGATCGTGCGCAGTCTGACTTCTCTTGTGAAAGTTCTGCCCCTCCATATCGCACGGTCACCAGCTATACCGCGCATGATCACTGCTCGTGCGTTGCCGGTCGTGTGCAGTCATGCCCTCTTTTCAAAAGTTCTATCTAGCCATTTCGCATGATCACTGATCGTGCGCTGCTGATCATGCGCGAGCTTTGATTTCCTGGTGCAGGTTCTACAAGTTGTTGCTGCATGGGCGCTGACTTTGTTCGCGCACGACCACTGGTCGTGCGCCAGTGGTCGTGCGCGCTATTTAACTCTACTTCTATAAATCGGCCTGTTCCGCGAATTAGGGTACAGACCCTGGATCGATCTTTGCCGCCACTTCACCGTTCCGCATCCCAGGAGTTCCATCCATCTCCACCTTCATCCCTACCATCGGGAGGTCATTTTCCGGCGATTCTAAAGCGTTCTGCATCCTTCGGTGATCCTCCCGACCATTAAAGACCTCGTCTCTGAGCTTTCCACCGAAGAAGATGATGAAGACAACCTAGAGAACGGACTTAAAGTCCCTCGAGGTGACAGCTCGTCGGTACTGGAAGCCTCCTCGGACTGCGCGTGGAAGCGGATTGACAACCCGCACCTCCGGCCAACAACCGCGGTGGATCTTCTTTTTCTTGGTTTAGTCTTTCTCCATCTCTCTTGTTGTATAAAATGATTTAAGCTTGTAATGAACTTTGATTTCTAGTTGTTTTAATTAGATTATTGTTATTTAATCTTGCTCGTGAGATTTGTGATTTGATGCGCCTCGCCCAATCTCACTTCACTCCGTTCCTTCGTTCCATTCGATTGCACTCCGCACTAAACACCTCACTCACTGGCTCACCGTTCATTCGCCTTACCGAAATACGGCATCGCGGCCGTTATATCCATCTCACCTTGTGAAGCGGTGATTACGACCCGCATATTTCGCTTTAGTTTATTTGTTTGCAAAACCACCTTCAAAGCCCTTTATTTTTTTTCTTTATTTAATTAACTCTCATAACGATTATTTCGGATCATTCATTGTTCTACGCTAATTGCATTCCTCAAGAGACCGACACTCGAGGATTCATTCCCAAAACTTTATTACTTGTGCGACCGGTGCGCTTGCCGAATTTACACGCATCACATAGGAGTAGTTGTTAGAGTTTTATTTTCTTTTATCGCAACCATAAAAACCCCCTTTAGTTAATTCCGACCTAAGGACTTCAATCTCAAGTCCTCCTCGAAATTAACTCCACCTTACTGTGTTCCCTTAGAGATTGATACTTCGGGAAATTCGCCCATTTTATATTACTTGTGTGACCGGTACACTTGCCATCACATTCACATCAAGTTTTTTGCACCATTCCCGGGGAACACAGTCGTGTGAGTTTTTGGAGTGGGAGATAGGAGATAGAAGCCCTTTTCCATTTGTTTATTTCATGTTTCTTCTTTGCTTTAGTTTTTAGAATCAGTTTCTTGTTTTTATTTGTTCCTCTTCTAGTTTTAATTTTTCTGTAGCAGGTTTTCCTATTTTTTTATCTGTGGTGTGTAGTTAATTGTTGCTTAGAAACTTTTTGTTGGTGATTTCTTATTATTGCATCATGTATTCGTATATGAATATCCGTTGCCGATGGTGTGGGGATTATAGACATGGTAGTGATGAGTGCCCCACTAAAGATTGGGAGCATAATTCTAGTAGTTCAGTGTATGGAGCACCGTCCTCTTATGGTACTTCATACACCCAACCCAGGTCTTATGGTCACTCCTTTTCTACGCATTCACCTTTTTCTTATTCCTCTCCTGTCACACCTGGACCGAGAAGTAATGGAAAATGATGTTTGTGTTATCGTAGCACCGACCACATGTTGAAAGATTGCGCAGAATTTCAGTGCCAGTTGGAGTAGGATGATGAACTGTGTATCCGATTCACTCTATCACCCTCTTAAATGGTTGCTCCTTCTGTTTTTGATAATGTATTCGCAGTACCACCTTGTCTATGGGGGACTGCTGCGGATACGCCCATCAGACTTTCTACTGATCTGTGTGACGATATTGTGGCGCCGTCTCTCCCCATGCACTCTTCCCCTCTTGTTGATACACCCCCGGAGGAACCAGGACATATTTTCTCTGATATTGTTGTTCCTCCGCCTTCTTTGCAAGAATAATCTATCACTATTTTTAGTGAGTTCGTTGATGATGTTATGCCTGATGGTGATTCTGAGTTTGAGGTTGCGTCATGGTGTGACGAGGACATTATTCTCACCAATGGAGAGTATTATGCCTTGGAACATGATTGCGCACCGAGGTGTGTTGATGAGGAGATCCCTTCTGATGAGGAAGTTTCCACTTCCTTGTTAGATGAGGAGCTCCAAACCACCACCGAGGATCTCATGCTCTAAGATTCCCCTCGACATGACTCATATGACACCGACAGTGATCTATGCCTGGATCCTGCTGGGAGTGAGACCGGGACCACTCCCCCTATTATTGATTATTTTAGTTCTTCGCCTTCTTTATTTCTTGAACCCCTTTCTATATTTGAGCCCGTGCGGGTTGAGTCTTCGCAGGTGCCTCAAGAGGACTTGGAGCTTTTTGCTCGAGTCATGGATGATAGCATCCTCTTTCATGAGGAGGGTGATTCCTCCTCTGTTGAGGAAGATCCATTCATTGCTTTCTCCTCCTGCCGTCTCCCTGTAGTTGAAGATACCTTGCTAGGCAAGGATACTTTTTGTGGTAAGTTGAGTGAGGACCAGTGCTCCTCCTCATCTTACTTCCTATTTCCTCTACCAGAGATTTTCAGGTATTATTATGTAGGTAGAGGGGTAACTGCTCTATCTCCGTATTGGTACCCGTTACCGCGACGGATAATGGAACAGTTACCTATGCATTTTTCTTTTCATAGGCCCATTAGCTAGAACTTTATAGAATTTAATAAGTCGTGCTGGGATGACAATAATTCTAGTAGTTATCTTACATTTTCTGGACTTTTATTTTCATGACTATTTTAGTTATAGCATTTCCTTTTGTATATTTTTTTTTGTTTTTGCGGATCTCACCCTTGCAGGTATTCATGGCAAATTTGTATTGGCGAGGTTGTGATTCTTCATATGGCGGGCCTGCTTCAGGTTTTTCACGCGTCTTCTGGTGTGCTCACTAGCTGAGCATTGGGTAACCTCTCCCCTTAGCTCTATTTGATTTAAATTTTAATATCGTATGATGTGTTGTTTAGTTTAAGTCTAGGGGAGAGACAGTTTTGTTACCTTTTGCACGCGCACATTTCATGTGCATACTAGAAGCTTTTATTATTTTTATTTTTATTAGTCCGTTGCATTGCACACCACTGCACCCATATAAGCGCGTGCTTAGCTTATTGTGTGCTGTGAGTTAAACTCGTTTCTTTGTTAGATTCGGGAAAATTATGGTGCTGGCTTAGGATTGTGGGATGGAATAAAATGTTGAACTTGTTGTGCTTCTAGTCAACTGCTCTCGTCTCGTGTAGAAATTCGAGTAGATTTAATTTTTCTGTATGCTTATAGTTTTATATTTTTCTATTTGCGTAAAGATCTTTTTATTCTACTTAAAAGTTGGTGAATCCGGTGTGAATCAAATGGTAGTATAGGGATGTGTGTAGCCGTCACTAGACTCGTTTTGCTCGAGTCGGGAGGAAGGATTATCTTTCTCAGTGGCTAAGAACTTGCCCTAAGCTACTCTCAAAGCATTGGCGCATGGTTAGACAAACGTGAGTGTGATGTTGGCCATCATTTGTTTAGTTTGAGCCTTGTACCATTCCTGACGTCCATCCGTTGCTATCCCCGTTTAGCCTATCCCTTCCTTTGTCAACCCTACGCCTCGCTACCAAAGCCTTATAGCCTCACCTTCTCGCACATCTGGATGTGATCGCTCGGTTAGTTTGTTTTATTGTCACTTCTCTCCGTTCTGTGTTGCTGTCATGTGGTGTTAGTGCAACTTGTGGTGTTGCCGTGTTTTTTTATTTAGTTACGGCTATTTGATTTTTTTTAAAAAAAGAGAAAAGTAAAAAAAAAGAATGAAACGAAATTGCTCAGTTGGAATAAAAAGAATACATATGTTGTTATTAAGTTGTGATTGTTTTTGGTTTTGTGATCGTGGTGGGTGTGCACGCACCGTAAAAAAAATTCAAGTTTGGTGGTGCGTTGCACGCATTTGCCGTTATTTCTACTGTGATTATTTTCGGGCAATTTCATTTTGGATGTGCGTGTCCGTCGTGTTTACCCTTTGTATAACCCACCTTCAACTAAGCCCCATTTTATCCTAAAGTCCTACGGATTCACGCTTGAGTCAAAATAGTGTCATGGAGAGAGTGTGAAGTGGCAAGCGTATGGTCCCCAACATTGGTGGATTCCTTTGGAGGTGATCCTGAGCCCCGGTCTTTGGCAAAGCTCACCTTAGTTTCCTATCTACTTTCTTCCTATGTGTGACCGAATGATTCACTGTGATTCCATTTTTGAGTAGTAATAAAGTTTTGATACGCATTGTGAAAAGTATAAACTATTCTGTATACTTAAAAATTTCTTCTATTATATTTTTATGCGCACGAGCATGCGACTTCGCATGGTACTATATATTTCAATTTCTATGTTAGCTAGATTATTTTCCCTATCTGCATAGATTGTGTTTGCTCGGGACGCGCAAACAAGTAAGTCTGGGGGTGTGATGAGTCCAATTTATATAGGGTTTTTCGGACTCATCTGGGCAAGTTTTCACGCGCATACGCTTTACTTTTAGTTTGTTATCGTCTATATTTCTTCTAATCTTTATTTCCTTAGGAAGTGCATTGATTTGGCCCAAGGGTGTGCAATTGCACACTCTTTTGTTTGGGGTATGCACATGGTGCTCCCCGTTATGTTTCTTTTTGTTGTTGTTTGCATTTGGTTGCTGGGAGCTGGTGTGATGTAGGCGTACACGTTTGGACCGAAATATGATTACGGACGCACACGACTATCTCTCCACGAACAAAAGTTTACGCTCGCACAATCGTTCTACGCTGCACCACGTTATTATGTCCAATCAATTATAGGTTAGCGTACGGGTAGCCAAACCGCTTGGGACCGAATAGAGGCTATAGGCCAATATTCGTTCCGGCTAAAAGGACCAATATTGGATCCGACCGAGCGGTGTTGTACCAAAAGAGATCTACCGAATAAAACACGATTCGGAAAAGGTAGATCTTTCCCAACAAAAGAAAACGAAGGCTCGCCAAACCCTTTTACAAAAATTAATTCAACCAAGAAAAACGCAACAACAATGAAAGCTAACCACGATGTTTCAATGATTTCAAAATTAACGCTAGAAATTCCACCACAAGATTATCTAAAGAAAGGAACACACGGGAGTGGAAAAGTTCGTTACCCAACCAGAATGGATGATTCCGGTTCTCTCGGCGAGGATCGTTCTTCGACGACTCCACCGGAGTCGTGCCGGTAGGAGAGAAACTCGTCCGCCTTCGTCGCGTCACGCCGGAATTGGAAATCCTCCACGAGGAGGTCTTCTAGATTTGGCAACCAATATATGTAAATATGGTAGGAGAGGGCAAATATGGTAGGTTGTAGGGCTTAATATGGAAGGTGGTGGTCGGTTTTCTTCGTAGAGGAAGAGGAGGGCTCGGGTAGCTAGAGAAAGAGGGAGATATGAAGGAGGGAGGAGGAGGAGGGGAAGTTGGAGGCCGGCGGCCAAGAAGGAGGAGAAGAGAGGGGGGATCGGCCAAGGAGAAGGAGGAGAGATATTCTCAAGATTAGGGGTTTCAAATTTTCATTCATTCACTAACTAAAAATATGAAACATACATGCCTATATATAGGCTACACCACTCAATCTCCACCATAGAAAATTAAACCACTCATGATGGCTATTTGCACCCATCATGACATAACAATTACAATAATTAAGAACATGAAATAAAAATAACAAATGATGGTTATAAACACCCATCACACATGAAATGAAAATAACATTGCGACATAAAATACCAAACATAGAAATGCATTATTAATTAATAATAATTTAATAATAATTATTATTATTAAATAATAATATATGGGTTTGCGTTCTGGACGGTTATTATGCCGACGCTCCGCATGGTCGTCCGCAAGCATGTCGTCGCCGTCCTCGAAATGTTGTGGGCCTTCGTCTCCATCAATCCTCCCCCACTCAAAAGTACTCATCACCGATGAGTTGGTCTGAGAGTACCGGTGCAAGAGAGCATCATCCACAAAAGACACGTAGCAGCGAACAACACCACTTGGAGAAGAGAGCACCTCAACCTGGATTATCCTGTCATGCAAAATGTTGGTCCTGGGGACCATTGAAAAAGTATTAGGCAATAAAGGAAGAAAAGTTTCAACATCAACTACCAACGTACCTCCAGTGAAGACCGAAGAAGAAAGCGATCCAAGCCCAAACTCACTACCCAAACCATGAGAGAACGAAGTGAAACCAAACGGACAGACAGATAATTCAAGTGGTGGAGAAACATGCAGCGTTAAATCAGAAACATTAAAAATAGGGGTATTACCCCAATCTGTGGAAAACCTCAAAAGAAATGCGTGTTCTCCTAATTTCATTAATGTCCGCAAAAGGTGCAGCTCACCAACTCGCCCACTTTCTATAGTGCCCGAAAGCAACCGTTCAGGGACGAGACGCACCAAAACAAAATCGCCAATTATACCGTAAGACACCCTTTTATGTAAGCTAGCAAGAAATGGATAAGGATTTTGTGACGTGGGCAGCGCTTCACTAAAGTGCTTACGTAAATAATGTTCATGGAAATCATAATCTTGCGCAAACGTACTTAGTGCATTCAGTGGTAACAGAATGACATAAGGCAGTACCAACGGAACTAAATCTGGTGGCGCCGAGGGAATCTCATCAGGAGGCACTATAAGCGGCCCTATCCTAAACGTATAATTCGATAAATGATTTTCTTTAAAATTCATGGAGGATAAAATTAGGATAAAGGAGATAGTCGTTACAGTCATAAAATCTAAAACATCCGAGGGTGTGACCAACGATGGACTCGTAGGGTAATAGGCCGTCAAAGGGGACATGTCCAAAGGAGGAGCTAAGTCATTCTCAATGTCAAAACAAGGGTTTAACGTCCAAGAAAAATCACCCGGTTGCAAGCCATTAAAGTCATATGAAAATTCAAACAATGGATTCGCCCTTACAGAAAATTCGTCCGACATGTCTACCAATTCATTAGATATATCATGTAATTCAGAATCAGTGTTCGGGTCATAGGTCGGCAACAATAATACGAGATCTGGGGGCACTAACGGGACCTCATCTGGGGGTACTGGCAGAATGAACTCAGGGGGCACCGTAGAACTCCTGAAATTAATCGTACTACACTCATGTCCTAAATGATCAATACGTCGAGTCAACGGGTCTGGGGGACGAGTCGGTAAAATCAAACCCGGGGTACAATCCAAAAAGTCGTCCAATAATACAACTTCCTTGCTTACAATTTCTTCTGACACACTATCCAAGTTATTTAATTTAGAATCAATTATGGTCTCAGACAAGGGTAAAATTGAGCCCGACTGAAGCTTTAAATCAGGAATGTCAGATAAAGGTGTTTGCATCAAAGAAATATTATTCGGGCTCATAACACTAAAATCATCCAAGGATAACTCGTTCACCCACGGTAAGTCTTCCCAATCAGTCGGAATGTCCAATATATCAGGATCATCAGAACAGTCCTCAAAATATCTCTGTCTAAGAGGAACCATCTCGAGTCCGAACAGATCATCTCCTAAGTCACTACTAAGTGAACTCTCATCATCAAGTAAAATGCCTACCGACTCAGGTGTAATCACAGCAGGAGTAATCGTAGGCTCCAAAATGTCGTCGACGGGGAGTGGAGATGATTCCTCAGTGGTGAAATCCTCATCCAGATCACTAGGGTAACCAATATCCTCATCGTCGCTATCATCATCAGAGGTAACAGCCTCGTCCTCAGTGACTGGCACGATCCTAGACAATACCTTAGACTCACTAGGAGATTCAACAACTAGACTAGACAACTCAGGGGGAGACTCAAAAGGGTCTATAGGCATAATCAGCGGAGATCGCTCAACAATGTGTCGTTTGATCTGGGCATTAGACTTATAGTCAGTCCTAATGGTTGGTATGGAACTAGTTCCATAACGATAGTCACTCAAAGGTTTGGCGTTAGTAGTACGGAGATTGGTGGGATCAAATTGATCCGAGAGGAGGCTACGCATCGCCCACCACGTGTGTGTATAATTGCCAACACGACGCTCTTCGTTTATCCAGAATGAATGGGCTCGACCTATTAACCGCTCTCGGGCGAAGTGGACCTTTTGGAGGTCATCCCATTCGCGACAGTCAAAATGAAGTTCTATCTCCTTAAGCCAATCCCTAAAATTTGTAGGGTACCCTAAACCGTCATAGGTAAGATTAATGTGGCTTTTCCTAGGGGGAGGCTTAACCATGGATTTATCATACCAATAGTCTAAATGGGAAACGTGAACGTCATAGGCCATAATCGTAAAAACCGGAGAGAAAACTCGATCCGATACTTCTGTACATGCAAAGAAAAGTAAACTGACCCAAATAAATTAGGATTGTCGGAATTGTTCCCGCTTAACCACTAGGGTAGTACTTATAGAAAATAGATTTGCTTGCTAAACAAAATATGAAGATTATTAATAAATTTTTTTTTTGATGTTTTGCTGAAAAATAAGAAATTTAAGCCGCTATTGGCAGACCACAAAATTATTTTTTTTTTGTTTTAATTTGGAGAAAAATTTGAAATTTGGAATTTGAAATTTGGAATTTGAAATTTGAATTTTGAATTTTGAATTTTGAAATTTGAAATTTCGAAATTTGAAATTTGAAATATGAAATTTGAAATTTTAATTTTGAATTTTGAAATTCGAAATTCGAAATTTTAAATTTGAAATTTGAAATTTGAATTTTGAATTTTGAATTTTGAATTTTGAAGTTTGAAATTTCGAAATTTGAAATTTGAAATTTGAAATTCGAAATTTGAATTTTAAATTTTGAAATTTGAAATTTTGAATTTTGAAATTTGAATTTTGAATTTTTTTGAATTTTGAAATTTAAAATTCGAAATTCGAAATTTGAATTTTAAATTTTGAAATTTGAATTTTGAAATTTTGAAATTTGAAATTTGAATTTTGAATTTTGAATTTTTTTGAATTTTGAAATTTGAAATTCGAAATTTGAATTTTAAATTTTGAAATTTGAAATTTGAAATTTTGAAATTTGAAATTTATATTTTCTTTAGCCTACCTAAAAATAAAAGGATGGTGCCGATTAGGAAATCGACAAAAACCTCCCTCTGATACCAAATTGATGTAGGCGTACACGTTTGGACCGAAATATGATTACGGACGCACACGACTATCTCTCCACGAACAAAAGTTTACGCTCGCACAATCGTTCTACGCTGCACCACGTTATTATGTCCAATCAATTATAGGTTAGCGTACGGGTAGCCAAACCGCTTGGGACCGAATAGAGGCTATAGGCCAATATTCGTTCCGGCTAAAAGGACCAATATTGGATCCGACCGAGCGGTGTTGTACCAAAAGAGATCTACCGAATAAAACACGATTCGGAAAAGGTAGATCTCTCCCAACAAAAGAAAACGAGGGCTCGCCAAACCCTTTTACGAAAATTAATTCAACCAAGAAAAACGCAACAACAATGAAAGCTAACCACGATGTTTCAATGATTTCAAAATTAACGCTAGAAATTCCACCACAAGATTATCTAAAGAAAGGAACACACGGGAGTGGAAAAGTTCGTTACCCAACCAGAATGGATGATTCCGGTTCTCTCGGCGAGGATCGTTCTTCGACGACTCCACCGGAGTCGTGCCGGTAGGAGAGAAACTCGTCCGCCTTCGTCGCGTCACGCCGGAATTGGAAATCCTCCACGAGGAGGTCTTCTAGATTTGGCAACCAATATATGTAAATATGGTAGGAGAGGGCAAATATGGTAGGTTGTAGGGCTTAATATGGAAGGTGGTGGTCGGTTTTCTTCGTAGAGGAAGAGGAGGGCTCGGGTAGCTAGAGAAAGAGGGAGATATGAAGGAGGGAGGAGGAGGAGGGGAAGTTGGAGGCCGGCGACCAAGAAGGAGGAGAAGAGAGGGGGGATCGGCCAAGGAGAAGGAGGAGAGATATTCTCAAGATTAGGGGTTTCAAATTTTCATTCATTCACTAACTAAAAATATGAAACATACATGCCTATATATAGGCTACACCACTCAATCTCCACCATAGAAAATTAAACCACTCATGATGGCTATTTGCACCCATCATGACATAACAATTACAATAATTAAGAACATGAAATAAAAATAACAAATGATGGTTATAAACACCCATCACACATGAAATGAAAATAACATTGCGACATAAAATACCAAACATAGAAATGCATTATTAATTAATAATAATTTATTAATAATAATAATAATTATTAAATAATAATATATGGGTTTGCGTTCTGGACGGTTATTATGCCGACGCTCCGTATGGTCGTCCGCAAGCATGCCGTCGCCGTCCTCGAAATGTTGTGGGCCTTCGTCTCCATCATGGTGCTCCAGTTGGTTATTTTGCTATGCATGTAGTCGGAACGTCCAGAATGCTATTTCCAGCTTCTGTGTAAAACGCACGGTCGTGCGAATTTGTTTTCGCACAATTTCAGCGCAATCGTGCATTTTATATAGCGTTCTGGGGACTTCTGTTGCTACCCGTGCGTTTTGTTCCCGCACGGTTTAGGCCAAACCGTGCGAGAAGGAATCACACAGTCTGCATATTTTTCTCTGCATTCCAGCATTCTATGGTTAATCGTGCGATTTGTTCACGCACGGGCGGAATCTCCAGTGCGCGAGTAAAACACACGATTTTCCTATTTTTCTTGTATTCCTGATCCACGGTCGTGCGTTTCCTTTATGCACATTTCGGGCCGATCGTGCGCGATCATTTCACAAAATTACTCAGTTTTGTTTCTGCCCGTGCGTTTTTATTCACGCACGGTTTGCGCCTGTGCGTTATTCCCGTGTGTTAAGAAAATTCTGCACGATTTCTATTTAAACTGCTACTTTTCAGGGTTTCGGGGACGCGATTTGGCAGCCGATTTCTTCCTCCGGATGGGGGTTTTGCCACATTCTTCATCCTCCAAGCTAGGTATTTGCTCCCTATGAAGTTCCCTTGCATCCATGGCATAAAGAAGTGAGTTTCCACTCTATGATCTCTGCGAAGTAAGGAAGAAGTGAAGGTTTGACGTGGACAACGTAGAACAACGAGAAGACGGGCGCTTAGGAAGCGGTGACAGCCTTACCCGACCCCAGATGCAACCGATGAGTGGCTCGCTGGACACGGATTGACAACCCGGTGCTTCCTCCCACGTCTACGACAAAGACTCGTTCGTTGTTTGTATCTCAACCTTTCTCTTCAACATTTCTAGGTTTTTGTATTTGATTTTCATTAATATCTGATGCAAGAACTTTGGTGAACCTTGTGCTTAATTCCATTTACTTTTGTTCATGCTTGTGGGTGATGCGGTGGTTTGTCTGCTTAAGTTACTTGTGGTACGAATGTTCGTGTTTGCTACACTAGCAAGTGCTAGGTGTAAGCATAGTGGTGAGGAGATTACGACCCTCAATTCCGCTAGCCTACTCGTACATACGCCCAGTGATTCGGTGCATAGCGGTCCGACTAGTCTTCCATCCCGCCTGGCGAAGCATCGCATAGCTGCGTTGCATAGGAGTAGTTGTTAGAGTTTTATTTTCTTTTATCGCAACCATCAAAACCCCCTTTAGTTAATTCCGACCTAAGCACTTCAATATCAAGTCCTCCTCGAAATTAACTCCACCTTACTGTGTTCCCTGAGAGATCGATACTTGGGGAAATTCGACCATTTTATATTACTTGTGCAACTGGTACACTTGCCGTCACATTCACATCAAATACCAGACGCAAATTCATGTCTAAGATAATAGGGAAGGTGTTGCTATGCAAAACAGGAGCACATGACAGGATTTCTGCATATATGTTTTGGCTGATGACTAAAATTATCTTCAAAGTCAAGACTAACTGGAGCAAAGAAGTCTTTAACAAGATTGTAGAAAGCATCAAGAAGCCTAATATGGGCAGAATTATAAGCCTCTACATGTTACAAGCAATTCCTTACAGTCGCAATCTCAAGATTTGCTCTAAGATCAATCACATGAGAAGAATGGACATGAGAATACTTATAAGGTGGGATAGAGTGCTATCCAAGGAAACACCTTTAGTAGAGAAGGAGAAGGAGAAAAAGAAGAAAGCAGTGGTTGTGGAATAAGAATCTTCTAGTGAATCTGAAGATCTGGGAAGTTCCAGCTCAGAGAAATAAGATGATGCAGCACCTGCAAAATCTCCAAGGATCTCTCCTGGTCCTAGTGATCATATGTAGGGGAGACAACCCATGCTAGGGATCCAAGTGAGGGGGAGAACCTCAATATTCCGCCAGATATAGATTTAGATACTATCAACACCATAGTAATGGATGTAGTACACGAGCTAGACACTATTCTAGAACAAGTAGAGGATCCTGAATAGGAAATGCCTGAATGGAAGATTGAGGATGCAGTCTCTAAGGAGACTGAGGAAGAAATCTTTCTGAATAAAGATACTGATATCTAGGGTGAGATAACAGCTCTTCGAGAGGATCCACTTCCTGATGTCATGGAATCTTGGTGTAGAAGGTGCAAGAGTTGAGGGGGAGATAATAGATCTGGCCCAAAATACTAAAGGTGCTAATGAGCCTAAATTAGTTGAATTAGTTAGTTCTTCTGATTATGAGGAGGAGGAAGCCTCCCAGATGAAGAAAATAAAAATGACTGAATTCAAAAAGAGGAGTAGGAGCTATAAAATGGCCATTCAGTATGCAACAACACCTCCTCCTCCTATGGATTTAAGCTCACTTCTAGTTCAAATGCAAATAATGCTAGATCAACAAAGAAATCAACTGGAAAAATATGTAGATGAACGAAATAAGGATTTGTATTTTCAGCTTGTACAAGAAATCAAATCCATTAGATTTGAAGTGAAACTGTTGAAGAAGGATATGACTAATTTCTTCCAAAAAGGAGCAATTACTGTAGTGTACATTGCTCAACAGCAGCTTGAATTAAAGAAAACTCAAGATGAAATAGTTATTAAACAAGGCTATGTCCTTAAAAACCAGAATAAAATTAATGAAAATATGATAGTAATGCATGATACTACACTGGTAAATATAGCTGAGCAACTACAGCTCTAGAGACAAATATAGCCTCTACCTCCAAGGACATTGAAACTCAGCTATCTACTCACTCAGCCTGTGTGATTCTGGATATTAAGGATTCTTGCAAAGAACTAGATGACCACTTGCTCAAAGAAAATAATCATTTGTCCTCAGGGATTACCTATCTAGAGTGTTAAGTCAGATTTCATAAGAATGATTTAAGGGACCATGTGGAAAGAGAATTCATAAAGGGGGAGAGAGTAATGAAAATGTCAAGCTCGAGGCATACTATTTGGACCTCCAAAAGCATCAGAGAAACTCTAGGCTTTCCTCCCTTAAGGTATGATGAAGATCGAACTGCTGAGTCAGGCTGCCAACCAGCTCAATTTGAGACCAATCAAACTGCAGTACAATCCATGTATACTCCTCTACCACAAATTCAAAATATAGTATGTGAGGAGGTGGAGATGACTGCTTCTGCATTAATCAAAGAAAAAGTAGCTCAATTATCTAAGAAAAAATTCAGGGAGCAGGCTGAAGCAAAGACAGATTTTGAGCAGTGGAGTCCAACTTCCAGATCTATTATACTCACTGCATGGAAAGCAGTCAATAACAATACAGCTGATAGGGGAAAATGGTACTCAGAACAAGAATGGGTCAAGCATATAAAGCAGCAAGAGATCATCTTTAAATTAAGAAAAGATTTGAAGGCAGGGAAGATCCCAGCTGATTCTATAGAGCCCAACAAGTACTTCCCCAAGCCATGTCGTTATGCTGAAAGACAAAGGCTCAAGGAAGAAGAGATCTTGAAGGCTAAAGATATCAATGGCAAGAAAGTTGCTGATGACAAAGTGCCTGATGTTAAAGCTAAAATAAAATCAGGAAATAGTATTGTCATCAAAATGCTAGAACAATCTTAGAATATTTTTTTTAGGAACTATGTAATTTTGTTTTAAGAACATTGTAAAAACTGAAAAATGTAATCTTTTAACAAATTGGAATGAAAAGTTTGGTTGTACTTTGTTATATTTGTGTTATCATTGCTGTGTTCTTTATAATTTTGTTCAGCACTTTTTGTGTACATCATAATTATCATATTTTGGTATTGTGGTGTATATAATTGAATTGGGGTTATGACTTCTCCAAATAGGGGGAGATTGTTGGGTACATTAGAAATAATGTACTTGATTTGAAGAAGCCTTTTCAACTCAATGATATACACAAGTATGTATTTGATGTATGTTTCAATTCATGCATGCAGGTTAGTCTATGTCATATTGATTGGATAGGTGGTCAAAGTTATATTGACAGGTAGACTCAAAGAAGATGACTGCAAAGATAGTAAAGAAAATTGCCTAAGTCCAAAAGCATCGAGTGAAGCAAGTTCACTTAACACCATACAGCTAAAAGTGCTAAGTGAAGTCAGGACAGTCAACATCTAGCAAGTCAGATATCTTGACACCTTTGTAGGAGTAGTGTCAAGACAAGTCAGTTATCTTGACACCTTGAAGATCAAGGCAGCTGTGTCGAGACAATTCAGTTATCTTGACACTTTGAAGATCAAGACATTTGTGTCGAGACAAGTCAGATATCTCGACACCTTAAGATAGTACTGTCAAGACAATACAACTGTCTCGACACAATGAAGACTCAAGTATCATTTCAGCCAGCATGTTTATCAAGAATCAATCCTTTGCTGCTGAATTAAAGAATCTGAATTCTCAGATAAGTTAGATCACAGAATTGCTATTTTCTGAAATTATTTACCTCTTAATTTTGTAAGATCTCTTTGAGATCTGAGTGGGTAGGAGATAAATTCTCTGAGTTTTAAGCCTGTGTTATAAAGGCTGGGGGTTCTTGAGGGACCTGAGGTAGGTGATTTGTGTGGGATCACTGAGGTGTAAGACTTTTAAAGTCTGAGGTAGGGTTCTTGAGGGACCTGAGTAGGAGATTGGGTAGATCTCTAAGATAAGACCAGTGGGTCTGAGTTGTAGGTTTCTTAACAGAAACTGAGCCTATAAGATCTTTTGATCTGAGTTGAAGAGAAGGAGATATAACCTTATCTATCACATTTCTATTGAGGAAGAAAGGGGATAATGGGTGTACCCTAGGTAGGGGAACCACTATAAATTCTCTGTGTTCTGTGGATTGCTTGTTGATGGAGACGTTGTTGATGTGGCCGCCATTGATCCCCGTCTGAGAGAGTTAGTGGATTGGGACGATCGTTGCCGCAAGCTCGAGGATGGGACTCTACCACGACGCCAACGCCGCCGTCGCTATTAAATAAAATATAAAATTATAAATTAAAAAATTATAATTATATATTTTATCAATTGTTATTTTAAACAATTTTATTTCATGCATTTTATTTTATTGCATTTAATTAATGTAGTTTAATTCTTGTATGATGGGTGCCTATAACCATCAAGAGTATTTTAATTTCATGCATTTAAATTTTGTATTGTTTTTATTTCATGATGGGTGCATGTAACCATCATAGTTTAATTTTGAATTTTGAAAAGGGAGAGGAGGAAGAGGAGAAGGAAGGCCGAAATTTGCCTAAGAGGGAAATGGGAGAGAGGGGGAAAATTCAATATTTGAATTAAGGTTTCAATTTTTCATTCTCTAATCAAATCCTTCATAACATGGCTATATATAACCTACACCACTCCATCTCCTCCAATTAAAAATTCAAAATGAAACTATGATGGTTATATGCACCCATCATGAAATAAAAACAATACAAAATTTAAATGCTTGAAATTAAAATATTATTGATGGTTATAGGCACCCATCATACAAGAATAAACTAAATTAATTAAATGCAATAAAATAAAATGCATGAAATAAAAATTGTTTAAAATAACAATTCAAAAAATAATAATAATTTGATAAAATATATAATTATAATTATTTAATTTATAATTATATATTTTATTTAATAGTGACGGTGGAGTTGGCGTCGTGGTAGAGTCCAATCCTCGAGGTTGTGGCAATGATCGTCCCAATCCACGAACTCTCTCAGATGAGGATCAATGGCACCAACATCAGCAACGTCTCCATCAATCCTCCCCCGCTTAAAAGTACTCATCTCCGATGAGTTGATCTGAATGTACCAGTGCGAGAGAGCATCATCCATAAGAGCCACCTCCGAATCAAGAAACCAAGAGTCTTCGGAGGCCGGACGATCACGCCATCGAATCAAGTAGCGACAAACATCACCATGTGGGGAGGAGATCATTTCATCTTGGAGTATCCTGTCATGCAAAAAGGTGGTCCTGGGGAACCTTGGAAAAGCATTAGGCAATAAAGGAGAAAAATTTTCTATATCAACAACCAACGTACCTCCAGTAAAGACCGATGAAGAGAGCGATCCAAAAATAAACTCACCCCCCAACCCATTAGAAAATGTTGTAGAACTAAACGGACAGGCAGATAATTCAAGTGGTGGAGAAACATATGACGTTAAATCAGAAACCTTAAAATTAGGGGAAATACCCCAATCAGTGGGTAACTTCAAAAGATATGCGTTTTCTCTTAATTTATTTAATATACGGAAAGGTCTAGCTCGCCAATTCGCAAACTTTTCTATAGTGCCCAAAGGCATCCATTCAGGGACGAGATACACCAAAACTAAATCGCCAACCTTAAAGTGAGATGCTCTTTTATGTATGTTAGCATGAAATTGATAAGATGTATATTGTGTGGCTAGACCTTCACTAATGTGCTTATATAAAATGTGATCATGATGAGCATAATCTGGTGCGAGTTTCCGCGATAAACTAGCAAGTAAATAATATGACGCAACTTGAGTGATTAATTCTCTTAAAGTGCGCCTAAGTATCATACTATCGTGAGGAGTGAAACCATTGGCTACATTACTTAACCCAAATACAGACGATAAGGGGGTTAATTCCGGGGGTACGGGAGCCTTATAATCAAAGATGATTTTCATCGGCTTCAAATTCGCAGTCCAAATTTTATAATTAATATTTTCACGCTTGGCATGAAAATATGCCAAGGGAAACCACTCATCATAAATACTAAAAGAGGTGGACGCTCCCGGATGTGACAAGAGGTGCGAGCGATACAACTCATGGGGCCTAACCTTGGTCACTAACATGTGGGAAAAAGGGTCATCAAATGGCGGTGGGTAAATACGTGTGATCGGGTGTGGTATATAAGTATATGAAGGAGGCACCACACAAAGAGGAACAACAATAGCCAAAGACTCAGACACAGATGAGGATAGACCCATAGCCGGACACAGAGAGAAATGAATAGTCAAATGTGACGTGAAATTAAATCTAGGAGGCGCAGTGAAAAGACAAGATACAAAATATTACAACTCACTTTCCAAAGGAGGGTTCCGCAGGGTTGGCAACATAAAATGACACAAATCAAACATACCAAACTCGTTTCCTAAAGGGCCCACTAAATGATTCAACGGATCAGGTGGGAGAGTCGATAAAACTAAAACAGAGAGAGAATCAAAATCATGTTCAATTTTA
This sequence comes from Platanthera zijinensis, assembly GCA_039513925.1. Taxonomy (NCBI): domain Eukaryota; kingdom Viridiplantae; phylum Streptophyta; class Magnoliopsida; order Asparagales; family Orchidaceae; genus Platanthera; species Platanthera zijinensis. Next base: position 16,878,805 of record CM077097.1, on the reverse strand, counting down.
CGCAACAGTGACAGCATCAGGGGAAGCTCATCTAGGTCTACTTGAATAACGTCTTCCAAAAGTATATCTCACTCACATGAAAATTCTTCCAACGCATTAGATACGTCATCCAATTCAGAATCAGTATAGGCCTCAGAAATGGGAAAAATCGAACCCGGCGAAAATTTTAATTCAGATTGAACTTCAGATATTGGAGATAACATCAAATAGCAATCGTTCCGGTTCGCAGCGCTAAAATCATCCAAGCATATCCTTATCTCATAAGGTGAGTCTTCCCAATCAGTTGGGACATCAATTAATTCAAAGTTATAAATAACAATAGGGAAATCCCCACTCACATGCTCCTCAGATATCTCAGGTATATCAGTAGGTGTAATCGTAGGCTCTAACATGACGAGGATCGTAGTTTGGAGAGGGCTCTCAATACTAGGGTGATCAGTCAAAACGCTAGTAGGGCTAGTAATAGGCAATGTATTACTCTCACAGATCAGACTATCATCATCCCATTCATCGTCGTCTAAGTCACTAGGTATTCCCTCACTTTCAGACTCATTAGAATCATCAGGCTCTATCGCACATGACGAAATACTCTCACCTACGGGGTCATCCTCAAAATCTAGAGATAGTATATCAACATCAACATCCTCAAGAGTATCAATCACTATCTCTATGCGCTTAGATATCGAGGCTAATAAAGGCATTACCCTAGAGGTAACATCTATCGATTCCACAACAAAATACCTATTAGGAGAGGTTTCCCTAACGGGGAGTGGTGGTCCTAATACAGTATTTCTGGTCTGACAGAGTAAGCTTTATTCCTAGGAAGGTGGTGCTTCTCAATTTCTAATGTCGTGTTAAAAGTGGTGTCTAGATCGGTGTGCCAATAACACAGTAATTTACCCTTGATGTAGGGGTTTAACCCCTTACGAAACCTAGATAGAGTGTTCTCTGGCAACTCCTTCACACCACATCTAACCATCATATTCTTAAAATGAAGCATATAATCCGAGACCGACTTTTTCCCTTGTTTTAGGTTAGCCAAATCATCAGTTATCTATCGCTTGGCCTAGGCGTTTGGTTTATAATCATTCCTAATGTCAGGTAGGGATCTAGTGCCAAAACTATATGCACTCATAGGCTTGGTGCTAGTAGGGCGAAGGTAGGCGGAATCAAATTGATTCGAGGGCAGGTTACACATTTGCGTCCAAGAATGTGTTTTGCTTCCAACACGAAGCTCTTCGTTATACCAGAACACACGAGATTCACCTATTAATCATACACAGACGATGTTCACCTGGTTGTGGTCATTCCACTCGTGTTAGTCAAAGTAAATATCTACCCACTTAAGCTAGTCCCTAAATTTTTGCGAACTCCCATAACCATCATACGTTGGTATCTCATGCTCAGTGTGAGAATACATGTGGGGATGGTTTGAAAGCAAGGCTGAGGTGTGCTTAGTCATCTACTTAACATAAGAATAGTCTAACCGGGCAGCATATACGTCATATGCCATACTCAGTGGTGATGTGACAGAAAAATCTACTTGAAATGTGTGCACATGCAATGAAAAAGGAACCTGAAACACTAAACTCTAGGAAAGATGGAATTGTTCCCGCCTAGTAACTAGGGTAAATTTTTTTTTTTTCTTGCAGGAAATAAATTGATTGTTATTAATTTGTTTTTATTATTTTTGCTGAAAAATAAGAAATTTAGGCTGTTATTGGAAGACCAGGATTTGTTTTTTGTAATTTTGGCAAATAAACGTGCATACAATGTGCGTGTCGACGTGCTAATAGGAGGGGGAGGGTACCAATTAGGAAATTAACGTGAACCTACCTCTGATTGAAAATTCGGCTAATGCTAGTTCCTCCTCTCCCAAGCCGCCAACCCTCCTTCTCCCACTCAAAAAATCCGGCCACCACTCCACCACCTCCTCCGTCCTCAAGGTTTCCACCATCATCCTTCTCTTTCCCAAAAAAAAGAAGATCTCAACTTGTGGATCAACTCCGGCGTGAAGCGACGAAGGCGGACAAGTTTCTCTCCAACCGACATGACTCCGGCGGAGCTGTTGAATATCGATCCAAGTAGAGAAATCGGAATCATCCATTCTGATTGGGTAACGAAAATATTTCTACTTTATTTGTTTTTTCCCTCTAGATTAATTCGTGTGGTGGATTTACTTTGGCATTAGTTTTGATAGCATTGGATTTTCGTGGATTTTCTTTCATTTGATTTTGTAGTACCTCTTAATTTATTTAAGTTCGAGAGGTTTGGCGAACCTCCGTTTTCTTTTGTTGGGAGAGATCTACCGTTTTCTGAATAGTTATTTTTTGTAGATCTCTTTTGGTACAACCTTCGCTCGATCGGACCAAGTTGGTCCTTTTAGCCGGAAAGAATATTGACCTATCACCTCTATTGGATCCTCATCGGTTTTGCTACCCGTACGCTAGCATATAATTTGTAGAATTAATTTACGTGGTGCTGCGTAGAATGATTGTGCAAGTATATGATTGGATCTATAGAGGTATACGTGTTAGTCCGTATATATAATTGTTGTCAAACGTGTGAGCCTGCATTTCTTGTGTTGTGTTCTTGTGAAATTTTATTTTTCAAGTATCTGCTTAACATTTAATATAAGTGACTAAGAAATTTAAAAGACACCTATTCACCCACCTCTAGGTGATTAACTACCCATAGATTTATCTTTTACTTACCTCAAGAGATCGAAAATGGACTCAAAAATCCGAGGATAGGATAGTCCAAGAAAAACCTTAGGTGACCCCCTTACAAACCACCGGCCAAAATGCAGCGGGAAAGGGATGGAAGGCTTTCATCACTTGGAGAGGAAGGGGCAAGAGCTGCTGTAGTCGGCTCTTGGAGAATGAAAGATTGTCGGCCCTTAAGGAGGCGGTTGCCCGCTCTTAGGAGGACTGGGAGAACAAGATGGGGAGGCAGAAGTAAGATGAAGAGGCGCCGACCCTAGAGGAAGAGGTTTCCCACTACGGGGAGGGGGATCAGGACAGCTAGAGGCGAGATCGGGAGCGGCGAGTTGCGTATTTCGCGGAGACGGGGCTGCAGCTTAGCGGGAGAAATTAGGATCGGGAGATAAAATGAGGTATCAAGGGGGGGGGGGCTCACGGGTTTTAATAGGGATGATTAGGTTTCTTTTTATTATTATCATTTTTATTCTTATTATGAGTTGTAACATTCTCCCCTACTTATGAAGTTTTGTCCTGAAACTCTCTTGAAGATTTTCTTTATGTGGCCAAAACATCGAAGATTTGGATGACAAATACTCCAAGCACAAAGTTGCAAATTAACACATGAGAGCTAACTATAGAAAAAATACTGAAATAATAAGGAAGTCGGGAGCGAAGACTTACCAAAATCAAGAGAAGAGTTGTGATACTTGTTACGCATATCAGATTCGAGTTTCCAAGTGTAATCCTCGGACCTGCCATGCACCCAAAGTACCTTCACCATATGAATAGTTCTCTTGCAAAGCTTGAATTCTAGATTCTCGTTGATCATAGTGGGCTCGACCGGATAGGAAAGATTGGCTTCAGAAATCACTGGAACTTATTCCATGATGCGGGTAGGATCACGAATGTACTTCTGAAGCTGGCTAGCATGGAAGACATTGTGAATACCGACCAAAGATGCGGGTAGCTCAAGATGATAAGCAGATCCTCCAACGCGCTCTGAAATAGAGAACTGCCCAACAAATCTCGGGCTAAGCTTATGATGGCGGCCAAACAACTTCACCCCTGGGGAAGTGGAAACCTTCAGGAATTCTTGATCACCCATGAAAAATTCTAATGGACGATGACGCTGATTTACATATTTCCTATGTCTTTTGATGACACGACTAAGCTGAAGACGAGTCTTTCTCGTGGTTCTTCCATTTCCTAAGGTTACTCAGGCCCAAAAACAACTTTCTCACCAAATTCTGACCAATAGAGCAGGGTCCTACAACGACGCCCATATAATACTTCGAAGGGGGCCATCTTGGGGCTCTCCTGATTGCTATTATTGTAGGCGAATTCAACCAAGGGTAGGTTCTCATCCCAAGCTCCTTTGTAGTCTATAATATAACACTAAAGCATGTCTTCAAGAATCTGATTAACCCTTTCGGTCTTCCCATCAGTTGTTGGATGATAAGAAGTGCTCAGGTTGAGCTGGGTGCCCAAACTTGCTGAAAGTCCTTCCATAAGTGCGATACAAATCTCGAGTCACGATCTGATACAATTCGCAGAGGAATCCTTTGGAGTCTAACAATTTCTAAAACATAAATCTGAGCCATCTTCTCGGTAGGATGACATTACTTATATGGGATGAAGTGAGCCACTTTAGTCATGCAATCCACTATGACCCAAATCGCGTCATGCCCCCTCAGGGTGTGGGGTAAACCCGTGATAAAGACCATAGAGATATCTTCCCACTTCCATTCAGGGATAGGCAGAGGCTGCAAAAGGCCACCAGGGCGTTGATGCTGAGCTTTTACCTTCTAACACGTCAGATAATGAGAGACGAAACGAGCAATATTGTTCTTCATACCTGACCACCACACGATCTGTTTCAAGTCATGATTCATTTATGATTTCCTGGATGGCCGGATGTGCGTGATTCACGAGCTTCTTGACAAATGCTGTCAAGCAATTCGAGATTATGAATACATAGGAGACCTCAGAAATACAGAACATCGTTAGAGATGGAGAAATATGGGAGAGTTCCACATTCAGCCCTTTTGCGGATGCGATGGAGTGCCGGATCAGATGGCTGTAAATCTTTCACCTGCTCGACCCATAATGGACTCGAAACCTCTTCGTGACCCTCTAGTGTTGTTAGATCCCTAGTTGGATTTGGGATAGGTTCACTAATTTAGGCTGAGTCTGACTCATCTTGTATAGCCAGGGTGATTTCTAGTAGTCCTTGAGTTTAGGCTAGTCCTGTTAGTTCTACTTCCTTGGACCAGCCAGCAAAGGACCTCAGAAGACTCAGACTTAGAAGATATCAGAAGACAGTTTGAACAGTTCGAAATTCTTCAAACTCAGCTCAACGATCGTCGATTTCAGATCGACAAACTCAAAGTTAATTCTCTGTGCTGAGCTCGACGATATTCAAGCTTAGGTCGACGATATGTTTTCTTCAGTCAGATTCTCAGCTCGATGAACTTAGAGTGCAGATTTTGAAAGTATTTCTTAGTTAGCAGTTCGCAGAGCTCAGGTCGACGAACAAGAATTCTCTAGTCGATGATCTTGGATCTCAGGTCGACGAATTCCATTCAAAGTTCGACGTTTTCTGTCTGGTTCCAGAATGAGCTTTTCCCTCCTCCTATTCCTTTATTTTCTCATTTATTAGCAGTATTATTCTGAGTATTTAATGCACCTTTTCATCTGGATATAGCCGTTATTGGCTGCATTAAATATGGTATTCATCAGAATAATTATTTGCTTATTCTATCAAGGACAGTTGGGGAAACTACTAAATGCATTTATTCCAGCCATTTTGAATTCTCCAGATCAGCCAACATTTAAGGAACTTATTCAAAATTCAAAGGAGAATTAATTGATAGAATATTAAAAAGAGATCCTCTCTTCTCAAGGATATAGAGACAAGAAAAGAAAATATACAGTACAGAGAACATTCAACCACTGTAGGTCTCCTTCATTCTCTCTCAGTGCAATCATCCTTGTCAATACTCAAGATAGAAGAAAAACAATCACAAGAAATCAAGAGTCTTCTTCATCTTCAGTTCCAAGAAACTTCAGAAACTCTCTGTTCAACATCTGTCTACTAGAGTTCCTGGACATTGACACTACAAGCTGAAGACCTACTCACACTAAAGCAAAGCTCCTATTATTCTTGAACCTTCAACCTCTCAGGGGGAGCTTTTACACCATCAGCATCCACAAAGTCTTCTCAACTTGATTTGAGACAAGAGAAGACTAACATCAACCTCTTTCCACACCACTGTACAGGGTTTTAACTCCCTTCAAAAGTTAGGTTGGTTCACAAGTATCCTTCCAAAAGAATTGAGATTAGTTTTTGAGCACTTGATCAAAAGCTCAAAGGTGGCAGTCACCTGATCAAAACCTATTAGTGGATTCCTACTAGGGTTATAGAGGAGTGGATGTGCCCAAGTCTAGGGGAACCACTAAAAATTTCTTGTGTTGTCTGGTTACACATTTTCTGTTTGTCTTGTTCTTGCTGTGTTTGTGATTAATGGAATAGTTAGACTATTTTCTTTTGTTGAACTACTATATGGTATCACTATTTTAACTCTGATGTAAATTAAAAATAAACAAAGATTTTTAAAAATCTATTCACCCCCTCTAGAGTAAGTCTAATCTAACCCCTCCTTTCAATTGGTATCAGAGGGTGTGTTTGTTTGGTTGTACAAGTTAACTCTTGAACCAAGATCCCTATTAGATCAGATCTTCTCCTTCTCAACTTTTCTTCTATATCAATGTCACAAAACAAGGATTATGCAAGCACCAGACCTCCAGTTTTCAATCTAAATAAATTTGCCATCTGGAAGGGAAGAATTAAACTGTATATGAACTCTATTGATGAGGACATATTTAATTTCATTTTGACAGGACCTCCTACTATAGCAACTGCTTCAACTTCTACTTCAAGCACTCATACTGTTCCACCACCTAAGTGGACAGATGCACAAGAGGAAGCCAAAATTGTAGATGCCAAAGCAATGAACATATTGGCTCAAACCATGTCAGATGACATCTTTCAAAAGGTGGCTAAATGCACCTCTGTAAAAGCAATCTGGGATTCTCTCCACCAGATGGTTGCTGGCTCAGCAGATGATAGAAAGGATAGAAGATCAACTCTTATCTCACAGTATGAAAATTTCAAGAAAGATGAAGCTGAATCTGTCAGTGACATGTACAACAGATTAAGCTCCATCATCAGTGAGTTGAACACCTTGGATAAAGACATCTCTCTCTCAGAGGTGAATGACAATATCCTAATATACTTCCCAAGCTTATGGGACACCAGGATTTGGCCAATCAAAGAGGTCAGAAGCTTGAATGAGATTTCCGCAGAATCTCTCATGGGAAAGCTCAAATCCTATGAGCAGTTGATCAAATCTAGAGTTGTTATAAAACAAAGGACTCCTCCACCAGTAAGAAAGGAGCAAAATATAGCATTCAAGGATGCTGAAGAGACTGATGCTTCAACAGTCAATGAAGAATTGATGAGTCTCTTTGCTAAGATATTCTACAGAATGGCAAGAAAGGACTTCAAGAGAAAGTCATCCAGGAATGATGACAAGCCCAGGTTAAATAAAACTCCTAGTAAAGAAATAGTGTGCTTTGGATGCAAGAAACTTGGACATTTCATTTCTAAAAGCTTTGAGAATCAAAAGAAAGAGAAGAGAAGAGAAAAAGACTCCAGGAGTAAGCACTACAACAGGCCTTCCTCTAGCAAGCAGAAAAAGAAGGAGAAGGGCTTTGTTGCTAAAACCTGGAGTGACACAAAAGATGAATCCACATCTTCCAGCTCCAATGAAGAGGAAGAAGAGGTAAAGGAAAGGGAAGTCTGCCTTATGTCTATCAATGCCTCTTGCAGCCCATCAGATGCTGAAGAAGAATCTGAAAATGAAGAAACTTCAGAATCAAAAGCTGATCAGGTACCATCATCATTTGATTATAGCTCTGATATCTTTAAAATTGAATTAAAAGCCATGTGTATAAATTTAATTAACTCTGAAAAGGTTATCAAACAACTTAGAGAGAAACTAACTGAACAAAATAACCTGATGCTAGAAAATGACAAATTAAAAAATGAAATAACCTTAGCTAATGAACAAATAATAAAATTAAAGACTGAATTATGTGAGTCCAGACAACTTGAGGAATCTCTCAGTTGGAAAAGCCTTAAGCTGAGGGACATAACAAGCATTGTAAATGCCAGGTTGAATGGCAAGCTGGGCTTGGGTGCTTCATCAAGCCTACCCCCCTTAATTCAGAAAAATATACTAACAACACCCGTTAAATTTTTTCCTGAAAAAGGAAAAGAAAAGATAGAAAATTATAGTCCTAAACAAACAGTGCTAAAACATAAAACTAAGAAAAACAACGAGAGTAAGAAAAACAATAATCAGAACTATGTTCAGCAGATATCATCGAACTTAGATCGACGAAATATGTACAGTTCGCCTAACAAAAGTAGACAAACTTCGAACGCAAACATGTACCATAATTATTCTCTGAACTACGATCGACGAAACCAGTATGGTTCGTCGACCAGAGATCGACGATATTGGGACCTAGAAAATGAATATTTTCAATCTCTGAGTCGAGTTCAACGAACTCATCCTAATTCGTCGAACTTAGGTCGACGAACTCACAAGAATTCGTCGAACGCAGATCAGTATAACAGATATCTAAATCCTTTTGAAATGTATAATCCACCAAGAACATTTAATAATAAATTTAATCAATTGATTATCCCACCTAGGAAATATCATCCTTTAGGTTATAAAAGCAAACCTGAATACTCTTACATTTCTAGTTTTAATTATGTGAAGAAAGAGGGACCCAAGGTAACCTAGGTCAGAAATGAGGCCTTTCTATTGATCTTGCTCATCTCTAGACCTGAGAATGATCTCTCGCACCTCACCTCCTCCCACACCTCCAACTTCAATCATATCTTATCCACCCTCTCAAGGGTTACAGCCACCATGATTTCACTTAAAGGCATACTCAACTAGCTTCAGATCGACTAACCACCATCTTCATTCCAAGCCACCACATACCTAAATGCTATCACCCAATCCTACGACACCCAATCTCCAACCCACCTTCATTTAGTTTGGAGTTCCTACACTTTAATTCCCCCAAATCACTCGTTCTGATCTTTAAGCCTGAGGAAAAATACCAGAAAGGAGAGAAATAAATTATAATTTTTATTATTTTCTTCAAATCGTGTATACATAATTACATACATGTATTTGTGCATAATATAGGAAGAGAGAGGAGAAACAATCCTACTCTAAGATGTGAGATTAAAACATTAGGCGGAAGACGACCCATGATAGACTTTCATTGGGCTTTACAAGTCTTTCTTCTAACACTCCCCCGCAAACTTGAGCATACAAATCGTAAGCACCCAGCTTGGACAAGAACTGTTAATATAACGAGCGTGGTAAGGCCTTTGTGAAAATATCGACAACTTGATCAACTCAACAAGAACATGTTTCAATTCCAGCTTCTTCAATTGATCTTTCTTCCAAATGAAGTGACAATCTACTTCAATGTGCTTGGTTCGTTCATAGAAAACATGATTCTTAGCAATGTGTATAGTCGCTGACTGCGCAAAATAAAGTAGCTGATGAGGAAAGCTCGACTTAATCATATAAGAGACTTTCTAACCATGTAACTCAGATACAATAGATGTCATTGAACGATACTCTAGCTTCGTGAAAAGGGTGCCATTGGCCCCACCCTATGATAGAATGCACACTCCTCTCTAGACCTGAGGCCTTTCTATTGAGGTCGAGTACCCTTGCACTGGTGTTCAGAGGTTGTTGTATTGCTAAACCCATACTGAACTTTCTTGATAAAATGATCAAGCTCAATAACTTCCACTTGCCAAGCAGCACCCACAGTCTCAGCATAGGTGATGGCAACATGAGACACAACCATTTGGCGAAAGCCATGTCGAATCCCCTTCATGAAATGACTAATCTTCTTGGAATCATCTGGCACGAACTTTGTAGCCAGGAGGGATAGGTGAGAGAACTCCTTCTCGTACTCTATCACTATCCTGTCGGGTTGCCGAAGGGACAATAACCTCTCAGCTAGCTTGTCCCGCTCCACCAAAGGGAGGAACTTATCCATAAGGGCATCCTTGATTTTCCCCCAGGTCAAGGTGGCAGAGTTGGGAAGACTACGACACTGAAGCCACTAAATGTACGAGTCTTTAGTAAGTTGATAGGCAACAAGGGGAACCTTCTAAGCTTCAGGAACCCCAGCATACTAGAAATGCTTTTCCATCTGAGAGGGCCATTCATAGATGACAAAATAGTCACGGTCGCCGCTGTAGGATGGCGGCTTTAGCCTTTTAAATACCAGAGTGTCTGTCATCACCATATGAGGGGGAGTCAAATTTTCCACTTGCGGGGGCACCAGGATACCAGCAGGCGAGCCAGTCTAAGAACCGGGTGCAAAAGCAGGGGCGATAATAGCTCCATCTGTCCCCGCGCTGTAGGAATCAAGGATTGGATCAGAAGTTTGGCGATTCTCTTCCAAACGAGTGAGACGTTCGAGAATCTGCTTCAGCAGCTAGGCAATGGCAACTCCTAATGCTTCCCCGGTAGAAGGGGTAGACTTCTTGCACTGCGATCGCTTAGGGGTCATATGGATGGATATATAAGAAAAGAGTGAAATAAAATGTTCAAGCTAATCATAGAAAATCTAGAAATAAATGGTTCTAGTATGTTAGTATCGTCGAATACGTAAATCATGTAATAGTTACGACATTTGTTATTGTTACCATGGTGATATGGAAGTGATCAAACATGTAGCCTCACTGCCAACATAATATGAGCCTATGGGGTCACACATAAGAATGTTTAGATAATTTGGAAGATTGGATTATGTTGGCCTTGCTCATGTGATGAGTGAAGGACGAAGCACTGGCATGAGATGAGTAAAGGACTAGACTCAGCCATGCATTTAGTGCGTCGAGACCACTCAAAGATTTTGTCGAGTCAAGTGTTGATTCGTCGCGTTAGAGTTGAGTGTGTTTAGACCACTCGACGATTCATAGAGTCAAGCATTGGTTCGTCGAATGATGGCATTGAGTGTATCAAGTCTACTCAGCTAGGCATTTAGTGCGTCGAGACCACTCAACGCTTTCGTTGAGTCAAATGTTGACTTGTCAATTGACGTTGAGAGCATTGAGACCACTCGATGACTTCGTAAAGTCAAATGTTGAATTATCGAATTAGGCGCTAAGAGCGGCGAGATCATTCGACGTCTTCGTCGAGTTAAATGTTGACTCGTCAAATGATGGCATTGAGTGCGTTGAGTTCATTCAATGATTTATCGAGTCAAGTGTTGATTCGATGAGTATGGTATTGAGTGCATTGAGTGCGTTGAGTTCATTCAATGATTCATCGAGCCAATTATTGATTCGACGAGTCTGGTGTTGAGTGCATTGAGTGCACTCAACGATTCGTTGTGTCAAGTGTTGATTCGTCGAATATTGACGTGTATACTCAACGATTTGTCGAGTCAAGTATTGATTCGTTGAATATCGACCTGTAAACTCACCGATTCGTCGAGTCAAGTGTTGATTCATCGAATATCTGCGTGATACTCAATGAATTAAGTTTTGTTCTGTTTATTTCATCTAAGTACGATTCGGCGTGGTCTGCTGGTATGGGTTGGCTCGGTACTTAGTATATAAATGTTATGTACAGTAAATCGAGTAAGTGAAGATACATTTTAGACCTAATCACGAATCAGATGTTCTCCCCTCCCGGTAGAACTGTTCCACCAAGGCCCATTACGCCGATCTCGCCGCCGACCATCTGCCATTCATATATGTCGTCGTAAATTATTTCCTAAGCCCCATACTCGTCTTTGCCGTCTCTCTTTGAATAGATCTAACAGTTCGTGGAGACGCTGGGGGCACATCATCTTCTAACCTAGAACTTATACGACAAGAGTCTAAGGGTTCTCCCATTCGTGTGGATATCCATAGAGGCGTGGACATTATTCTACGCTCAGAACTCAAGCCGTTGTCATTTGTTGGAATCAATCGGAACACCTTGGTTGAGTATTGCTTAATCCCTAAAAGGTATAATTTTATTTACCGCACTTTACTTCTTAATGTTCATCGCTAGATCCGAACTCTTTTGGGTTTTTTATTCATAATTTTCGTTGCGCACAAGTGTTGTGATGTATAGCAAAACCCAACAGTGGTATCAGAGCTAGGTTTGAAGCGATGATCATTGTTTTAGAAGTTGCTAAATCCATTACGTGTAGATCTGGAAATTTAAGAAGTGTTCTAAATACCCAAAGCTATTCTTGGAACCTCGCAAAGAATGCATGTGATTTTGTTATTGATATCTTTGTTACTCCTTTACAGTAACCGTCCCTCTTGTTGGTTTGCAAAACCAAGTGTGATAGATTTTGAATCTCACATAGGGAGACAAGCTTTTCTACTGTGTAAGTGGGTTTGGTGTTGCTCATGTCCAGAGCATGTAAATCTTAGGATTTAGAAGGGTTTAGATGTTCAGATTTAGCCCAGTTCATCAAGTGTTGATGATTTTATTGTGCACATCTAGGATGCATTTGGATTATCATTGCTACAAGTTTTATTTTGTGGATGTGCATATTGGTTAATTGTTAACCATGATTAAGTGTTAATCAACAATCTAAAATCACTTATGTAATCTTAAGTATTCTGAAGCCTTTTGATGGATGACACTCTTCCTGCCTCAATCGATGAAGTGTGGGCTTGCCAAAGCAAGGTGCATTAATCTATTTTAGTAAGGGTGCGAGCAGATAATTGTGATATCCCATTATCGATATCGGGTCAAACATAACTAGATGACCTCGAAGGTTGAGTGCCTAGAGGCATGGGGTTGGCATGCACTATATGATGGATGCGAATAAAGAGTTATTCACCAACCTTACAAGAGTTGCATAGTGATGCAATTGGCAAGCGTTGCCTACCTAAATAACTTCATTATGAGATTAAAGCCAAAGCTGACTCATAGTGTTGGTGAAATACGGATCTTGTCCACTAAGAGAGTAACTCGCATATACTCTCCGAATTGATATCGAGGGTTATCAGTTTGATAAAAATTGTGGGAGTTATTTTGATTAACATCCAAATTGAAGTGATAAAATGTATTTTGTGATGCAGTACTAGTTTTTCTCTGCTGAATCCTTGTAAAATATCCATAGCAAGTGGATCTCATTCCACCATGTCCCTCAGATCCATCCTTGAGAAGGGAAAACTGAGTGAGAAATTATTTGAACTGGTACAAAAACTTGAGAATTTTTCTCAGGCAAGAGCGTAAGCTCTATGTTTTGGAAGAGGAATCCCCTGATGAGACTGCCAGGAATATATCCTAATCTAATAAATATGCTTACAAGAAGTATTAGGACGACTCCTTGGATGTCGAATGCCTCGTGTTGGCAACCATGAACTCTGAGCTTTAGAAGCAACATGAGAATATGGGTTCCAAGGAAATTGACGAGCATCTCAAGAAAATGTTTCAAGGGCAAGCATGACAAGAGAGGTTTGATGTCACCAAGGTGTTGTTTCAGTGTAATATGGGAGCTCGAGACATAGTAGGGACTCACGTACTCAAGATAATTGGGTATATAGAGAGCCATGAAAGGATTAGATTTCCTCTAGGCCAAGAGTTTGCTACAGACCTGATCCTGCAATCATTGCCGGACAATTATGAGCAGTTCGTCTTGAACTATAATATGACTGAAATAGACAAGACATTGTCCGAGCTCCTAAGCATGTTGAGAACCACCAAAATCAATATGAAGAAGGCCAAGCCTGCTAACCCCATACTGATGGTACATAAAGGCAAGGGCATGACCAAGGGATTCAAGAAGACGAAGGTAGGACCTAAGTCATCTATTGGGCCTAAGTCTTCAGCACTGAAGAAGAAAGGATTGGCAAAAGAAGGGAAATGCCACCACTGTGGCAAGGCTGTTCATTGGAGGAGAAACTGTCCTTCTTTCTTTGAGGGTTTACAAAAAAAGAAGGGAGGTATTCCATCCGCTTCAAGTATCTATATTATAGAGATAAACCTTTCTACTCCTTCATCTTGGGTATTAGATACCGGATGTGGTTCTCACATTTGTATAAATATAAAGGAACTAGGAAGGAGAAGATTGCTGAGTAAAGGAGAGGTGGACCTACGTGTTAGCAATAGAGCAAGAGTTGCTTCTATCGCTGTAGGAGTTTACCGCCTTTCTTTGCCTAGTGGGCTTGTAATAGAATTACATAATTGTTTTTATGTTACTTCCATAACTAGAAATATTATATCAATTTCATGTTTGGACATGATTGGATTTTCTTTTATTATTAAGAATAAGTATTTGTTCTATATTTAAGAATGATGTTTGTTATGGTATAGCCCAAATGTTTAATGGTTTATATGTTTTGAACTTATACATCAGATCTATAATATAGAAAATACTAAAAGACTAAAAACGAATGACTCAAATCCTACGTACCTTTGGCGTTATTGTTTGGGCCATATAAATGAGAAACACATATCCAAGCTCCATAAAGATGGACTACTGGACTAATTTGATTATGAATCTTTTGAAAGATACGAGTCTTATTTGTTAGGCAAGATGACTAAGGTCCCTTTCACTGTTTTCAATGAGAGGGTTTATGATCTCTTGGGTATAGTACATAGTGATGTATGTGAACCCATGAGTTCTATGGCTATAGGTTGGTACTTCTACTTTTTTCGTTTACTGATGATTTCAATAGATACGGATATGTGTATATTTTGAAGTGCAAATCCGAAACCTTTCAAAAATTCAAAGAGTTTAAGAACGAAGTAGAGAACCAGCTGTGTAAGAAGGTTAAAACACTCCGATCTGATCAAGGTGGCGAATTCCTGAGTAATGAGTTTCATGATCATCTGAAAGAGTCTAGTATTGTATCACAGCTCACTCCACCTAGAACGTCGTAGCATAATAGTGTGTCTGAGTGGAGGAATCATACTTTTTAGAATATCAAATCCCCAATTATATTTAATTATGATGTATGTTGATAGAGTGTGCAGGTTGTCAAGTGCAAACAACAGAGAAGGCTCATATGGATGCTACCGCCAAGCGCTAGCACTAACGCGCCACGCTACCCCGTCGAAGAACGTCGAGAGAAGAAGCGTCGAGACTTTGGGCTACCGCTAGGTGTTAGTACTACCGCAGGCGCTAACGCGGTGATTTATTTAGACCTAACACTCTGGATGGTTTCAGCGCCAGCTCTACTACACCACGCTAGGTTTCGACAAGTTTTGAAGGCAGAAATGTTGAGCTCAGTGCTATCTCCAGGCGACTGGATTGCTGCAGTAGAAAACTTAACGATTTATTCGGTCCTAGTGCTCTGGAATATTTCGGCGATAGCACCTACCACGTGACGATAGCCTTGTCAAATGGATGTTGCCTTTTCAGGAACGTCGCATCCTATATTACCGCGCAGTGGTAGGCCCTACCGCGTGGCGCTAGATCAAATGAAAAGGCAAAGGATTGTTTCGAAGAATATTTTCCAGTTTTGGAGGACATGGCACAACAAGCGTGCGAAACTACTGCTGGCGCAAGTCTTACTGCCAGCGGTAGCCTATTCTTATGAAGACGTATAAAAGCTGCTGCGTTTCCTGTTATCATGACGACTCCAAAAAGAATTTTGATGAAGGGTTTCTGAACTCCAAATTTCGGCCGCCTCCTTGCGCCCATCCCCACTTGCCTTCGTCAAATTTGAAGGAAGCCTTGTCCCTCCCATTCGTGAACGAAGAACACCGGCGATCCAGAATCTTCATTGACCACTGAGAACTGACCGGTTGCTAGCCAACGAAGATCTCAAGCACCGGCCGTAGATCGCACACCGGATAAGTCATCAAGAGGGAGAACTTCATTTTCTTATCGTCTTTACTTTTAATCTTTGCGCTCTTTTTCTATTTTCTGTTTATTTTTCGGTGAGGAAAATCGACTGGAGAGGGTCGTCAGAATCCGGGAAGGATTCGGCGGTAAATCATCCCGGGATTTGGGACGTCTAGATCGGAGGATCTAGCAGGGCTCTAAGACCCTCCCTTGTGTGGAGGTTAAGAGTGGGCTCTAAGACCCTTCCTTGTGTGGAGGTGAAGAGTGGGCTTGAACGCCTTTCCTAGAGGGAAAGGGTGAGAGCCAACCGATCATAGTTTGGTCGATATATAAACCAAGAGAATCTTTATTCTCTTCGTCTCTTATCTTTGACGCCATGAAGATCACGTTTTGATGTATACTCATCTTTTACTGTTTTTCATTATTGATTTAATGCAATGAAATTATTTTCTGTGTGATTGTTTTGGTGTTTGAGATTTTTATATTCAATGAACAATCGCACACCTTATTGACCCCCACCCCCTCTAAGGTTGGCCACTAGATCCAATAAGTGGTATAAAAGGCAGGTTACTTCCAATAGGCTTAATAACCTGAAGTAAGATGGCCAATACTGTGCACTCTTTCACTGAGAGACAAGGTGTGAGTCTTCCTCCACTCTTTATGGGGAGTGACTATAGTAACTCGAGGACACAGATGAAAATTTTTCTGATGACTCATAGCATGGATGTGCATTGTAGAGACAAAGTACACTACTCCCATTATCACGGTTGGTGATACCATCATCGAAAAACCACGAGATAAGTGGGATGACGCAGATAAGTTAAGATGTATAAAAAATGCCAAGGCCAAGAATGCTTTATTCAGCACCTTGGACTAAACTTAATACAATTGAATTTGCAACTGTGAAACTGCTTATGATATATGGCGACTGCTAGAGCTTACTCATGAAGGTACATCGCAGGTTAAGGATTCGAAGCTGTTTCGACTCGAATCTGAATATAAATAGTTCCGGATGGGGATTGATGAGGATGTGGACAGCTTGTACATGCATTTCACCAAGATCGTCAACGCTTCAAAGTCTCTCGGAAAAAACTTTCCAAATGGTGATCTGGTGAGGAAGATCCTGCGATCTTTGCCTCCACGCTTCAATCCTAAGGTGACTGCGATTGCTGAGTCTCATGAAATCAACACCCTAGAGATAGAGAGCCTCATCGAAAACCTCAAGACACATGTGGTGGAACTGAAGATTCAAGCAGAGGAATATCCCAAGGATATGAAGAAGAAGGGACTGGCACTTAAGGCAGCACGTGAAAAAAAGCTGCAGAAGATTCTGAGGAGGATGAGGAGGAAAGTCTCTATGTCCGGGAGTTCAAGAAATTCATGAAGAACCCAAAAAAATAGAGACAGTTCAAGAAATTCCTGAAGAAACAAGCTGGAGAAGGAAGGAGGTGGAACAAGCCAGGGAAAGAGACAGAGAGCAACGTTGAGAAGTCCCAGCCAGAATGCTATCACTGCCACAAACCTAGACACCTGAAGAGAGACTACCTGAGACTTCAAAAGGAAAAGAAGGGGCAACAAAGCCGATATAATGGAAATAAGAAGGTACTGAAGGCGCTTACCTATGGATTAGAATGGATCTGACAATTCAAGCACCTCAAATCAGGGAGTGATGAATAGGCAAATCTGTGCATCATGGGAAAGAGCCAAGAAGAATCTGATGATGAATCTAGTGTCCAGAGCGACACTGAGGTAACCCCACCTACATACTATGAACTTCTTCAAATTTATGAAAATTTAGTTGATAAATTAGAAAACACGATTTCTGCAAAAAAGACCTTAAGAGCCGAAAATAAGAAAATCAAAAAGGATTTATAAAAATTAAAAAACGAAGTAATTAGAACCGACAAAGAAAAGATCGAGTGTTTAGAGTGTTCTCACTTGATGACAACGATCGAAGATCAAAAAGGTAAGTCTCTCCAAGTTGTCGGTGAGAACAACTAGTCTCATAAATGAAAAGTACGTCTTGGAGAAGAGACTCCCATTATCTATTGCCAAGGTAGAGGAATGCAAGAAATAATTTCTAATCGGTGTGTGATGCTTGTGACTAAGAACACCGCCTTAAAGGAGAGGATCCATGATCTGGACTGCACTATCCAAAAGTTTGGAGTAGGCCAAAAATCATTAAATATTTTGTTGGGTGCGCAGTGTCATTGATCTGGGAAATTTGGACTAGGATATGAAGGTCCAACATCACCACCGAGGGTAAATCGTTATTTTTCTAATCTTAATCCCAACGCTTATAAACCGAAAGATAAGCTGAAAAATTATGGAGGGCAATCTCCTTCCTCAAGCAAGAGCTAAAGCAACGTGATAATTGCAGCATCCACTGCTTACATCTCGTGTGCAAACTGTTATAAGTTTGGTCACACATCTAGCTCATGCCTAAGGAAAGGTGCCACAAAAAATTCGCAAGTCTGGATACCAAAGTCTTCTAGCTATGTTATGGGTGGGACAACTTGGGTAACCAGAACTTTACCCTCATCTTCTTCTTAGGTATGTTGGCAGGCTAAGGACACGAAGAACGTGTGGTACTTGGACTCTCGTTGCTCCAAGCACATGACGTGAGATAAAGACAAGTTCCTTAGCTTGGAAAATAAGAAGGGGGGCATGGTGACATTTGGAGATAACAACAAAGGAAGGATACTAGGAATCAACACTATAGGTAACAAATTATTTTCCATTTCAAATGTTCGATTTGTGGATGGATTAAAGCATAATCTTATTTCCATTAGTTAATTGTATGATAAAGGTATAGATGTTATATTTGAGTCATCCTCAAACACGTGAAAACTTATTGATGCCAAAACTTCTAGTGTACTTCTTGTAGCTCATAGAAATCATAACGTGTACACTGTTAGTTTTGATGATATTTCTGCATCTAATTTAAAATGCCTTGTGACAAAGAACAATGAATTAGATCTTTGGCATAGGAGACCAAGACACACTGGTAGCAAGCTTATTGTTAAACTATCACGAAAGAAACTCGTACGAGGCCTCCCCAACTTAAGTGGTAGTTTAAATGTTCTGTGTGCTCCTTGTCAAAAAGGGAAATTCGTTAAAAACTCATTCAAAAGCAGAACTGACATTTCCACCACTAGACCTCTTGAACGCATACACATGGACTTGTTCAGACCTCTTAGTACATGTAGTCTAGGAGGGAAACTGTATACCTTTGTCATCATAGATGATTTCTCACGCTATTGTTGGACAATTTTCGTTGCGAACAAATCTGACACATTTTATGAATTCTCAAACCTGTGCACGAGACTTCAAACTGAGAAGGAGCTCAAAATTAAACGTATCAGATCAGATAATGGAGGAGAGTTTGAGAATGAGGACTTCTTAAACTTGTGTGACTCCTCAGGTATTAAGCACAAATTCGCCGCCCCTTGCACTCCACAGCAGAACGGGGTTGTTGAAAGGAAGAACCATACTCTTAAAGAATTAGCTCGCACGATGCTCGCAGAGTTCGGTCTACCTCATTATTTTTGGGCTGAAGCGGTCAACACAACAAGTTATGTGATGAACCGTGTCATGCTTCGCCCTCTTTTAAAGCAAACTCCCTACGAGCTATATTTTGAAAGGAAACCGTCAGTATCATACTTTATAGTTTTTGGGTGTCCATGATATATTCTAAACACAAAGGACCATATAGGAAAATTTGATGAAAAATCCGATGTAGGCATCTTTCTTGGATACTCGAGCAAGAGTCGTGCCTATAGAATCTACAATAAGAGGACCTTAGTGGTTGAAGAATCGGCTTATGTGCATTTCGATTAAAATACTCAAACTTGCGAGCCAAAGGCGAGTGAAGAGGAAGTTGAAGAGAACGTACTAATTAAGAGTAACGGGGATGACAAAACCATGGAGAGTGAAACACAGATAATAGAACATGGATATTGGCCTCCTAATAACATAACTTTCTCAAAGCAACATCCTCGTGATCTAGTCATAGGAGAGCTATCTCATGGAGTTAGAATCTGGTCCGCCCTTCATGAGTCTTTTTCAAACTTGTGTTTTTCTCTCGATATTGAACCCAAGAATGTCTCGAAGCCTTAAGAGATGAATCATGTTTTTGCGATGACTGAGGAACTGAGCTAATTCGAGTGAAGCATGGTATGGATGTTAGTAGAACGTCCGGATAACCATCCAGTCATAGGTTTAAAATGGGTTTTCAAAAATAAACTCGATGGTGAATCTAGGATAACTAGAAACAAAGCTCGTTTGGTGGCCCAAGGGTATTCTCAAATAGAGGGTGTGGATTTTGAAGAGTCTTTTGCCCCGGTTGCTCGTCTTGAGTCCATTCGTATATTTTTAGCATTTGCAAGTTATAAGCGAATTAAATTATTCCAAATAGACGTTAAGAGTGTCTTCCTAAACAGACCAATTAAGGAGGAGGTATATGTCGAGCAACCACCCGGTTTCATGAATGCCGCCTACCCAAATCATGTTTATAGGTTGGTGAAGGCCCAATACGGATTGAAATAGGCACCCCGTGCTTGGTGCAATAGGCTCACTACCTTTATCTTAAATCATGGCTTTAGGATGGGTAGTGCGGAGACAACTCTTTTTGTTCAAACCAAGAATTCAGATCTTATTATATTTCAAATTTATGTTGATGATATCATTTTCGGGGAAACAAATGAGAAGATGTGTGAAGAAATTGTCATTTTAATGAAATCTGAATTTGAAATGTGCTTAGTAGGAGAACTCACCTATTTCCTAGTATTTCATATTTCTCAAGGCAAGATGGGATTTTTATTAACCAATCAAAATATATTAAAGATATGCTTGTGCATTTTGGGTATGAGAATCTGAAACAAGTCAAAACTCCTATGAGTGCATATCTTAAATTAGGGAAAGATGAGAGTGGGATTTTTGTTGATCAGACTATGTTTCGAGGTATGATAGGATCACTGCTATATTTGAGTGCCTCTAGGCCCGACATCACTTTTGCGGTATGGATGTGTGCTAGGTATCAAGCCTACCCTAGAGAGTCTCATTTGAAACCTATAAAACATATCTTTAGGTACCTTATAGGCATACAGAACCTTGGATTTTGGTACTCTCATTCTACAGTTTTTTATCTTCACGGGTACTCTGACTCAGACTATGTCGGATGCTCTCTCGACCGCAAGAGCACAAGCGATACATGCCATTTCCTAGGCCCGACACTAGTATCCTAGTCTAGGCGAAAACAAAACTCGGTTGCTCTATCAAACGCTGAGGTTGAGTACATTGCTTTAGGAAGCTGTTGCGCTCAAGCATTATGGATGTCTTAAACGTTAGAAGACTTTGGCCTTAGATGTAGGAATGTTACACTTCGATGTGATAATAAGTGTGCCATAGAATTAACATATAATCTAGTGCACCATTCTCGGTCGAAACACATTGATGTGCATCATCATTTTATTCGTGATCATATAAAAAAGTAGAACGTGATTGTTTTCTTTATTAGCACCGATGACCAACTTGCGGACATCCTAACTAAACAGCTCCCTGATGCACGTTTTCTCTACTCTGACTCGAGCTTGGCATTCTTGACCTCTCATCCTAGTTCTATATGTTTTTGTTGTTACTCCCTTGTGTTTGCATGTTTCATGTTTTTTTGTTTGTTATGTGTGTTTGCAAGTTGTATCTTTATATTTTGTTTGAACCGTTTTTTTAAAAACATAGTATTAATTTTTTTTAAAAAAACGTGTATACCTCTCTCAAAAAAAACTGCTGAAAAAATATACAACGCATGATTGGGGCTCACATGACTGCAACTTAGACCATAATGCGTACGCACAATGTATAAGTTCAGACGGTTAATCTATCCAAACATTATTCCTCCAATCATTGTGGGCTAAATTTATAAGTGCTTAGCTATTGAGTGCGGCATTACATGTGCGTGTATGTTGACTAAGCCTCTAGGTATGTGTGAGTATTTAGATTGGGGAATGACTTCACTATTCAAACATCCCTAGACGGAGCACTCATGAAGAAATTATAGATCTACATGCCATTACTCGTGACATTGTATCTTTACGTGTTAGAAAAATATTGAATAATCAATGTCACGACACACATATGCTTTATTGAGATTAAAACTGCGGGCCAAATTTTGGTGCTAAAGTCGTATGCCTACAAGTTAAAGTGTATCTGCCTATGTGGGTAGATTTCGATTGACTTGGGGTTCCTTGTATTCAAAAGAGATAAATGTGATAGCTCAAAACAACAATAAAAAATAATATGGTGGCTACAATATCACATGAAAAGGCCCCCCCACCCCCCACCCCCCCCCCCCAAGCACTACTCACACTCCTCCTGATAAGTCTTTTTGAGCATTGTGAGGATGAGTACCTTGGATCAAAAAGTCATTTCAATCTTGTGCATAGAACAAACCTTATTCTTAGTGCCCCTAGTTCAAATCTCAGTATGCATTAGGTAGACATGTGACGTGATCATTCACTTTATTTCTCTTGGGATAGCATTTTATCGGATCGAGATAAACATGTAAACTATGATATTTCTAATTAGTATTTTCTCTCTTTTGATGCTACACGTTCACATGTCATTGCCTTATTTAATGCTTCCATGCATAAGAATTGGACAGAAACTACACTATATGTTTTATGCACAAAAAATGCTAGCACTCGATTTACACTCATGACGTTTACAATGTTTGTTCAACATGATTTACCTCATAACTCGTCTAACATTGTAGTCGTTCTCATTGTGTGCTTAGTTTAGTCTGTGCTATCCAATTCATCTAAAAACTTAAACTTGTTGTTATCTATCTTTCTCTATTCTCTTACCCACGCATCTCTAATTCTCTGATTGCTTTTAGTTTTGGGTCCCCTCTATGCTTATTGTTTCAAAACTTACCGTGCGTGTGCACTATATGCTTTTTGTCCAAATCGTCATCATATCTCCTATTTTTCATCCTACATGTCTTGTAGGCCTTGCCCACCCTTTTGATATTATCAAAGGGGGAGAATAAATTGGTCCATGAGTTTGGTCATGAGTATGCATCATGGGTTTGGAGAGGTCAAATGTAGGGAGCATGGTTCAATTGTGTGCACATAGATAGGGGGAGCAACATATAGATAGGGGGAGAAAGTCGAATGTGTAGAGCCACATATATTATGCAACCTGATGGTAGCTTATAATTCATATTTTCTATATGCACTCTATCTCATGTATTATTTATCATGAATGGGATTTGATATTATCAAAAGGGGGAGTTTCTTGGAACAAATGTTTCACATTCCCTATGTTTGAGAATATCAAATCCCCGATTATATTTGATGATGCTGTATGTTAATAGAGTGTGTAGGTTGTCAGGTGCAAGCAATAGAGAAGGCTCATATGGATGCTACCTCCAGGCGTTAACACTAATGCGCCGCGTTAGCAAGTCGATGAATGTCGAGAGAAGAAGCATAGAGACTCTGGGCTACTGTCAAGCGTTAGTACTACCACAGGCACTAACATGATGATTTATTTGGACCTAGTGCTCTGGATAGGTTTCGGCACTAGCTCTACCATGCCGCGCTAGGTCATTGACGAGTTTCGAAGGAAGAAACGTCGAGCTCAGCGCTATCGCCAAGTGACTGGATTACCGTAGGCGGTAACTAAACGATTTATTCGGTCCTACCGAACTGGAAGATATTGCTGGTAGCACCTACCGTGAGGTGATAGCCTTGTCAAACTAATGTTGCCTTTTCATGAACGTCGCATCCTATGTTATCGTGCGGCGCTAGCTCAAATGAAAAGGCAAAAGATCGTTTCTAAGACTATTTTCCAGTTTTGGAGGACAGCTGGCACAACAAGCACGCGAAACTATCGCAGGCGCTAGTCTTACCGCCGACAGTTGCATGTTTTCATGAAGATGTATAAAAGCCGCTTCATTTCCTGTTTTCATGATGGCTCCAAGAAAATTTTGGCGAAGGGTTTTTGAACTCCAGATTTCGGCCTCCTCCTTGCGCCCATCTCCAATTATCTTCGTCAAAGTTGAAGGAAGCCTTCTCCCTCCCATTCGTGAACGAAGAACTCCGGCGATCTAGAATCTTCATAGACCACTGAAACCGACCGGTTGCTAGCCAATGAAGATCTCAAGCACCGGACGTAAATCGCACACCGGAGAAGTCGTCAAGAGGGAGAACATCATTTTCTTATCGTCTTTACTTTTAATCATTGTACTATTTTTCTATTTTCTGTTTATTTTTCGGTGAAGAAAATCGACCGGAGAGGGTCATCGGAATCTGGGAAGAATTCCGCGGTAAATCGTCCCGGGATTTGGGACGTCTAGATTGGAGGATCTAGCGGGGCTCTAAGACCCTCCCTTGCATGGAGGTGAAGAGTGGTCTCTAAGACCCTTCCTTGTGTGGAGGTGAAGAGTTGGATTGAACGCCTTTCCTGGAGTGAAAGGGTGAGAGCCAACCGGTCATAGTTTGGTCGGTATATAAACTAAAAGCATCTTTATTCTCTTCGTCTGTGATCTTTGATGCCATGAAGATCAAGTTTTGATGTATACTCATCTTTTACTGTTTTTCATTATTGATTTATTGCAATGATATTCTTTTCTTTGTGATTGTTTTGGTGTGTGAGATTTTAAATTCAATAAACATTCGCAAACATTATTCACCCACCCCCCCCCCCCTCTAAGGTTGGCCACTAGATCCAATAGAGTCATGTAGATCTGCCTGTTTCCTTTTTGGGTTTTGCTCTAGAAACTGCTGCTTTTATACTAAATCGTGCTACAACGAAAGCGGTTGTAAAGACACCATATGAGATATGGAATGGGAAGCATCCTAGTATGTCATTCATTAAGATTTGGGGCTATGAGGCATATGTACGACGTCAAATGCCAAACAAGATGGAAGCCAAGTCGAAAAAATGTTATCTTGTGGGGTATCCTAAGGAAACTAAAGGGTACTATTTCTACCTATCGTCTGAGGGCAAAGTGTTTGTCACAAGGACTGGTGTCTTTCTTGAGAAAGAGTTCTTAAGTAGAAAGACTACCTGGGTAGAACTTGAAGAAGTTCAAGAACCACAAAAAGTGAATGAACCAGAATTGCATCCTGAGTAAGGACTATAAGTTGTAGCCAGAGAGCCTGCTCAAGAAACATAAGTTCCATGTAGATCTAGTAGACCAAGGTTCTAGCCCGAGAGATATGGATTTATCGTGTTCTCAGATAGGTAATGTGTTGCTTATGGATGATGATGATGAGCCTGCAACCTACCAAGAGGCTATGAGTGGACCGGACTCCGAGAAGTGGCTTAAAGGAATTGGAAATCTTTTGAGATGGGACTCCATGTATACAAACCAAGTTTGGACCTTTGTGGAACCACCTGAAGGGGTACAACACCATAGGGTACAAGTGGGTCTTCAAGAAGAAGACTGACATGGATGGGAATGTACAAACATTCAATTGGCGACTAGTGGCTAAAGGTTTCAAGCAAATTCATGTTGTTGACTATGATGAGACTTTTTCCCCTATTTTTATAGTTAAGTGCATCATAATTCTGCTTGCTATTGCTACTTATTATTACTATGAGATCTGGCAGATGGACATCAAAATGGCTTTCTATAGTTTGGGGAGCAGTGATGCACTGCTAGATGCCACTCATTGTTTGCGAAACTTTTGTTTGATACTTTCAAGATCAAGTGAGACACAATTGGTTTTACTATGGTGATCTGGAAGTGATCAAACATTTAGCTTCAATGCAAATACAATATGAGCCTATGGGGTCGCACATAAGAATATTTGGAGAATTTGGAAGATTGGATTATGTTGGTCTTGCTCAAGTGATGAGTGAAGGGCAAAGTACTAGCATGAGATGAGTAAAGGATTGGACTCAGCCATGCGTTGAGTGCGTCAAGACAACTCAAAGCTTTCATCGAGTCAAGTGTTGATTCATCGAGTTAGCGTTGAGTGTGTTGATACCACTCGACGATTTGTCGATTCAAGCATTGATTCATCGAATGATGGCGTTGAGTGTATCAAGTCTACTCAGCCAGGCGTTGAGTGCGTCAAGACCACTCAACGCATTCGTAATAGGAGTTTTGTGAAAGCCATGATAGACTTTCATTGGGATTGAGAGCCAACAGTGAGCATATCTCACTCAACGCTTTCTGCCTTAGCTAGATTTTTCAACTCCTTGGCGTGAGTGAGTAAGCTCCACTCAACGCCAAACTACTTAACATATTTTATTCTATTTATCTAGCATTGAGTGAGTAAGTTACACTCAACACATTTGGACTTAGCCAAATTTATGTGTTTGTTTCTTCTTAGGTTGTTACTGCATTAACCTATATCACAACCTTTTGCTGTATGGCATTGAGTTAGTTGACATCACTCAATGTCTGTGGACTTTGCCATATTCTTAGCTTTCCACTACTCTGGCTTTGACTATACTGGATCGACTCATCGCTATAAGTCATTTTGCATTGAGTGAGTAACCTTCACTCAATGCCTGTGGACTTGGATAGATTTCTGTCTATCCACAGGTTAGGTAAGTGTTTACCTGACCTAGCCACTTAGGCTACCTATCCCATCATTGTTGCTAGGACATCCCTGGATGCATGAACTCAGGCACACATCAAATACAACTTTATGTATGTCACTGACAAGATTTACTTCCTCAAATCTAGGACATTGTGGGAAATGGACGCAACAAATTGATTTAGGCATTTAGAGCACTTCTAAATTTCCAGATCTACACACATTTTATTTAAAAACTTCTGAAATAATGATCATCACGCAACCTTACTTTGATACCACTGTTGGGTTTCTTGGTGGGATACAAATCACATGTGCGTAGTGGAATAATGAATCAATAAACCTAAAGATAATTGGATCTTGCGATAATCATTGATCAAGAAGTAAAAACCACTTGAATAAAAGTATACCTTAGTGGGATTGAGTCACTACTCAACCAAGATGCTCCAAGGAAGTCGGATGAACACTTGAGGTTATAGTTCCGAGCGTAGAAGTATGTCCACGCCTCTATGGGTATCTATACGAGCAAGAAGAACCCTTAGAATCTTATCACACAAGATCTAGGTTGGAAGAAGGATGCTCTCATCGTCTCCACGAATTGCTAGATCCGTTAAAGGAGAGGCGGCGGTGATGAAGACGAAGCTTAGGAAATAATTTTCGGCGACATCAATGGATCAGACTGATTAGCAACATGGAGCAGTGGCGTCAACTTCTAGGTTACGGAACAATTCCATCGGGGATGAAGAAGTCGCCGCACTCGATCTGGATCGATTAGGTCAAGTCTTATGAGATAGCATTTATCTCATCTATATAAAATCCAAGACCGAAACATCCATTACCCGGAGAACAAACCGAAAAGGAACTTATGGTAAAACAGACCTATGCTAGTTTGTCGAGAAAAATGATCGAGAACAATTCGTCTAATGGAATTTGTCGAGTAAACGCGACGAACGACACGTCCACTCGACTGATTCGTCGAATATCAGATTCTTCGTAACCGATTTGTCGGGAGCAATTCATCGAGTATACTCGACGAATATAAAGAACTCTCGAACGATCCGTCGAGACTATCTCGACGAACACAAACTATCACATCTAATTCGTCGAGTGTACACGACGGACTCATCGAGGATACTTGACAAACTGACTTACCCTTTCAACGATTTCCAAAAGGCCCCACGAATTTATAATTCATGTCCTTTGGTTTATCTAGTTCAAAGTCCAGAATGTCATAGGCTTGACCTTTCACTCATATCACATATGAGCATTGCGACCACAAACCTTTCCAACTTCTCCAATACTCTTATGTGCGATCCCATAGGCCCATATTGCATTGGCGGTGAGACTACCTATTTGAACACTTCTAGATCACAATGGTAACACTAATAAGTGTCTAAGGAATCTCCCCCAGTTTGCTTCAAAAATTCATTTGGCGAGATTAAGACTCTTGTTGAATGCGCGAAGCATGTCGAACGTCTCTACTATACCCTCAGATGGTCATCAATATTATGACTTTTGATGAGAAGGTTATCCACGTAAAATTTGAGGTTGCGTCCCTTCTGATTCTTTAAAATATAATCCATCATTCTAAGGTATGTAGCTCCAGCATTCCTTAATTTGATTGACATGATATGGTAATAGTAGCATCCCTCATTTGTTATGAATGATGTATGAGGAATGTCGGGCTCATGCCTCTTTATTTTGTGATATCTAGAGAAGGCATCCAGAAATCTCATTACTGAAAACCCTACTTCAGAGTGAACAAATGAGTCTATCCGGAGTAGTGGATAGTAATCTGTGGGACATGCCTTGTTAAGGCGTGTGAAGTAAACACAAATTATCCATTTCCTATTAGGCTTTCGTACCATCACTACGTTGGAAATCCAATTTGGATATTGAACTTCCCGAAAAAATCCTTCCTCCAACAACTTAGCCACCTCTTTGTAGATAGGACCAGCGAGGGTAGTAGCTACTATTCGCTTCTTTTACTTAATTGGCCTGAAGTTCAGATCAATGTTTTTATGATGGCATGAGACCTTTGGAATGATGTCAAACATGCCACAGGCCAACTACACGAATACATCGAGGTTACTGAGCAAGCATTGAACAAGGAGTGCTTTATTTTTTCCATCCAACTTTGCGCTGATTGAGACAGTTTTGCTTCCATCTTCCCCTGGACGGGTATCTCCTGGACTTCCTGAGCGAGCTTGAGATGTACCTCGCCTTCACAATCTATTAACTATCATTGAACATCTGTCCCCATCTTGCGATCTTCTGCGAGTGTCCACTCACCTGGAAGAGGGGCTGACAACATTTCTCCCAAAGGCCAACAGTCAAGCGAGAATCGAGTGCCTTTTCCGACTGGTCGGCAAGGGTTATTTATCCAATCACTTGGGTCCACGCTCATCACACAAAATTCTATTGGAGCTAAAAGATGTCACCAATTACCCGTGTGCTATCCTCAAGCAGGGTGGTCAGCAGATGTAATTGTAGATTGCAAGCAATTGGTTACTGGCCCCCTGCGATTGGTTAGATAGAGAAAAGGAAGTGCCGCTGGAAGTGGCAAACACTAGATTTGACCCGCCTCGATGAATGTCTTCCTTGTGACATGTCTCTTGATTAATTAAAAAAGAGGATTACAAGTATGTTCGGGTGAACGAAAAGAAAAAATAAAGCTAGACTGAGTGTCCACACCATCACTTGTTGTTCGCACCAGCGACTAGGATATTTTGGGGCAAAGTTCGTATGTCCCCTCCAAGCACCCCTGGTCTCCTGTTTATACTTGAGGGTAAGCTGCATGGATGGTTCACAAACTGACAGACTTTTAATGCATTACTTATCATGACATTAAATGCGTACCCGCCCAGGTTATATGAAGAGTCCGGAGGCATAAACTAAAGAAGAGACAGAATGAAATACTGTGACATTGCCCGAGCTGGAACAAAAAAGAAGAGCTCATAGGGCTTGTTTATAGTGTCGGCACATGCTTCAGATAGGAGCCTCCAGACTGTATTTAAAGAAGCCGCTTGAAGATCTCCTGCTGTCTGTCTGTGCTGAATATTGTCGCTTCCCATAGGGTGTCTATGCATACCCCAAAGTGTTCGCCCAAAAGATAGGCGATCACGAAGGGCGGTTTCTAGGAAAGTAATAACTGCTTCTTCGGGATGCTCTCCTCCGTCGTCGTAGGATTTCGGTCAACAATACCCAACAACACCTGAGCTCGAACTATCAATTTGTTGAACGTCATAATGAGAAACAATTTAAACTCGAATCTTTATGATTACAAGTAATAATTCATTGGAATAGAGATTAATTATTTCTTGGAACAAAAATGTATTCCTCCTTGGAATAGAGATGAATTCCTCCTTATAATAGAGATGAATGACTCCTTGGAATAAATAAGAATGCATTCTAGGAATGAAGTTGAGAATTGAATTACAGGTTATTGGCACAAAAAATGTCCCCAGTCCACACTATTCAAGTTGAAGGATATGGGCTAAATATTAAGTGATTAGTTACTTTGAGTCGCGACTAAATGCGAGAGAGATAGGGCGAGGAAAAGATTTTGTTAAGCAAGCGATGACACTAGATTGCCCATAATCGCGAATTGCACCGATGTTGGGTGGATTAATTAACATAAATCTTGTATTACATTAGAGGTTACATTAATCTACATGTAAAACAATAAATATATCATGCTGAGAGGAGCTGGAGGCCGCTAGAGAGAAGTTGTATAGGCTGCTCGAGCGACCTTAAGAGTTGTTTCTTCCCTATTAGCCATGTTCACCTATTGAGCTCAAATGGACACTTAAAATGAGTTCGTAGCTCTTGGTTCCCATGCCTCTCTCCCCTTAGCTTGGATGTAGACACTATTTATATAAATTGGGAGCTTCTCGGACGGGTCAGCTTGGGAATTACGAGCAGCATTTAAAAAGGTGGTCGTGTAGATAGGGTTATCATTGAAAAGGAGTTTGCGAGCACTCCAAAAAGGAAGAACTCATGGATAGGGTGATCAAAGAAATGGAGCCGACGAGTAGTCCTGATGGGGATACCTTATGGATAGGGTGATCATTAAAAAAGAGTTAGGGAACAATCCCAAAGGGGAGACCTCGAGGACTCGACAATCAACTAAAAGGAGTCTATGAGCACTCCCGAAGGGGATACCTCACAGACAGGGTGATCATAGAAAAGGAGTATGCGAGCACTCCCGAAGGGGATACCACGAACAGGTCGATCACCAAAAAGAAGCATGCAAGCACTCCTAAAGGGGAGACCATCTGTATAGGGAGATGACCAAAAAGGAGTTTGCGAGGGGGAGACCTCATAGACAGAGAGATCACAGAAAAGAGTTTAGTGAGCACTCCCGAAGGGGAGATCTCGCGGACAGGGCAATCACCGAGAAGGAGTCTACAAGCACTTCCGAAGGGTAGAACTCACAGACAGGGCTATCACTGAAAAGCAAAATCTTTTAGCTAAGGCTAGCACATTGAGCAATCAATTTATACAAGGTGATGGATAATTTCATGGTAAATATTAAACCCATATTTTTGTAAGTTTTGAAAGTACTTCAAAAAAGTAGAACTTACAACATATGTCATGATCCATCTCCTCTAAAGTGACACAAAAGCTTATAAATAAGTGTATTCAAGTACCAGAAGAAACTTGCTAATATCTGAAGAGAAGTTATATACAATTACTTATTTTTACAAAAGAAAAAAGTCAAATATGGCATAACAAAACATATCGTGTGATTACCTAATGAAACAAGAAATCACATATGCCTGCAATTTTCCAACAAGAGAAATGCTAAAGCGAATATAATTGAAACGTAAATAGCGAGTACCTGAAGATAATTCACACTTCCGATTATCTCTGTAAGTGATATCAAAAACAAGTATACAATATATACGACGCAAGTACCCAAAGTGAACTTGCAAACAACTGCTTATCTCTGCAAAAAATATCAAAAATATGTTTATGAAATATAAGATGTGAATACCTGAATAGAACTCGCGAGCACCTATTTATCTCTACAAAAGATATCAAAACATGTGTACTGATGAGTCCGATTTATATAGTGTTTCCTGAACTCATCTGGGCTTTTTTTTCACATATAAACACTTCACTTTAGGTAGCTATTCTCTCATATTTCACTTAAGCAAGATTTACATAAGAAGTGATCAAAATGACTATGTTGGTGTGCAATTGCGCATTCATCTGTCATTGAGGTGAGAAAATTGTGCCCCCCATCATTCAGTCTTTTCATATTGACGAATGTCTGCGCTTGTGGCGACAATTGGCCCCAGAGATTTTATTTTGGACACATGGGGGGGGGGGGGTAGATCACAATCTATATAAGAATTCTGTGCATATTGCACGATCGTGCAATTTTCCTTCACGCACAGGAGTTTTGCCCGAGCATGATCTCACTGCGTCGAGATGTCACAACATCATAATCGAACAATTGTGTGAAATTTCTTCATGCAAGCTTTCTCTAGCCACACACGGTCATTATTATTAAAATTTAGGTTCTATTGCAGCTCGTGCGTTTCCTTCACGCACGGTCGATTTCAACCATACATGAGTAAATCGCACAAGTAACCTGGTTTGTCTAAATATTTTATGATTTATTGTCATCCATGCGATTCCTTCTCACATGGTTTCTTTCAACCGTGCATGAAGAAAATCACATGAGGAGTCCTTTTAACCTAAAAATCAGCGCCCATTGTAAATGCACGTTTTGCACCCACGACTAAACAATCTATCGTATGTGACCAATTTTTGATAGATTATGTTTTTTAAGCGCAAGTTCTGTTCAATGTTGGGGGATCATTATTTTTGATGCCCAGTTCTGCCAAACCCTATGGGGAGGATCTCCTACTACATTTTCCATTCCCCATCATCCAAGGCTTTGCTGAGTCCACCTCAAATCATTCAAAGACTTAAAGGAGGAGATTCGAGCCGCATTACCATTGCCAAACAAGGAAAATTTTTCAACGAACGTGGGCAGATTAAAGTTTACCAGAAAAGATTGATATATTAGAAGGAGCTGAGAACCCTGAATGATAGTTGGTGACCGAGCTAGGACATAGAGTGACATCCCGGTAATTCATGTCGAGAATCTACAACGAGCCTCTCGATTTCGTTGTATCTCTTGCTTTTCTCCTCGCCTAATTAGATGTTTGTGGTTATTATCTCCATATTGATGATGATGTATACTCTGTAACACCATGATCTTAATTTCTATTTAGTTTCTATGAAATATTGTGAATGTTATGAGTCGCTTGAGGTGTGATCCATTTCATTTTTATGTTGTGTTAAATTGAGAATGTCATTGTGAAGTGTTGATTATGACCCTCCATTCGACATGTTATTTTCACATCCATTCACCCTCTCTCACGTCCACTCGCCTTGTGAAATATTGCATATGACTCACATAATCCATCATATTTTGAAGTGGTGAAGGTGACCCACATTTGTGTGATAGAGATAGGCTTGTATAGCCATGATCAAAGTTGTGAAGGCAACCAACAAACTTTTACATTTCAACACTCATACCACCACCATGACAAACTAAAATCATCTTTTTGTTAACCTTATAATTAATTATCTAAACAATCAAAATAAAAACCTAACCTGTATTCCCCTGAGATCGATACTTGGGGATCACTCTCTATTTTATATTACTTAAGTGACCGATGTACTTGCCGTTAGTGCATCATTTTTTAGGTCCATTGTCGGGGACTATAGTCAGTTATGTGTTTCCATTGATTAGAGAGTTAACAATAACTCCTTCTTTTCTGAACACTTTAAATTATCTATCTAGGACTATTAATAAGCATGGTTCTAACACTTTGACACCTGATAATCCATCTTTGTTTTCACACGATGCTGCTAATGAGTGGTTTGAAATTTTAGCATATCTTATTACCTATAAGTCGCAAGGTGTTGAGGATGCCCCCATTTTATAGAAATTAGGAGTGCACATAACCACACACCCATGATCCCCACCTCAAAAGAAGTGGGGTCATGGGATTGACCGCGACCGCGATCACCGCGCCCGATCCCTCGCGCAACGTGGTGTCATCGTGAAGAAAATAAAAGCAACTAAACTAGCAATCCATCTAGGCAAGTATACCTTATCGAATTGTAGCTAGGGGACACAAGTGTCGTTTTGAAATCCGGGGACTGCTGAGTACACTTACTCACATGAAGACTATTATTTTATCGAATGAAAAACTTGAGGATTAAAAAGTAAATTGCAATTACGAAAGGAAATACAGTTAAAGCTGGAAAGAGAACACTACTGCAGTAAGTTAAAGAGCTATTAGAAGCGATTACGATAAAGGGTTGAAACAATGGGATGGAAATGCACTCGATCAAGAATCACCTCGGCTAGAGTTAATAAAGAAATGCGATAAAAACCTAAACTTAATAGGGAAAAGTTTCTTGACCGCGGAGGTTCCTAAAGCTTAAGCACGCTTCTCTCGAAGTCGTGCCCAACTGAGTTTAGGAAGGTCCGACCGACTTTCGTCTAAATCGGAGGCCTAAAGCTCGCTTTACGCGGTGAACCCCTCTATTAGATTTTACTCCAATCCGGGAGATTTGGACGACTGCCTTTCTCGAGGGGTGCATACAAATCCCTTTCCTCTTGAGTGCTCACTTCAAACTATCGGCCTCTCGGCTAGCCAAGCATGAAAGCTAAGGCGGAGAGTATATATCGATGATATATCTCCAACCCAAAATAAATCAAGAGTAATTCAAGGCTAAACCCTAAAAAGAAAAGGTAAAATTAAAGCATCATAACTTAATCTCTCAAACCTCGGATCATCAAGATCGAGTACAAGGAGGATTTAGTTACTCATGGTATAGAAAATGAAAATCATATTAATAATATGGAAACTAACACCGAGCAGAAGGGAAAGAGAATAGCGAACTATTTTATTTCTTAATGTAGAGGAATCACAAGTAGGGCACACAGATACTATAAGAACACCTTCTACGATGCTTACAAATACTGTAAAAAGGAAGTACAAAACTGCTAAAAGGGCTTGCATAATAAAAAACGTAATTACTTGAAATGAGAAAGGGGAAGAGAAAAGCTTAAGACATGAAAAACTAAAGTGACAGCACTACTCTTCCTAAATTTGGATGCTGGGCTCAAGGAGAGGGGTTTCTATTATAGAATTTTTCGGCCGAGTCACGCCCTCCGTCACGCCCGTGTCGGGGGCGTGTCGGGTTAGGTACGAAAGCGAAGCAATAACTCTGGCAGGAAACAGCTGCTGGCAGCTTATTTTTCTCGGAACTTGGGGTGACACGCCCTTCGTCACGCCCGTGTCTGGGGCGTGTCGCCTGTGTCTTCTGGTAGAAAAGTCAAAGTTGCTGCTGGCGCCAAAACTGTGAACTTTGTAGGTCACGCCCTCGGTACACGCCCGTGACTAGGAAGACACACCCGTGACTTGTTGGTGAAGGATGGAAATGCGCTTGCGGCGGAGAATTTTGCGGAAATGCGGGTCACGCCCTATGTACACGCCCGTGTTGAATTTGACACGCCCGTGACGGGGGCGTGTTGGATGGAAATCTTTGTCTTCTGTCTTCGGACCGTTTTCTTCATTCCACTGGGTTACACGCCCTAGGTACACGCCCTAGGAGGGCGTGACCATGGGGCGTGTAACAACAAAACTTTGTAAAAACCTGCAAAAAGAAGGAAAAATGTTAGTGACAATAATATATACAAAAAGGGATCAAAATATAAGCATACAAGACATGATTTGTAAATTGAAAGCTAGAAAATACCATAATAGTTTAGGCTACAAAACGAACTATCAAATTCCACCAAGCTTAAGCTTTGCTTGTCCACAAGCAAAGATATAAAAACTAGCTAAAATAACAGGTGACTAATCAGGAGAATTCTAATTATGTCAACACAAGTATCATGCGAAATTCCAAGTAGGGAGAACGTGAAACGTAAACCTAAAACAATTACTTAAACATGGTTTACAATTTATAAGCTTTACTAACGAAAATGAATCATCCAAAATTTCAACAAAAATCCTTTAAGCAAATCAACCAGATAAAAAAACGCATTGAGTTGTTACTAGATCCAAGAGGCAAATTATAACCATATCAATCAAATAGCAAAAATCTAAATTTAAATCCAAAACTTTACTAGTCTACTTTTCCTCTTTACTTAGCTAATAAAAATAAAAAAGCATGAATCAAAAGGACTTAATAGGACTGAAATGTTTGGTTTAGGATTATGATTAGGAGTGGAATTCAAAGATAAATAAGGAGGCTTAAAATCACACTAAACTAAAACAACGAGTTTCAAAAATTTTATAATGAACAAAATAACAAAAAAAAAATTTCTTTTCCATTTTTTTTCAAAAACAAAGGCCATAATATTTTTATTTTCTTTTTGGAATTGGCCAAAAATCAAACACTTCTTTTGAGCATACTTTTTTTTTCAAAATTTTCTTCATGAATATCACAAAACAACCTATCATGATTATAAAATTTTTATTGAAACTCAAAAAAAAATGTAGTGCGATTAGATAGGTTGGGAAAGTTGGCTTTGGTAAAAATGAAATGGTAAGTGGAGCTATCAATTGAAAGTAGAAAAAGGCTCAAAAGTGGCTTACTAAAAGTAAAAGAATTTTAGGTTGGCAAGAAGGCTCAAACGAAAACAAAAACGGCCTAAATCATTTTCATGCTTTTTAAATTCATTTAAAGCATAGATTTGAAAATTTTCAAAAAGCAAGTCTTAGATAATAAAGAAAGATTTATGAAATTATCTTGAAAATAGAAATAAAAGGCGACTTGGATCGTTCACATCTACTACTCTAATCAGAGGTTGATATTATAAAAATTATGAAAAGGAAAATAGTGGATGACGAATTTTTGAGAAAGTAAAGTAAATAAAGGATGAAAACCATAAAAAAATAAATTTTTAGAAAAAAAACTTTCAATATTAACATGCTACCGTGAATTAGAAACATAGCATGGCCAACATTTTACTTGTGAAACATAATTAAAAAAACGATTTAGAAATATTATAATTAGTTAAGTTGTTTATAAGGGATTTTGGGAAAAACAAAGCAAAAAGCGAGGGGAACTCTTGCTTAAACTATTAAAGTAAAAAAAACAAATATATACACGAATAGCAAAATGAAGGAGGAAATCCTCCCCCAAGCTTAAAATGGACATTGTCCTCAATGGAGAAAGGAGGTTAGAGAGAGAGAGAAAATGAAATAGGAATGAAAGTACAGAATTGAAAACAGGTACTTCCCCGGATATATGCGTCGCGAATGTTGATTGATGCTTCTCCCACATGCTTGCGCTTTGGCACTTCTAGCAAAATCTTCTTCGGACATTAAGATAGATTCAACAGAGTTGGAGCGGGTGATTGCAGGAGCTTGGCTTGTTATAGTCGTCCGGGGAAACCAACACAACAACAAAAAATGTAAAATAAAGAAAACAAAAAAAAATCACTTGGGTTGCCTCCCAAGAGCGCCCTTTGTTTAAAGCGTCGTTTGAGCTCGACGCATCAAAAGAATATTGCTGTCCCAATATATTTTGTCCAAAATAATAATGTTCAAAGTTCTAATTATAAAACAGAGTTTTAAAATGTTTGAGAATCTAATCATGGAGGATAGAGTTAACACAGTTAGGACTGACATCACCACAGAAATATAGTTTAAGACGCTGAACATTTACTTTGAAATTACCCTTATCAGGGTGTGAAATCAAAACAGTTCCATATGGAAATACTTTCGAAACAGTAAAGGGCCCAGACCATCGTGATTTTAACTTACCCGGAAATAAACGTAAACGAGAGTTGTACAAAAGAACTTGGTCACCCGGCTTAAAGGTTTTTGGGTGCCTTAAGTGTTTGTCATGAAAATGCTTTGTCCGCTCTTTATAAAATTTGTTGTTTTCATAGGCATAAGAGCGCCACTCGTCGAGTTCATTAAGTTGAAATTTTTGAAAGTCACCGACAGAGTGGGGATCGAGGTTTAAAGATTTTAAGGCCCAAAAAGCGCGGTGTTCTAATTCTACGGGTAGATGACATGATTTTCCATAGACCAATCGATACGGCGTACATCCGAGGGCAGTTTTGTATGCTGTTCGGTAGGCCCATAGAGCATCGTCTAGTTTGGTTGACCAGTCTTTCCTAGAAGTCGAAACAGTTTTTTCTAAAATTCTTTTAATTTCTCTATTTACTACTTCGACTTGTCCGTTGGTTTGGGGTGGTAGGCAGTAGAAATCTTATGTGTAACGCCGTATTTAGTAAGGATTTTAGAAAACTGCGCGTTACAAAAATGGGAACCCCTATCACTAACGATGGCTCGCGGCGCACCGAATCGAGAAAATAATTTTTTTAAAAACATAACTACAACTCGGGAGTCGTTCGTAAGAAGAGCTTGGGCTTCTACCCATCGTGAAACATAATCAACGACAACTAAAATATATTTATTTCCGAAGCTAGAAGGAAGTGGGCCAACAAAATCGATCCCCCAGAGGTCAAAAACTTCGCACTCAAGGAAATAATTTTGCGGCATTTCATTTTTATTGGAAATGTTGCCCGACCGTTGGCAACTATCACACCTACTCACAAAGACTTGCGCGTCCTTAAATAGGCTAGGCCAGTAAAAACCCGCGCTGAGCACTTTGTGAGCGGTGCGAGCAGCTTGATAGTGCCCACCTGTCGGTCCTTCATGTAAATGTTTTAATATATCAATTCCTTCTTCACAAGAAACACATCTCCTTATCATTTGATCCGCACAGACTCTAAAGAGATGCGGGTCTTCCCAAAAATAGTTCTTTAACTCAGAAAAGAATTTCTTCTTTTGCTGAGAGGAGAAATCTTTTGGGAGAACCCGAGCCACTAAATAGTTGGCGATGTGTGCGAACCAAGGAGAAGTAGATGCGTTAATTAAAAGCAGTTTCTCATCAGGAAAATAATCATTAAAATATTTTTCATTTAATTTTTCTATAAAGGGATTGTCTAATCTGGACAGATGGTCGGCGGCCAAGTTCTCGGCTCCTCGCTTATCACGGATCTCTAAGTCAAACTCTGGAGGAGCAAGACCCAGCGAATCAAGCGTGGCTTGGCATCTGTTTTGGCAAGAAGATATTTGAGGGCCGAGTGGTCCGTAAAAACGATGATTTTTGAAAGTGTAATGTAGGGACGGAATTTATCAAAAGCAAAAACTACAGCTAGGAGCTCTTTCTCGGTCGTGGTGTAATTTTCCTGTGCAGATGTGAGCGTTTTACTAGCGTAATAGATGGGGTGGAAGTTTTTAGATATGCGTTGACCTAATACGGCTCCCACCGCAAAACTACTTGCATCGCACATTATCTCAAATGGAAGGTCCCACACCGGAGCTATCATAATTGGTGCGTTAATTAATTTTTCTTTTATTAAATTGAAAGCAGCAAGGCAAAGGTCATCAAAAATAAATGGGGCGTCTTTTTCTAATAGATGGGTAAGGGGCTTGGTGATCTTTGAGAAGTCCTTTATGAAGCGGCGATAAAATCCTGCGTGGCCTAGGAAACTTCTAATAGCTTTTACATTTGTAGGCGGCGGCAGCTTCTCGATAACTTCTATCTTAGCAATGTCTACTTCAATACCTCTCGCAGAAATTTTATGACCCAAAACTAACCCTTCCCTCACCATAAAATGGCATTTTTCCCAATTGAGGGCGAGGTTAGTTTCTTCGCATCGTTCTAAGACTTTTTCTAGATTTTCTAAACAACTATCAAACGCATCACCGAACACGGAAAAGTCATCCATGAATACCTCCATAATGCTTTCTACGTACTTGTCAAATATAGCGAGCATACATCGTTGGAATGTAGCTGGCGCATTGCACAATCCAAACGGCATTCTTCGGTATGCGAAGGTGCCAAAGGGACAAGTAAACGTTGTTTTTTTCCTGGTCCTCGGGAGAAATGGGGATTTGAAAATACCCTGAGAGGCCATCGAGAAAACAATAAAAGCTATGGCCGGATAATCGTTCTAAAATCTGATCGATGAACGACAAGGGAAAGTGATCCTTGCGGGTGGCATCATTCAACTTCCTATAATCTATACACATACGCCAACCCGTCACCGTCCGTGTCGGGATTAATTCGTTATTTTCATTACTAACTACCGTTATCCCTCCCTTTTTAGGTACTACCTGAAAGGGGCTAACCCACTTACTGTCTGAAATAGGGTAGATAATTCCTGCGTCTAATAACTTCATAACCTCGCCCTTAACTACTTCTTTCATATTCGGGTTTATATGGCGCTGAGGTTGAATAGAGTTACGTGAATTATCTTCCATTAGAATTTTATGGGTACAGAAGGATGGGCTTATGCCCTTGATATCAGAAATTTGCCAAGCAATAGCTTGGCGATGCTTACGTAGAACTAGAAGAAGTTTCTCGTTTTGCGTATCCGTGAGGTAGGCTGAAACGATAACGGGTAACTTGGAATCTTTTTCTAAGAAAGCATATTTAAGGTGTTCAGGAAGTTCTTTAAGTTCCAGGGTAGGGGGTTCTTTATAAGAGGATTTAGAAATTCTTTCTTTTTCAAAAATAATATCTTCATAAATTTTTTTATAAGGAACATAATAAGGGGTGGGGCTAGCAGCTAAGACAGCTTCTTGTAGCAATTCAGTTGGAAGAAAAGAGGAAGAACAAAAATCTAAAAATTCTTTTTCAAATTCAAAAAGGCAATCAGAAGATTCATCGCTTCCTTGCAGCGATTCAGCGGGAAGAGGAGAGTAGGAAAAAAAATCAGAAAACTCTTTTTCGAAGTTGGAGAGGCAGTAGGAGGATTCATCACTTACGGTGTCTACGAAAAAAACATGAGTCATCATGTGCTAACGTGTTCTTCATCGAAGGTGTGATAGAAAAAGTGACTTCGTCGTCGCCTACTCGAAGGAAGAGCTTACCATTGCTCACATCAATGATGGCTCTGGAGGTGGCAAGGAAGGGTCGGCCAAGGATCAGGGGAACCTCGACGTCTTCTTCGATGTCCAAAATGACAAAATCCACCGGGAAGATGAACTTGTCGACTTTAACCAAAACGTCCTCCACAATTCCTAACGGGTACTTGACCGATCGGTCAGCTAGCTGGATACTCATCCGCGTGGGATTTAGGCCACCGATTCCTAGCTTTTTAAACAACGAGAGGGGCATCAGATTTATGCTCGCACCTAAGTCGGCTAATGCATGCTTGACAAAAAGGTCACCGAAGACACACGAAATAGAAAAACTACCCGGATCACTGATCTTTTTCGGCAAACCGTTTGTCAAAACAGCAGAGCACTCGGCGTTTAGTGTGACGTGCGAAAGGTTCTCTAACTTCTTCTTGTTGGTGAGGAGATCCTTCAGATACTTGGCATATTTCGGCATCTGGGAAATAGCTTCGTGAAAAGGCAGATTTATGTGGATCTGTTTGAACATCTCCAGGAAGCGGGAATACTGATCATCCTGTCGTTGTTTATTAAGTTCAGAAGGGTATGGCGGGGTTGGATTATTTTTAAAGATGGATGGTGGAGTGAGATCTTTTTCTAAAGCTGGGGTGATAATTTCTTCAGCAGAGGGTGGTTTTTTTGAAATGGGAGTTGAGCTTGCCTCGGGCTCTGTGCAAACCATGCCAGAACTTTGCTTCCCACTCCGAAGAGTCATAGCTTTCGCTTGCTCTCTTGGGTTGGGCTCGGTATTGGCAGGAAGAGACCCGGCGGGTCGCTCAGAGATAATTTTTGCGAGTTGTCCTACTTGATTTTCTAAACTTTTAACAGTCCCGGCAAGGGTTCTTACTGTGGCGTCATTTATATTCATGTATTTAGCAAACATTTCCTCCAAACTTGGAGGTTTTGGAAAATTTTGGGTAGGTGGTGGTGGAGGTGTAGAAAAATCAGTTTGTGGTGGCGGACGTATTGCGTTGGAGGGATTACTCCATGAAAAGTTCGGGTGATTACGTAAACCAGGATTATAGCTATTCGGAAAAGAAAAACCGGGAGCAGGATAAGTAGGAGCAGAAAAATTATGTAGAGTGTTTCTAGACATGTTGTTAACATAGTCCAATTGTTCGGGGGGAGGGGGAGTTGCAGATTCCCATACCTGAGGGGCGGAGGCAGCAGTCATCTCCGTTGTCTTTTTGTTTAATATTTCAACTTGTAGGGCGAGCTGGGAGACGTTATCAACTTCAAAGATACCTGCAGGTTTGTTCGGGCGGGACCTAGGCACATTCCACTGATAAGTGTTCATGGCCATGTCCTCAAAAAGATCAAGAGCTGCTTCCGGGGTCTTATGGTTTAAAGTACCGCAAGAAGCTACGTCTATCATTTGCTTTGTATTTTGATTTAGCCCATTGTAGAACGTCTGCACTTGTAACCATACAGGCAGTGCGTGATGTGGGCATCGTCTTAATAATTCTTTGAATCTTTCCCAAGTCTCGTATAAGGTTTCAGAGTCGATTTGTCCAAAAGCGGAAATGTCGTTCCTAAGTTTTGCAGTTTTAGCCGGCGGAAAATACTTCGCCAAAAATTTTTCGGTTAATTCATTCCAGGTTGTGATGCTATTTTTAGGTAGTGTGTTCAGCCACTGCTTAGCCTTAGTTCTAAGAGAAAAAGAAATAATCTTAGCCTAATAGCATCATTTGAGACACCATTAATTTTGAAGGTGTCACAGATCTCAAGAAAGCTAGCTATATGTGCGTTCGGATCTTCGTCCTGAAGCCCGTCATACTGCACATACTGCTGCACCATTTGAATTATGCTAGGCTTTAGTTCGAAGTTATTGTTAGCAATAGTGGGGCGAACTATGCTAGATTCTGTACCCTCCAGGTTTGGTCTTGCATAATGGGACATAGTCCTTTGCACGACTTCCTCTTGGTTGGGTA
This sequence comes from Platanthera zijinensis, assembly GCA_039513925.1. Classification (NCBI taxonomy): domain Eukaryota; kingdom Viridiplantae; phylum Streptophyta; class Magnoliopsida; order Asparagales; family Orchidaceae; genus Platanthera; species Platanthera zijinensis. The sequence continues at coordinate 16,836,740 of CM077097.1, read as the reverse complement.
TTTCCATTCTTAAGGTAGAATATGAATCGGAATGTTCAACCGGTATGTGGAGAGTAGGGCCTTGAAATCGCAATCTTCTCCGAAGAGTACGCTCAATTTGTGGTCCAAGTCCAAAATAACCGACGGACTTCCCCGGGTCATGCACTGGAAGAAGAAAGAGAGAAGTATTGTTTGTTTTTTTTTTCTTTATTTTTATTAAAATATTATTTTTTTTTAGATGTTTTAGCTCCCAAACTTCCCAAGGACTACCCGATGAAGGGTTCGCAAGGTACTAGACAAGATAGCGGCACTTAAAGCCACTTTGCCCTTTTTGAGAGAATTTGTTGGTGTAGGAAACTTGTGATGTGGGTTTCTATTAAGAACGGTAATAAATATAAATAGATATATATATTTTTTTGATTTTTTTTAATTTGTAAGAACGAGGATAAAAGTAATAGGTTCGTGTTTTCAATATATCAACAAAAGTTGCGTCCCCGGCAACGGCGCCAAAAACTTGGTGTCTACTAATCGTGAAGAAAATAAAAGAAACCGAACTAGCAATCCATCTAGGCAAGTATACCTATCGAATTGTAGCTAGGGACACAAGTGTTGTATTGAAATCCGGGGACTGCTGAGTACACTTACTCACATGAAGACTATTATTTTATCGAATGAAAAACTTGAGGATTAAAAAGTAAATTGCAATTACGAAAGGAAATACAGTTAAAGCTGGAAAGAGAACTACTGTAGTAAGTTAAAGAGCTATTAGAAGCGATTACGATAAAGGGTTGAAACAATGGGATGGAAATGCACTCGATCAAGAATCACCTCGGCTAGAGTTAATAAAGAAATGCGATAAAAACCTAAACTTAATAGGGAAAAGTTTCTTGACCGCAGAGGTTCCTAAAGCTTAAGCACGCTTCTCTCGAAGTCGTGCCCAACTGAGTTTAGGAAGGTCCGACCGACTTTCGTCTAAATCGGAGGCCTAAAGCTCGCTTTACGCGGTGAACCCCTCTATTAGATTTTACTCCAATCCGGGAGATTTGGACGACTGCCTTTCTCGAGGGGTGCATACAAATCCCTTTCCTCTTGAGTGCTCACTTCAAACTATCGGCCTCTCGGCTAGCCAAGCATGAAAGCTAAGGCGGAGAGTATATATCGATGATATATCTCCAACCCAAAATAAATCAAGAGTAATTCAAGGCTAAACCCTAAAAAGAAAAGGTAAAATTAAAGCATCATAACTTAATCTCTCAAACCTCGGATCATCAAGATCGAGTACAAGGAGGATTTAGTTACTCATGGTATAGAAAATGAAAATCATATTAATAATATGGAAACTAACACCGAGCAGAAGGGAAAGAAATAGCGAACTATTTTATTTCTTAATGTAGAGGAATCACAAGTAGGGCACACAGATACTATAAGAACACCTTCTACGATGCTTACAAATACTGTAAGAAGGAAGTACAAAACTGCTAAAAGGGCTTGCATAAAAAAAACGTAATTACTTGAAATGAGAAAGGGGAAGAGAAAAGCTTAAGACATGAAAAACTAAAGTGACAGCACTACTCCTCCTAAATCTGGATGCTGGGCTCAAGGAGAGGGGTTTCTATTTATAGAATTTTTTCGGCCGAGTCACGCCCTCCGTCACGCCCGTGTCGGGGGCGTGTCGGGTTAGGTACGAAAGCGAAGCAATAACTCTGGCAGGAAACAGCTGCTGGCAGCTTATTTTTCTCGGAACTTGGGGTGACACGCCCTTCGTCACGCCCGTGTCTGGGGCGTGTCGCCTGTGTCTTCTGGTAGAAAAGTCAAAGTTGCTGCTGGCGCCAAAACTGTGAACTTTGTAGGTCACGCCCTCGGTACACGCCCGTGACTAGGAAGACACACCCGTGACTTGTTGGTGAAGGATGGAAATGCGCTTGCGGCGGAGAATTTTGCGAAATGCGGGTCACGCCCTATGTACACGCCCGTGTTGAATTTGACACGCCCGTGACGGGGGCGTGTTGGATGGAAATCATTGTCTTCTGTCTTCGGACCGTTTTCTTCATTCCACTGGGTTACACGCCCTAGGTACACGCCCTAGGAGGGCGTGACCATGGGGCGTGTAACAACAAAACTTTGTAAAAACCTACAAAAAGAAGGAAAAATGTTAGTGACAATAATATATACAAAAAGGGATCAAAATATAAGCATACAAGACATGATTTGTAAATTGAAAGCTAGAAAATACCATAATAGTTTAGGCTACAAAACGAACTATCACAACGATCCCATTATGCGTAATAGGAAAACCGTCGCGAGCAACACCTCTCCGGTTGTGGAGGGCCAACCTCCTCCCAGATGCCGACCGCACGCCCTCTTTCGACGAGCCGACCCTAGATGCGGCAGAGGAAGCGGCCGCCCGGGCTGCGCCACACTCGGCCATCGAAACAGCAAAGGGGGCAGTCGACCGGGCCGCCCGCTTCCTTATCCTCCAGCACAGCTGAGGGGGAGGTCGCCCGGCCACCCCTCGCTCGGTCGCCGGCGCGTCCAAAGGGGGCGGCATCCTGAGCGGCCACCTCGCTCGTCCGCTGCTGTGGCCAAGAGGGAGGCTGCCCGGGCTTCCCCCTCGCTCGGCCACCGGCACAGCCAAGTGGGGGCGGCGACCTGAGCCGCCCCTTCCTCGACCCCCGGTGTGGCCTCCTAGGCCGCCCCTTCCTCGGCCGCCGACACGGCCGCACTGGCCTCCCCCTCCCTCGGCCGCCGGCGCGCGATTGATGGAGCAGCCGCTCCTCCCCGACCGCTATTGGCGGTCCTCCCCTCGCCGGTGAGCTTGGTAGCAAGTTCGTCGGCCGCCCATGGAGTCCCACTCCCCATAGTCCGATCTATGGGAGCATCCTCGGCCGTCCGATTCACGCATAACCACCCACTTACCACCGGCTTAGTGGGGGGGATTTAATTAATATTTCATAATTTTTTTATAATTGTCTCCAAATAGGGAAATACACGCATTTAAACTATACTGAAAATAATCATGATGGTGGTTATGGTGTGTGGATAGCCTCATAACATCCATAACGACCACGCGGAGCCTATAAAAGGAGCCCCAGACCTCCTTATTTCTCACCTTTCTCTTCCGAGTCTTCTTCTTCCTCAGGTTGAAGCTCTACGAAAATCCCTCCTACAAGCAGCCTCCGAGCCATTCCCGAGCCACACCCGAGCCGCACCCAAACCGCACCCGAGCTATAAGTGGGTCAAGTAAAATCCATCAGAAGAAGCCAAATCGTTCAACTTATAAGGGACCCCTGCAACTGCAAGTCCAGGTTCTCCGCCCCCCCCCCCCCCCATCCAGAATCAGCAAGAGTTATCCGAAGACCACTAGCATGAGGAGCAATTTGTACAACTCCTGGTGTGACGGCCTGACATATGTCATGTGCCAAGTGTTCTCTCACACAAAAATTATAATAAGAGGTGTCATTCCATCCTCAACTTCACAAACAAGCTGTAACCGCCAGGAAATAGTGGACTTTGACCGACAAAGATTCGGTCACGTGGTTTTTTACCCAGTTGAGGGGTTTTTCTACAGTAAAACTTTTTATGTAAAATCAACCTACTCTTTTGACTGTGTGTGTGCTCGACCATTCCAAGAGCTAAGAAGGTCTCTGTGGCAAAGAGAAGCGCCCGACATCTTCAGAAGATTATACCCTTTGCACAGCGGTACTCAAGATAGAACTTCCAACATAATAGTTTCCAAGGAACAACTCTCTATGGCAAAGAGAAGCGCCTGAATCGCTATAGCTTCTGTCCCAAGAGTGTGTACTGAGCCAACCCACTCACATTTACTTGTAGACGTGCCTCTCATAGAAAAAATTGTTCTCGCCCTAGTGACAGCAATTGAGGTACGAGTTCGACAGATGGAGGAGAAGTAAAACGAGATGCTCGCTCTCCTCAGGAATATAAGAGCGCCTCCCACTCAGTCGCCTGCACCAGCCAATCCACTTCCTCCACTTAGACATGGCCCACCTAGGGAAGCTCTGTGAAGAGAAGCGTTAGAAGAATTCTTTGACGCCGCTAGTTCCACTCATCCGATCCTCTGAGCATCCGGAACTGGTCGTTGCAAACAAATCCTCGAAGAAGAACCCCGCTTACCCCTGCACGAAAGATTCACTCGGGAAGAGATATGAGAATTGATCACCGAGGATAGATGATAAAATATCGAAACCTTCTACGGGACGACGACCCGTTAGAACACATCAACCACTTTACCACGATTTTGAGGATCTATAATGCACTTGATCAACTACTCTGCCAAGTCATCCTAGCCACTCTCAAAGGCCAAGCTCAGACATGGTTCCACTCTCTAAGGGAAGGAACTATCACGAACTTTATAGAACTAATAAGGCAATTCACTGTCAAGTTCATCACCAACCAAAGAATCATCCGAGACCCTTCATATTTTTCGGGGATTCGATAAAATGAGGCGGAATCTATAAAGGAGATTTTCCGCTGGTTTACCGCAGAAGCCTGTCATATTCCAGGAGTAGACCCATAACTATTGAGGGGAGTATTTCTTAGAGGGCTTCGCCCCAGTGTGTTATACTCAGCACTGATGAGGGAAACTGTCTCTAGCTACCCATACCTGTACACCGCGTGGAAGCGAAGATAATAGGAGATGAAGCTATTGAATCCCATCGCATGTAGTTCGATGGAGACTAGAAATGCAAGAGGGACAGAGAACAGCCCTCAAAAGTCCAGGAAGGAAGATTTCAGGAAGAACGATAGAATGGCCAGTGATGCCTTGATTTTCATAGGGACCAGCCATCAAAAGAATATACTCCGTTGAACACCACCGAAACAAATATGCTTTATGCCATCTAGAATGAGCCGGCTCTGCACCGTCCCAAGCAACCTGCCCCAAATCCTAGAAGCGACCAGTAAAAGTATTACAAATTCCATCGGGGAACCGGGCACACCACAGAAGAGTGTGCAAGACTAAAAGATGAAATTGAACGTCTAGTTTGCCTGGGACTCCTGGGTAGGTTCTTGCAAGGATGCCAAAAAGATCAACAAGCTCCCCCTAGGCAAGCAAGAGATCAATAGGAGGCCCAATAAGGAGGAGCCAGTGGCAGGCGGATAGTCGGTAACATCAAAACTATCACTGGGTCACCAATTCTCTCTACCCATATATTCTCAATAAGTACCCAAGAAGATGTCCACGAATAAAAAGGACACAAGCAAGGCTCCATAATAGGCTTTGGGGATGAAGATATTGAGCGAATCCAGATACCCAACAGAGACCCTCTCGTGATCAGTGCAGGGATCAGAGATCCCTGCTACAAGGCCGAAAGGATACTCGTTGACAATAGAAGTTAGGTCGACGTCTTATTCTTCTCCACTCTTCAAATCATGAAGCTTACCATTCAACATCTCACGCAAGCAGCTGGACCTATCTACGACTTGGACAACCACCCAATCAGAGTGCAAGGGACGATAACTCTACCACTCACCATGGAAGAGTTTCCAAGCAAACTACGCACAAAATCGAGTTCATCGTGGTAGATTCAAGCTCACCCTACAATGCGATCTTCAGGAGACCCATTCAGTCAGTCTTCAAAGCCATTCCTTTGATCCCACACCTCCCCATAAAATTCCCCACTACTAAGGGGACAGGAGTTGTACGTGGAAACCAAGAAGCTGCCATGATTTGTTACTCTAAGCAAGCCCAGCAAATGTAAGTTGTAGCCAAGAATATCAGTGACTCTTTATTTTGAACTTCCTCAATGATGCTTTATCATATTTGAACTCTATGACAAGTAAGAACCGCAAGACCGGACACGTATAGACAATCAGTTATCCAAACTTAATGTTTCTCCTTCAATAGTGTCTGACTAGTTAAAGGTAAAACTAATCCGCGAGCGATCCTCGTGCGATCTAAGTCGCGAGCGATCCTCGTGCAAAAGGTAAGACTGTGGATGCGGTTTGAATACAAAGCTATTCACCAACCTACCTTTCTATGTCAGTATGTCATCAGGGCCTACCCCCCCCCCCCCCTCACGACCAAGCTGTGAGAGATCCTCATGCGAACTAAGCCACGAGCGATCCTCATGCGAAAAGGTAGGACTGTGCATGCGATTTGAATACAAAAGCTATTCATTGAACCTGCCTTTCTACACCAGGATGTCGTCAGGGACTACCCCCCCCCCCCCCCTCACGACCAAGCCGCGAGTGATCCTCGTGCGAACCAAGTCGTGACCAATCCTCGTGCGAACTAAGCCGCGAACAATCCTTGTATGAACTAAGCCACGAGCGATCCTCGTGCGAATTAAGCCGCGAGCGATCCTCTTGCAAACTAGGTTACTAACAAAGAACAAGAACAATTTTTGCACCCACAAAGCAACACTACAAGCCAAACAATGCTCAGGCAAGAAAAAGGAAAAAAGTACACAATCATCATCACAGTAACGTACAAATACATGCGCAAGCGCGCCATTCAAGAACCATCAAATAACAATATTTACCTACAAGACACCAGACTGGAAAAGAAAAAAATACCAACACATACTAATACAAGCAAACAACACCGCTACACGTTGGCCGCGTCAACATCGAAACTCTTATCACCAGAGATATCATCAAAGCTAAGGCCGGATACGTCACATCCTAATCTCCTACTAATAAGATGAAAAGCTTTCGAGACTCCACGCTTGAGAGCCAACGCTCGAATGTCTTCCACCTGAGGCTCCACCTCCTTACTCCAGATCTCATCACGAAGTTCCTCACTAATCAAGCACCGATCCTGCATGTAATCCAAAGACTCCATATAATCCTTAAGGCTAACAACCTTCAACTCCGACACATGGCTATCCGAAGATAATGCCTCCTCTTGGGCCTTTGCCACACAAATCTCCCTATCTAAATGAAAAGTCTCCTCTTGAGCACGCTTTAGTATCTGTATAGTCATTTCCACCACAGACTTCTCCACCTCTAAAGATGCTCGAATCTCCTCCAGTTCTCCCTTCAGCTCTGATCCAATCCGGCAAAATCGAGTAACATCCCGGTCGTGATCATCCTTCAGGGTGACAAGAAAACCCGACATTTCTTTAAACTTCTTCTGAAGGGTCAGATATCCGTCTTTCAAGCTTATACAATGATCATTCCAAGTAACGACAATCTGAACCTGAGCCTCAATCTACGAAAGAAAAAGATGGAGAGAAGTCAGCACAATACAATAATAAAGAAGAGCCAAAAATTATCAAGCTCACTTACCACTTCATTCAACTCCTTCAAAGAATAATATAGCCTCGGAGCCGTTGCCTCCGCAGGGAATGATTAGGGGAAGATGAGCCAAGAACCTGTACCTCGGGAGGCGAACCTCCATGCCCACCAGAAGGGGATACGTCACACACAGAAAACAAAAAAGACATCGTACCACCGCCACCCCGAGAAACTACAATGGCTTTTCGTTTCCGACTATAACCAAAAGACGTCTCAATGGTCTGCCTAGAGACTGAAGAAATGCCACATCGCAACAAGCGCTTCTCTTCCACGAAAGAAGAAATGTTGAACAGACGGTTCACCAACTTGCAAGGCTCCGAAAAACCAAGTACTTCAGAAAACTCCCGCTCTCTCCCTTTTTAATGACAACAACAGTCAGACAATGCATTCCATGACTGAAAGTCTTTAGTTTTCAAGGGCGGCTAAACACCTAGAGGGGGTGAATAGGTTTTTGGTCTCTTTTGAGATTTCCTTCTTTTAGGTGAGTTGTGAGTTAGTTACTATCAGCTTTCAAGACACACCACAACAACACACACATGGTTTATAGTGGTTCCCCAGATTATGGGTACATCCACTGTCCCTCCCACCTCTCTAATAGTATGTTAGATAAGGGACTTCTCCAAATTTCAACTCCTAAGATCATACAACACAGATCCCTCTAGATCTATTAGTCTCCTTCAAGACTGACTTCAGGCACAAATCCCTTCCTCAGAGCAATCTTGCTCAGACAACTCAATAATCAATAGATCACCTACCTCAGGCACACAAGATTCCTTACACTTAGGCTAGGAGGATAGTCCTACCTTAGAGATTAAAACACTCCTACATATCAGATCTGAACAAGATCCTACCTCAGGCCAAAGGCCCTACCTCAGGCACACATGCCCTACAACTCTGATCCATACTAAGATCCTACCTCAGGAAAGACTGTCTAACCTCAGATACAAAATAAGACCCTCCCTCATCCTTTATAAATAAAGCCTACACACAGATCTGTTAAGATCTTATAGAAAAGAAAGTGTTTTGTTGTTGATGATAAGCCTCCAGAGAAGTTCTATTAGTCAACTGCTTCCTGAGCTGAATTATCTCAGTCCTAACTTATTCTTAGCAACAAGGATAAAGATCTTAAGAAAACTACTACTTGTGCTGGAAGAAACTAAGAAACCAAGTTCCTCATCTTGTTGATGAAGATATTGAATTGATAGTTCTTTATACTCTTCAATTAGCTAACCTTGACTTCAGAAATTTGAAGGCTCTGCTTAGTCTTCTTTCACAAAAAAGTTTTTCTGATCTTGTTGTAGCTAGTGAAATATGTTATAGCTAACTGTAAGAACTTTTAGTTCAGCGGGTTTTAAACTCCAGCTTCAAGCTCTGCAATAATGGCGAGGAAGAAGACGTTGAAGGACAGCTTCTTTGTGAAATGATCAAACCCTAAAAGTTATCTTTACATCCGCTGAACTTATCCCTTTTATCTTCCACCGTCCAACGACATTTTGACCCATGGGCCCCACTAAAGTTGTTGGCTGTAAATTTTCTTTTACAAGAAAAGTCATACAGTAGGCCTGCAACGCCATTTGTCGTGTACTGTAGATTTCCCGCAACTAATTTTAATTCTGCTGAATTTTGTTGACTTTTACTGACGTCAGCATCTATGGACTTAGCAATTTTATCAGTTTCATTCCAGGCGTTGAGTGCATTGAGTGAACTGGCTTCACTCAACGATTTTGGATTTAGCCAATTTCTTCTGCACTGCTAGGCATTGAGTGCGTTGAGTGAACATGATTCACTCAACGAATAATGACTTAGCCAAATTCTTCTACACCCCGAGCTTTAAGTGCGTTGAGTGAATATCCTTCACTCAATGTTTTTTTCCTTAGACAATCTTTCTGTTTCTTAGGCGTTGAGTGCATTGAGTGATCTTTCATCACTCAACGCATTCTTTTACTTTGACAGTCTAACTGCTTAAGCATCGAGTGAACCTTCATCACTCGACACATTTGGAATTAACCAATATTTTTGCCTCTGCTAGGCGTTGAGTGCGTTGAGTGAGCTTTCCTCACTCAACGCAACTGGACTTAGATTTTTCTATCTATCTTTCTTTAGGATTTGACTGATACTTGCTCTATCGATACCTTCTTTTTTGGCGTTGAGTGAGCTGTCCTCACTCAACGATTCAGGACATTGCAAGAATTCTTGATATTAAATGATTGAGCATGACTCAGTGCTTCTCTTCAGGCGTTGAGTGAGCTGTCCTCACTCAACGATACTGGACTTAGTATATTTTTATGCTTGCTAATGCTGAGGATTTGGTAGATTGTACTATACTCGACGCCTTTTGTTATTTGGCGTTGAGTGAACTTCCTTCACTCAATGCCTATGGACTTAGCAACATTTCTGTCTTACAAATTGCTGGGCTCTGACTGTCCACCCTTTACTCGACGCTTTTTGGAATCTGGCGTTGAGTTTACTGGATTCACTCAACGCCTGTGGACTTAGATAGATTTTTGTCTCTCCATATTTATACCTTATGACCACCTATCACAGCCACTTAGACAACCTGTCTAATCTTGTTCCAAGGAACATCCTGCACATGATGAGCTTGAACAACATCAAATACAACTATAATATTAGTGTTGATGGTGATGCCTCTTCAAATCAAATCTAGAGAACATTGAGGTCAATATTCTCAACAATCTCCCCTTATTTGAAGAAGGCAGAACACCTAGCAATACTAAGATTCATTTTCTCATAAAGTAAATAAATTTGGAAGTAGCTGTAAGCTTTCTCATACCACTTGAAAATTTAGAGCTGTATGAAAATTCAAGGTAGCTTGCTGCTCTCCTGACTACTTAATACTTAAGTGGTGTACTTTTCTCAAGCCATGTGAGGTTGTAAACATAATATGCAATAGCTCAGCATTGCTCTCTTCATATTACTTGAATGTTTTTACTTGAAAGTTTTCAAGTAATATGCACTTACTTAACATTATCTGGTCATGTCAAGTATGCTTCCACATCTCCCCCTGGGCATGTATTGTCCACCTTATCCCCTTATCTAGCAAGTATAGATCTACTCAGAAGAAATTCTTCTTAGTATGATCTACTATCTCCCCTTAGGGTTTAGGGTATTGCCTACCTCTCCCCCTTTTTGTTTCTTCAAAAAAAAATTTTTTATGTGAGAGGTGATAGTTGACTCATAAAAAAATAAGGGAGAAATACCTTTTGATGCCACTTAAGAGATTATCCTAGTGATCAAACTACTTGACAAGGATTCATACCTTTTGTGTTGATACGCTGATACAATACATCAATGCAGTCACTTGAGCTAGTTGATAACATTGTTCCACTTGAGCCAATGCCACTCCTATACCACCTAAAGCTTACAGCTGTAGTAAGGGAGGTGATGGCTATTCCTCCTGTCCTACAGCAACATGTCTTTACAGCAGCAGCAGTGACTGCATAGCAGCAGCCATCCACTAGGGTTGATATCCCCCTTAGAATGTGTTTAGTCCTGAGAACCTGATGTTCAGTTGTGATGATCTTTGATCCACTACACCTGCTGGCTACCTCTTAAAAGGAAGCTCAACTTGTTCCAGCAACTGTTGGATTTTCTCCGCCTCAATTGGGGCATCTTTTATCTTCTCTTTACTGGACACTTTAGTCCATCTTAGTCTTGATAACATTTGATATCACTTGAGAGTCTTGATGTCAAATGACAGACTTGACAATCTTGATACCATTTTGGAGACTTGTCTACCTGCAAGAAGGGTGAGTTCTGCAAAAGAAATATTACACGGAGCAACTGAAGCTATACCAAGTTCAACATACCCAATTCAAACTTGAAGGCGTTGAACATGACTTCATCTAGTGCCTTAGTGAAGATTCAACCACTTGCTTGTCTGTGGGGACAAACTCAAGACAGATATCTTCCTTTTCCACATTCTCCCTAATAAAATGATTCCTAATCTCAATATGCTTAGTCCTGCTATGAGAGACAGGACTCCTAACAATTAAGATTGCACTAGTAGAATCACAAACCATCGGGGTTCTACATATCTGAAGGTTATAGTCCTGGAGCAGATGCTGGATCTATAACAATTATGCACAACTGCTACCTACTGAGATATACTCAGACTCAGCTGTTGAGATTGTAATACTGGTCTGATTCTTACTGCTTCAAGACACTAGTCTTCCTTCCAAGAACTGATAGGTGTCTGAAGTGCTCTTCCCGTACTCTTTGCAGCCTATAAAATCTGCATTTGAATAGCCTGTTAGTTCAAAATTCCTATTTCTAGGGTATTAGAGGACAAGATCTGGTCTGCCCTTAAGATATCTCAAAATCCTCTTTACAGCAAAGTAGAGAGATTCTTTTGGGCTTGCCTGATACCTTGCAGAAAAACATGAATCATACATGATTTCTGGCCTACTTATAGTAAGATATAGAAGACATCAAATTATCCCTCTATACAAAGTTTCATCAACAGGTTTCCCTGCCTCATCTTTGTCAATAGGCATACTTGACCCCAAGGGAGTTTTTATGAAAACAGTATTCTCCATACAAAATTTTTTAATTAACTCCCGAGTGAATTTAGACTATGAAATGGACAATCCATCTTCAGTCTGCCTTACTTGGAGGCCCAAGAAGTACTTAAGCTCACCTATACTGCTTGAAAGGAGGGTTAGATCTGACTTACTCTAGAGGAGGAGGGGGTGAATAGAGTATTAAAATTTTTGGTTGTTTTAAACTTTTATATCAGAGTGAAAGTAGGTGATACTAATAATATGTAAAGAAAAGAAAAACATGCAAAGTTATTTTATCTATCACAGTCACAGCAAGAACAAAACAAAAAAAATGAGCATAACCAGACAACATAATTAATTTTATAGTGGTTCCCCAACTGGGTACATCCACTCTTAAACCACCTTGATAGGAATCCACTAGAAGGTTTTGATCAGGTGTCTGTCACCACAAAATCAATTTGCAGGGAGATATCACAACCCTTTAGGTTTTTGATCAGGTGCCCAAAAACCAACCCAAGTCTTTTAATCAGGATACTTGACAACCAAGTGGTTAACCTTTGAAGGTAGTTAAAACACTTTTATAGGAGGTGAGAGGAGGTGATGGTGTCTTCTCTTTCTCTAATCAACAGAGAAAACTAGTGGATCTTTGATGTTGACAAAGCTCCCCCTGAGATGTTGAATGGTTTAAGAAGACTGGAGCTTTGCTTCAGGGTATAGGTCTTCAGCCTTGTTCTATAAATATCTAGGAATCAAGTAGACAGATGTTATATGAACGTCTCTGAAGATTCAATACTCTAAAGATGAAGAAGACTCTTGATTTGTGATGAATGTTCTTCTTCAGATTTCAGGATTGACAAGGAAAAGAACAGAAATGTTTTCAGCACACAGAAGAAAGTTCTGAAAGATCAGGATCTATTTTAGTGCTCTGGATTTTATTCTCTGTAATGCTCTATGAGTATGTTGTTCTCTGTTATTCTCTATATCTTCTGTATCTTGTGGCTGATCAATATTTTTTCAGACTGAAATGAGAAAACTCTTTTATATTCTGCAGTCAATTTTTGTCCTTTGAATTTTTAATTCAGGAAATAATTGCTTACTAATTTGGAGAATACAAACGACTGGAATGTTTGTCATAAATGAGTTTCCCAACTGTCCCTAATAAAATAAGCAAGTAATTATCCTGATGAATACCATAATTAATACTGCCAATAATGGCTATATTCAAAGGAATATAAGCATTAATTACTCAGGAATATTACTGCTAATTAATATAGAATGTAGGGGACAGAAGGAAGAAAACTTCTCATTTTGGAGCTGGATAGAAATCGTCGACCTAAGAACGGAATTCGTCGACCTGAGATCCAAGATCGTCGAACTAAGAATTCTAGTTCATCGACCTGAGCTCTGCGAACTGTGTACTGAGAATGACTTGACAAATCTGTACTCTGAGTTCGTCGAGCTGAGAATCTGTAATAGATCATCGACCTGAGCTCGAATATCGTCGAGTTTACCTCAGAGAAATAACTCTGAGTTTGTCGATCTGAGATCGACGATCGTCGAGCTGAGTTCGAAGAACTTCGAACTGATCAATCTGTTCTCTGAAATCTTCAAATTCTGAGTTTTCTAAGGTCCTCTGTTGGTTGGTTCAATAAGGTTGAACTTAATGACTTAGCCTAAACTCTAGGACTACTAGACTTGACCCTGGCTATACAAGGTGGGTCATACTCAGCCTAAATTAGTTAACGTAGACCAAATCCAACTAGGGATCCAACAATCTCCCCCTATTTGGGTGAGGTCACTATGTACAAAGCATAAGAAAAGAAGATACAAACATTTAACATGAAAGAGAATATCTGACAGAATGAAAAACACTTCAGCAGATAAAAAGAATATTTACAGAGAATAAAATTGTTTTAGAGCCTGTATGGAGGAGGGGCAGAAGAAGATTTAGTGAACACAATTGTTCTAAGAGGATCTTCTACTTCTTGCTTAGACATCTTTAGGTCTTGAGCTCCCAGAAGTGTTATAGTAGAAGCTCTAGGCACAACATCTTCTGGGTGAACCTGCATATAAGTATTAGGATCAAATAATTCTTTGTCTACCTCAAACTTTTCAAGCTCTTTTTGTTTGTAAGTAGACATAGTAGTAAACTGTGATGGATCAGTTCCTTCTATCTTTGCTTTGTTTATCTGGGATAAGCCTATCAACTCATGGAATCTAGCCATCCTGAAATTTGGATCAAGCTCTGGTTCATATCTTGGAGATGAAGGTCTCTCTGTATCAGTTGAAACATCCTAAGCAGTCCTTTGTGGCTTCCTGAAAATAATAGACTATTGCTGAAAATTTGTTGAAGGATAATTCTTTACAGATTATTCAATATGATAAAAACTTAGGGGTATGCATTCACTATATTTTCTGGCAGGAATGGAAGATTTTCTTTGAGCTGGCCTAAAAGACTGTCTTGAGTGAGAAGGAGCTGATTTAGAAGATTGTCTTGAAGACTGATAAGGAGCTGGCTTAGGAGGTTGAGAAGCACTGGAAATAGGCCTTGCAAGATTGCCTGAAGCTCCTATAGCAGGAGGAGGAGGAGGAAGTGGATCTTTCTTGAATCTCTTCACTGGAGAAGATCCAGACCTCTTCTTCTATGGTTTTGCCTGGTTCCTTCATAGCTTCATCCAATGAGGAGTTGTTGGAGTAAGAGGAATATTTTGTAAGATATAGTATGGAACATCATAGTCCGGATTGGGCTTGAGAAAAGCGTTTCCTGGAGCCTTCCTCTTCTTTGATTTAGATCTTTTGGAATTGTCAGAGTCAGAATCATCAACTGTGTCATCTTCAGAAGAACTTTGAGGCTTATCATACAAATAATCTATTTCTTCTATAGTTTCCTTTAAAAACTGCTTATCAGCCTGAGGAGGAGCTGGAGGTAGAATAACTACAGGAGGAGCAACAATCTCTGTAATAATCTGTGAATCTTTTATGTCTTTATCAGTCAATAGAAAATCATTTAGCTCTGGATCATTTTGCATCTGTGCAATATCTTGTGCAACATCTTGTGCAATCAAGTCATCTAAACTTGGGATAGGGTTATTATCCATTACTTAGGTTAGGCCTACAGATTATACAACCATGTTAGTAGAAAAACATACCCAGAATGGCCTGAAGAGTTTTTGTACTAACTGGAGCTGTATAGAAAATAATATCTGTGCAATACTTAGGAGAAACAAATAAAAGAATGTTTCTATATAGGAGGTCAAAAGAATCTAGAACTGAATTCAGTTCAACTGCTAGAAAAATGGAATAGTCTTCAGAAAGAATAACCAAGGATTCAACTGCATCTGCATCTGTTATATCAGTATAGACAATCTCTACTGTTGTTATTGTTGTTGTTGCTGTTGTTTCTGCTGCTACTGGAGCTGCTTCTTCATTGAGCATCTCCACCTGCCTGGTTTCAGTAAGTACTGGAACCAGGCCCCTAACTGAAGAAGGAGGGACAAAGGAGGCAGAAAGTTGGGCAGCTAGAGAAGAAATGGAAGAAGCAAGAGGTGAAATAGCCTCTACTATGAGTTATTTTAGAAGAGGTGTGATGGATTGCAGAATAGATTAAATGGAGAGGGAATCTATGTCCATGAATTTAGGAGGGGTTTTAGTGGATACATATGGATTGAGGGTGGATGATGATGGATGAGAGGGTGAAGAATCGGGCATTGGTTCATCTATTGATGATGGGAATGAAGGGGTGATGATAGATTAAATGATAACAGATTGAATAGGTGAATGTTGTTGTTGATTGGCCTGATGTGGTGAAGGTTGATGTACTGGAGAATGAAATGGTGAATGAACTGGTGAATGAATATTGATTGGGGAAGTAGGAGGTGTTGGTTGATGTTCTTGAGATGTGGAAGAATTTTGGAGGGTTGTTGAGGGTGTTTGAATAAGAGGAGGTGGAGGGGGAATGGAAACATCTTCAGCAGGGTGGGGAGTGGCTGGAGAAGACCTTGTACCCTTAGAAGGTCTGAAAGAGGAAGCCTTGGATGGATTAGGGATATTCCTCTCCCACCTACCAAATAAGGCGCAGGTAAGCCTCTTGGAGGCATTAATGAATATGTTCGGGGAGACCCGTGATTCAGCAGCCTTGGCCTGAAGGAAGATACACAGAATTCTTCCAAAACACACCTCTTTCTTGGTGTTTTTCTTCCTGATCATCTCAAAAATAATTCTAGACCAATTCACGAGCTTCTTGTTCACAATAGCACGCATCACAAGGAATTGCTTCCTAGTGTTGTAATCATGGGTTGTGTGCTTGCGCAGTAGTACCTTGCCTACTACGTCTGCTAGAAACTTGTAGTCAGCAGATAAATGCTTCTTCAGTGATTTATTTGGTGTATCTCCAGAATAACCCATTTTAATCAACATCTCATCAAACTCAGAACTATCAATCTCTAACTTTTCTTCTCCATTAACTAATTCAAAATTTTCATTTAAGATGGCGGGGGTAAGAGATACCTCGTTACTCGATATGGTTCCCATAATAGTATCATCATCTGGAGAGGAAGAGGTGTAAACCCATTCCTGAACTTCTATTGCAGCTATCTTCATTCTGGTGGTCAACAGATTCTTTAACTGCTGATCTTCAAATAATTTTAGAATGTCCAAGAAGATCTGGTCGGAATGTTGAAATGACTCAAAATCGATATCAAAACCCTTGTCAAACTTCATTGCCGCAAGAGCGCTTGCTGGAATTGCCATTGATCACCTGCAAAGGAAACACAGAGAGAACAAATGAAAGGGGAATAGAAAGCGTGGGATTGAGCGTGAAGAAAACCTAGATATATGATTTTTCAGAATATGAAATGACAAACTCTGGCCTGCGAAAAAGAAAAATTCTTCGATCTGAGGTCGACGAATCTTTTTATTGACAAAAGAGTTCGTCAATCTCAGTCTAAAGAAGGGAAAACTTTTCGTCGTCCTTAGGTCGACGAAAATTTTCTGAAGCCAGATCGTCGATCTCCAGTCGAAGAAAATGGCCCACACAGAGAGTTCGTCGATCTCAGATCGATGAATTATCTCAAGAACTTTTATCAGTTCGTCGATCTTAGGTTGACGAACTGTGGCAAATTCTTCGACCACAGACAGAAAGTTAAATTAAAGTTTCTCCATTAATCATACCAAGCTGATTTAGATAGAACAGATCGTTTCTTTCATCCAAGGATTTGATGAAGATGTCTGCTCTTTGCAAATCAGTGTAGATATAGAAAAGATTAGTTTTCTTTTTGTCCACACACTCTCTAATGAAATGATGTCTAATCTCTATAGGCTTAGTTCTACTATGATGAACTGAATTCTGAACAATAGAAATTGCACTTGAATTATCACAGAGTAAGGTTGAATTATTTAAGTTGTATCGAAAATCTTGGATTGGTTTTGAATCCACATCATCTGTGAACATCAACTACCATCTGCTATGCACTCAGCTTCTGCTGTTGATGTAGACACAGATGTTTGCTTTTTTCAAAACCAGGAGACAAGTCTAGCACCAAGGAAATGGCATGTTCCTGATGTGCTCTTCCTGTCCACTCTACATCTAGCAAAGTCAGCATCTGAGTATCCAGTATGTAACGCCCCAAAACTCAAAAGAGGAACGGATGGCATTTCAAGGACAAGTTGGGTTCCTGATAGGCTGACTCGGCCTATGATACGGGCGTATAACAGGGTGCGTCGTGCTTGAGGTCGATGATTTTCAGTCGAAAAACGTCGACACAGGGCACACGACATGTGACACGGGAGTGTCGTGCGTGAGGTCGACGATTTTCCGAGAGGTCGACAAATTTCAATCGACGAGCGTCGAGATAGGGAACAAGGCCTGAGACACGGGCGTGTCATAGGCTGTGTCCTGCTCGGGCAGTTTGGGGAGGTGTGCTGAGTTGAGCTAGACGGTAAGTACCACGGGCATGTACTGGTTGACACGGGCGTGTCAAGTTCGGCACGGGCGTGTCTAAGCCCGTGTTCTGTTCGGGAAATTTCGGTCCTGTGTCGATTGAGGAACACGTCCAATGACACGGGCATGTCACTTGAGACACGGGTGTGTCCCAAGCCGTGTCTAGTTCTGAAATTTTTTGTTTGAAGGCAAAGTGAGGGAACACGACCTTGTACACGGGTGTGTCGCAAGCAGTGTTTGGCCCAGGAAATTCTTTTTCAGGGCGAATCATGGCTGTTCGTTTCCTTTAAGTAGGATCTGATGTCTCAGGCTTTGCACTGCAAGTATTAGGTCGAGAATAGGGTTTCAAACCCTCATTCCATTTATATATTTCTCTTTCTAAGGGTTAGAAAGTGGGGAGAGCAAGGAAGAAGGTGGAGGAGAGTTCCAGCCGCCGGAGAAGCTTCAGAGCCCTATTTCTCGAGCGGTGTCCAGATCCGTGAATGCAAGATCGTTGCGGTGGTGTTCATCCGACCAAGTTCCTCCATGGCTAGAAAGAGAGGTCGAAAGGTAACGACACTTCTCCTCTTGGTTTTTAGGATGCACGCTTTGCATCTCTTCTTTTTATTTTTTAGGCTCCAAATCTCTCAAATGAGAGGGGTTTGGGTTGCCTTGGTTCAAGAGGAACCTTCGGGTTGATTGTTTCTGTCCCCGACATGATTTAGCATTAGAGATCCGCTTCGTCAGTGGATTAGGCATTGTGGGTGAAGCCGTAGTCACGACCGTTAGTCCGACTCCGTGATGTTGCATAACAAGCCTTAAGGATTCGGTAGAAATCTATTGCGGCACGATGTCGTTGTGATGTATGTGTTTTCCCCCTTTTCTTGAGTGAGTACATATAGCCGGAACCGGACAAGATTAGCTCTACATTGGTTGTAGTTGGTTTCTTTGGTGCGCGAGAACGTTGTTGTACAAATGGTGGTTTAGGGTGGGAAAGATTATTGTTGTGTTATGCTAAGGCGTGGCTATGTCTCCGTTGTCGGTTGGCTATCCTATGACGTGCAAGTTATGTGGGGAGAGTGTCCCGGTGAGACTAGTCCCCTTATGTGAGACTGACGAGAACACCACGCGTAGGGCAAGACTGGGCAATGAAGCCATGAGAGGGTGGGGTCCAGGAAGGGTTCTTAGAATTAGTTTGTGTGTGAGACGGAATCCTGACGCGAGAATTCAGAATTTGCAGGCAAGCCCGGGTTTAAGACCCATGTGCGGGTGGGGCCTTGGCAAGATTTCCGTATAACGGCTTTTGGGCCGTTAGGGGAATTGGAGTCCCCTTTTGTTTGCGGCTTTATGCCAACGGGGAAGTGGAAGTACCCAGTTGATATGATGATGTGCTAGTAGCATATGCTATAGGGTGCCTTGGGCGAAGCCCGGGTCTGCATACATGCTGCATAGAAGGGCCCTTTTTGTTCTATGCTCAACATAGAAAACGTGATTGTTGTATGAGACATCCAAACCTGTTTTAAAGCTTTACATGTTTATGTATATGGTATACGAAGTGCTGACTTGTAGGTTGGAGGGCTACGTCGGGGTCCGTTAGGGGTGCCCTGGAGGAGATGTGTTGGTTATACAGTAGAGGTCAACCTTTGCTGACCCACATTACTACAAATTTTTACAGGGCAAGGATTGCAAGCGGGAGCAAGTGCGTCGGCTGAAATGCACTAAGCCTCATGAAGTGTTTGTCGTGCTTCCTAGCTTGTTTCCTGTTAATTGTATGCTTCATGTTTTGGTATTTTCCAGCTTGCATGCCGAGGTAGCATAGGAGTGCTGTTGCACGTTGATATTAGACCTTGTGGGCCTTCTTGTTTTGGACTCTTTTGTTGTAAGGCCATAAGGCCGTGGTGATACTCATGTTTTAGTAGTTGATAAGTTTGAGTTGTTTGGTTTATTTCCGCTGTGTTTTGTTCTGAGTTTTGAGATTTGCTAATAGAGTTTGGCTTGCTTGGGTCCCTTATCATCTTTTAACGCCAAAGCTGTGATGTCGATAGTTGTGGGGCCCCGGCAGGACCCATATTATACTGTCATTACAGGGGAGGTGTTAAAATTTTGAATTAGAGGGAGGTTAGCGTTCCAAGGAGAGGATTCGTGGTCAAAAATCCTAAATGAATCGCGTATAAGAAGTTATCCACATAGGAGTATTGCGGGACCATGAGTGTCCTTGTGTTTGATTCTTACGATTAGAGACTGATTTGTGTTACCTTGCTTGTGTTAAGAGAGCAAGAAACAAGGCAGGAACGTCGAGGACAAGAGAAGAGACTTCGGCGAGCAGCGCTACTGCGCAGGGTCCCTAAGGCATAGGGGTAACCCCGACCGATTATGTCTGCATGCTTGCATAAGCAATGGTGGCAGCCCAAGCTGCAGTAGCAGCACAAGTAGCAGCCCCCATTGCTCAGGTATCAACTCCTACTAACCCGGATATGGCGACAGCCGTGCCGAGCGGAGAAGCCAGGCGAGTAGAGCCGTTGGCCGAAAGGGTGGTTGTCGGGCATGGGGACCGACAAATGAAGTATTTTCTGAGCTTCCATCCACTAGCATTTAAGGGAGTCGGTACGCCAATTGATGCAGAGGATTTGTGGGCACGGATTCAGGAACTCTTGAGAGAGGCAGAGACGCCAGAAGAGAAGAAATCTGAGTTTGCAGCCTTCATGTTGGAAGGAGACGCCAAGTTGTGGTGGGTGAGCCATAATGGCCAGCAGTTTCCTAGACGCACCCCGTCCATTGATGAGTTTGGGAATGCTTTCCTGAAGAAGTACATTCCCGCGTCAACAAGGTTAGCCATCAAGAGGCAATTCTTACACTTGGTGCAGCGAGACAAGACAGTGGATGAATATGTTCAAGAATTCACTCGGTTGGGTCGTTATGCGGGAACGACCATGGCGGACGATGAGGAGAGGGACAACCTCTTCTACCACGGATTGAGGGAGAACCTGAGGCAGCTACTTATATCTATGAAACGCTTAGGTTTCAATGAGTTGGTTGAGGTGCCCAAAATTTTGGAGAGCGATATGGAGCGAACCCAGCATCGCAAGGGTTTCACACCCAAGCAAGGGGAAGGGAAGCCTTCTTAATCCCAAGGAAAGTCTGAAAGGAGTAGATGGAAGAAAAAGCCTCACCCGTACAAGTCCGGTGAGAAAAGAAACTGGACGTCTGAAGGGTCTCGCTCTAAGGGACCTTTGACGTGCTTTAATTGTGGCAAGGTGGGGCACATAGCTCGATTTGGTACTCAAGGAGGCACTAAGCAAGAGCCAAGACAGGAGCAGACATTGAGCTCCGGCCCCAGTGCCGTAGAGAAAGGGAAGATGGCGGAGTCGAGCGCTACTCGATTCCAACTGGTACAAACAAGGGCCTACAACCTTGGGTAGCAGGAAGCGATCCGTCAACCCGATGTGGTGACAGGTATGAGAGTTTAATTTTAACCTTGGGTTTCAAACTTTCAAGCCGTTTATGTTTGTTGCCTGTGTTTAGGCTTTGTGATAGTTTCTGGATACCCCGCAAGGGTATTGTTTGATACGGGAGCGTCACACTCCTTCCTTGCGGAAAGCTTTATCCGAAGGATTGGAGTTGAGTCATTCTCAACGGATGCAGAGTTGAAGGTGCGTATGCCTAATGGGTCATCCATGACTACTAAGGCTAAGGGACGCATTTGTTGGAACTTAGATAGAGTCGACTTCATGTTGATAGCGGCGGTCCTACCATTAGTGGAGTTTGATGTAATATTTGGAATGGACTTGCTAGAAGAACAGCGTGCCAGTATTGATTGCATATCCAAGGTGGTAACCCTGAGGAGCGAAGGGCAAGCGAAAGCTATGTTTGAGGGTCTTCACGGTGTGGCCTGTTCCGTATTTTCATCCATGTAGTTGGTGCGGGCAGTTAACTAGGGAGGGGTAGCCCTTATAGTGTTGTTGGAGGTTAGCCTTTCCAGGTTATCCCTTGGAGAAGTGCTCGTAGTGGCAAAATTCGAGGATGTGTTTCCTGAGGAGCTACTTGGAGCACCTCCTCGACGGGGGATTGATTTCTCTATTGAGTTAGTGTCAGAGGCAAGGACGGTGCCATGCCCACCTTTTAGGATGGCACCAAAAGAGTTGGCCTAACTCAAAGTACAGTTACAGGAACTTTTGGAGCAGGGGTATATCAGACCCAGTTCTTCAATGTGGAGCGCGCCGGTGTTGTTTGTGAAGAAGAATGACGGTAGTATGCGGTTGTGCATAGACTACCGAGAGTTGAATAAACTGACTATTAAGAATAAGTATCTGATTCCTTGGATAGACGATCTGTTCGACCAGTTGGTGGGGTGGTGGTGTATTCCAAGTTAGACCTGAAGTCAGGATACTATCATTTGTGAATTTGAGATGAGGACATACCCAAGACAACATTTGGTATGAGGTATGGTCACTTTGAGTTCTCCGTGATGTCGTTCGGGCTAACAAACGTACCATCCATTTTCATGGACTTGATGAACCGAGTATTTCGCAAATACTTGGACTCTTTTGTAGTCATCTTTATTGATGACATTATGGTGTACTCTAAGACAAAGGCGGAGCACGAGCCTCACTTGAGAATCTTCTTGCAAGTGTTGAGAGAGAACCAGCTTTATGCAAAGTTCTCAAAGTGCGAGTTCTGGTAAGACAAGGTGGCATTTTTGGTCCATGTGATTAGTGGGGATGGGGTGGAGGTAGATCTAACAAAAGTGGAGGCCATCAGGGATTGGCCAGTATTGAGGACAGTGGCGGAAGTCCAAAGTTTTCTTGGACTAGCCGGGTACTATCGAAGGTTCGTGGATAACTTTTCGCAGATAGCTCTACCCCTCACTTCACTAACTCGTAAGGATCAGAAGTTCGTGTGGACTCAGAAGTGCAATCAGGCATTTGACACCCTGAAGGAATGACAGATGACAGCTCCCAATCCTAAGTCTGTCGAAAGGGACTGAAGGATTTAAAATTTTCAGCGATGCATCCGGATGCGGTTTGGGTGCGTATTGGTACAATATGGCAGTGTGATCGCCTTTGGGTCTAGGAATTTGAAGCCTAACAAGAGGAATTACCCCGTCAATGATTTGCAATTGGCGGCGGTAATTTTTGCGCTGAAATTGTGGCGGCACTACGTTTATGGTGCAAAAGTGGAGATCTTCACGGACCACAAAAGTCTTAAGTATCTCTTAGATTTGAAGGACTTTAATATGCAGCAGCACAGGTGGGTTGAGTTCCTTAGGGACTACGAGGTGGTTATTCAGTATACGCCAGTCAAAGCTAATGTGGTGGCTGATGCCTTGAGTAGAAAATACTCTGGGCAAGGGAATTGGATCAAAGCTCATGATGAGGGATTGAGGCAGGACTGGGAGTCCCTTGGCATTGAGTGTGTAGCCAGAGGCGAGTCTTGTGCGGCGCGGTTGAATTTGATTGAAATGCAGAATGATTTGTTCGATCGTATTCGGTAAGCGACCCGTATGGATGCGGAGTTCCAACCATATGTGTAGGAAGCTCAAAAGGGCGTGTGTAGCGCCTGGTAGATGATTTATGGGATTCTGAGGAAGGGAGGGAGGATTTGTGTACCGCAGTTCGACAAGCTCCGGGAGGAGTTGATGTTTGAGGCCCACTTCATAAAGTACTTCATTCACCCGGGCAGTACAAAGTTGTACTTGGATATGAAGAAATCCTATTGGTGGCCTGGTCTGAAGCAAGACGTAGGTTTGTACGTGAGTCGGTGCTAAACTTGTGCCTTGGTGAAGGCCGAGTGTCATAAGTCGGGCGAGTTCTTGAAGCCTCTTCCTATCCCTGAGTGGAAATTTGATGACATCTCTATTGATTTTGTGCATGGCTTACCTATATCGCGGCAGGGTAACGATGCAATTTGTGTGATCGTGGATCGCTTGACCAAAGTGGCAAACTTCATCCCAAATCGGAAGGAGGACAGTTTGGAGAAGCTGGTGGAATTGTATGTTCGCAACATTGTGTGACTACATGGAATTCCTAAGAGCATAGTTAGTGATTGCGATGGACGTTTCATGTCTAAGGACTGAAGGTTGGTTCAAAAAAGTTTGGGCACGAATCTCAATTTCAGTACGGCTTTCCATCCTCAAACTTATGGGCAGACCGAAAGAACGAACCGTACTATGGAGGATATTCTGAGGTTGTGTACTCTTGACTTCGGCAAGAAATGGGAAGATCACCTCTTCATGGTAGAGTTCGTGTATAACAACAGTTACCAAGCAAGTATAAAGATGGCGCCATACGAAGCTTTGTATGGGAGGCGGCGTCGAACACCGATATCTTGGACAAAGGCGAGAGACACCAAGCTTTTGGGAAAAGAAGTGGTAGCTGATGCATGTGAGATGGTGCGAACCATTCAAGAGCACATGAAGGTAGCTCAAGATGGGCAAGCAAAATATTTTAATGCTCGCCATAGGAAGGTGGAGTTTGCGGTAGGCGACTGGGTATATCTAAAAATCAAGCCGTTCAAAGGCGTTTTGCGGATTCGCCGACTCAACAAGTTGAGTCTGAGGTTTTTGGGACCATTCGAGGTTATAGAACGGGTGGGATAAGCAGCGTACCGGTTGGTATTGTCCACGGAGCTGAGTGGATTACACGACATTTTCCATGTCCCTGTCTTGAGGAAAGCTTTGGTAGAGGCTAGTGTGGTGATCGAATCGACATCAGTGCTGATAGAATAGGACTTGAGGATGCGAGTTCATCCAATTAGTATAGAAGATTCAGAAATTTGGCAGTTGCAGAACAGAGAGGTAAAACTCGTAAAAGTTCGTTGGGACAACTATGGTCGTGAGGAGCTTTCGTGGGAGCGAGGGAAGACCATGCTTGAGGAGTACCCCCAGCTTTTCTTCTCAGGTACTATTTAAGTTTTGTGTACTTTCTATTTAAATTTTGGGACGAAATTCTTTTAGGGGGGAGGAATTGTAATGCCCCGAAACTCAAAAGAGGAACGGATGGCATTTCCAGGCCATGTTGGGTTCTGGATAGGCTGACACGGCCTTTGACACGGGCGTGTCACAGGGCGTGTCATGCTTGAGGTCGACCATTTCCCGAGAGGTCGACGATTTTTAGTCGACAAGCGTCGACACAGGGAACATGGCCTATGACAAGGGCGTGTCACAGGGCGTGTCGTGCGTGAGGTCGACGATTTTTCGAGTGGTCGACAAATTTAAGTCGACGAGCGTCGAGACAGGGAACACGGCCTGAGACACGGGCGTGTTATAGGCCATGTCCTGCTCGGGTAGTTTGGCGAGGTATGTTGAGCTGAGTAACACAGCCGGGACCACGGGCATGTACTACTTAACACTGGCATGTCAAGTTCGACACGGGCGTGTCTAAGACTGTGTTCTATTCGGGGCGTTTCAGTCCTGTGTTGATTAAGGCACACGGCCCATGAAACGGGTGTGTCACTTGAGACATGGGCTTGTCCCAAGCGTGTCACAGGCTGTGTCCTATTCTGAAATTTCTGGTTTGATGGCGAAGTGAGGGAACACGGCCTTGGACAGTGGCTTGTCGCAAGGTGTGTTCGGCCCAGGAAATTCTTTTTCAGGGCGAATCGTGGCCGTTCGTTTCCTTCAATTAGGATCTGATGGCTCAGGCTTTCCCTTGTAAGTATTAGGCCGGGAATAGTGTTTCAAACCCTCATTCCATTTAGATCTTTATCTTTCTAAGGGTTAGAAAGAGGGGAGAGCAAGGAAGAAGGTGGAGGAGAGTTCCGGCGGCCGGAGAAGCTTCAGCTTCAGAGCACCATTTCTCGAGTGGAGTCCAGATCCGCAAAGGAAAGATCATTGCGGTGGTGTTCATCCGACCAAGTTCCTCCATGGCTAGAAAGAGAGGCCGAAAGGTAAAGTCACTTCTCCTCTTGGTTTTTTGGATGCACGCTTAGCATCTCTTCTTTTATGTTTTTGGGCTCTAGATCTCTCAAATGAGAGGGGTTTGGGTTGCCTTGGTTCAAGAGGAACCTCCAGGTTGATTTTGTCCATCCCCAGCATTATTTTGCATTAGAGATCCGCTTCATTAGTGTATTAGGCATTGTGGGTGATGCCATAGTCACGACCGTTTGTCCGACTCGGTGATGCTGTATAGTGAGCCTTAAGGATTTGGTAGAAATCCGTTGCGGCAAGATGTTGTTGTGATGTATGTGTTTTCCCCCTTTCATGAGTGAGTACATGTAGCCGGAACCGGACAAGGTTAGCTCCGCATTGGCGATAGATGGTTTCCTTGATGCGCGGGAACGTTGTTGTACAATTAGTTGTTTCGGGTGGGAAAGATTATGGTTGTGTTATGCTAAGGCGTGGCTATGTTTCCGTGGTCGGCTGGCTATCCCATTACATACAAGTCATGTGGGGAGAGTGTCCAGGCGAGAGTAGTCCCCTTCCTTGAGACTGACGAGAACACCAAGCGTAGGGCAAGCCCGAGTAATGAAGCTATGAGCGGGTGGGGTCCAACAAGGATTCTTAGAATCATTTTGTGTGTTAGACGAAATCCTTATGTGAGAAGTCAGAATTTGTAGGCAAGCCCGAGTTTAAGACCCATCTGCGGGTGGGGCCTTGGCAAGATTTCCATGTAGCGGCTTTTGGGCCATTAGGGGAACTGTAGTCCCCTTTTGTTTGCGGCTTTACGCCAATGGGTAAATGGAAGTACCAAGTTGATATGATGATGTGTTAGTTGCATACGCTATAGGGTTCCTTGGGCGAAGCCCGGGTCTGCATACATGCTGCATAGTAGGCCCCTTTTTGTTCTATGCTCAACATAGAAAATGTGATTGTTGTATGAGACATCCAAACCTATTTTAAAGCTTTACAGGTTTTTATATATGGTATACGAAGTGCTGACTTGCAGGTTGGAGGGGTATCCCGGGGTCTGTTAGGGGCGGCCGGGAGGAGATGTGTTGGTTACACAGTAGAGGTCAGCCTTTGCTGACCCACGTTAGTACAAATTTTTACAGGGCAAGGATCGCAAGCGGGAATAAGTGCACCGGCTGAAAAGCCCTAAGCCTCATGAAGTATTTGTCGTGCTTCCTAGCTTGTTTCCTTTTGATTGTATGCTTCATGTTTTGGTATTTTCCGGCTTGAATGCCGAGGTAGCATAGGAGTGCTATACACGTTGATATTAGACCTTGTGGTCTTTCTATTTTGGACTCTTTTGTTGTAAGGCCGTAAGGCCGTGGTAATACTCCTGTTTTAGTAGTGGATAACTTCGAGTTGTTTGGTTTATTTCTGATGTGTTTTATTCTGAGTTTTGAGATTAGGTAGTTAATTTCATCTTTTAATGCCAAAGCTGTGGCGTCTGTATGTTGTGGGGCCCCGACCAGACCCATATTATACAATAATTATTGGTGAGGTGTTACACAGTCAACTCAAATTTTGACTCAGTTGGATACCAGGGTCCTAGATTTGGGCAACCCCTTTATATATCTTAAAATTCTTTTAAGGAAAATAAGATGAGATTCTTTAGGGTTTACTTGGAACCCAACACAAAGGCATGTAGCAAATATTATGTCTGGCCTACTTGCTGTGAGATACAATAGGGAACGAATAATTCCCCTATATAATTTCTGATCAACAGGCTTTCCATGTTCATCAGATTCAACCACAGCATTGGTATCCATGGGTGTTTTCTTTGCTGAGGCATCTGACATCCCAAACCTTTTGATTAGCTCCTTAACATACTTGGATTTGGATATGAAGATGCCATCAGGCAATTACTTTACTTGAAGGCCAAGCAAGTATGAAAGTTCACCCATGCTACTTATCTCAAACTTTGAATGCATGAGGTCAGAAAACCTTTTGCATAGTTTGGGATCAGTAGAGCCAAAAATAATATCATCTACATAAATTTGAACTAACAAGATTTTATCTTTATGATGCTTAATAAAAAGAGTCGTATCTACAATGCCTCTAGAAAATTTATGCTCAAACAAGAAGGTAGCTAAGGTCTCATACCAAGCTCTTGGAGCTTGCTTTAAACTATAGAGAGCTTTATGCAATCTAAAGACAAAGGAGGGATGAGTTGGAGAGATAAAGCCTGGTGGTTGCTCCACATATACTTCTTCTTTGAGTTATCCATTCAGAAATGCACTCTTGAAATCCATTTGATAGACCTTGAACTTTTTGAAGGCAGCATATGCAAGGAAGATTCTTATAGCCTCAAGCCTTGCAACAGGGGCAAATGTCTGATCATAGTTAATGCCTTCCTCTTGCCTATAGCCTACCTTGTTCTTTATGATAAAGCCCTAGACATCAATTTTATTTCTGAATACCCACTTAGTTCCAATGACTGGTTAGTCTTTGGGTCATGGAAATAAGTCCCAAACTCTACATCTCTCAAATTGATTGAGCTCCTCTTGCTTTGCCATAATCTAGTATGGATCTTGCTCTGCATCTTTTATAGATTGGGGCTCAATTTGAGATATGAAGAAGACATGCATCAAGTCTTGGTTGAGTTGATGCCTTGTCTGCACAACTACTGATATGTCTCCTATTACTTGAGATACATGATGATCTCTAAGTATGACAAGATCAGTTGGTGGAGTTTGTTCAGCAACAACCTGTAGAGTTAATTCCTCTTGTGGAATTATATGGGGTGTTGTAGGTTTATCAGCAGTTTTTGTGAAATCATCTTCACTGTCTTCAGAGTTTTATGGAGAGGTATGGGCATTAGCCTTATTGGTGAGGTTCAACTCATTCAACTGCTCACATAAATATGGTACCTACAAGGATTCAATGGTAGAAGAGTTCTTCTTTTTGTAAAATATGTTAGTCTCATCAAAGGAAATGTGTACAAACTCTTCTATTTTCATTGTAGATTGATTATAAACCCTATATGTCTTGATGACTTGGGAATATCCTATAAAAATTCTCATTACAGCCTTGACTTCAAACTTTCTAAAGTATTTCTTGTCATTATTGTGAATGTAATACATACAACCAAAAATCTTAAAGAAATCTACTTTAGGTTTCTTCCCTTTAAGTAATTCATAGGGGGTCTTGGCCTTAAGCTTATGTATCAAACTCCTGTTCAGGACATAGTTTGTTGTGCTTACAGCCTCTGCCCAAAAGGATAGTGACAAGTAAGCATCTGCAAGCAATGTACCTGCAGCTTTAATTAGTGTTCTGTTTTTCCTTTCAGCTACCCCATTTTGTTGAGGTGTTCTAGGAGCAGAGAAACAATGTCTGATACCTTCCTCCTCACAGAATCTTTGCATGGGAAGAGACTCAAACTCAGTACCATGATCACTTCTGATCAATATAACTGGAGTAGAGTACTCAATCCTTATACTGTTAAGAAAATCTGTAAGAACCTTGAAGTTATCTGACTTATTCCTCAAGAAGAACACCCAAGTGAACCTTGAGAAGTAATCTACAATCACAAAGGTATCATATTTCCCTCATAGGCTTTGCACAGCAATGGGTCCAAAAAAATCCATGTAGGGCAAATACAAAATCCTCGGTGAATCACTTTTATTATTGGCTTTGAAACTATTTTTAGTTTGCTTGCCTTATTGACAAGCCCTACAAAGGCCTTCCTTCTTGTAGGGACCAGAAGGCAATCCTCTAAAAATGTTGTCTTTAGATAACCTAGCAATGTTTTTAAGATTAAAATGACCTAATCTTTTATGCCAAAGTTCATTATAATTATTAATTTGGTTGAACAAACATATTTTAGACCCAGCAGACTTAAAATTTACTATGTAAATATTTCCTACTCTAGATCCAGTTAAGACAATCTTGTTATCAACAGAAGAGATAATGCAAGAGGATTTATCAAAAGATACCTGAAACCCTTCATCACAGAGTTGACTAATGGAAATCAGGTTGTGCTTTAATCCACTTACATAAGGTACTTTTTGAATGTGACCACTCCAATCTTTACATCCCCATAGCCTTTAGTCTGGCCATAGTTTGAGTCACCAAAAACAACATTAGGACCTAGCTTGGACATCTAGTTGGATAGATTATCCTGTCTGCTAGTCATATGTTTTGAACAACCACTATCCAGATATCACTGTTCCTCTATGGCAGGATAGTCTTTCACCTGCACCAAAATAGATTAGATATTCTTGACAGAGGTTACCTTGGGTCCTTATTGATTTACATAACTAAAGCTGGTAATATATGAATATTCAGGTTGTCTTTTGTAATCTAAAGGATGGTATTTTCTTGGTGGAATTATCCATTGGTTAAAAGGATTGATTTTTTGTCTAGGTTGATTAAAAATCCTTTTGGAATTAAAATTTCTATTATTATAAACTGGTGTCGACGAATTCTGGTACGTTCGTCGATCTGAGGTCGACGAACGGGGATTAGTTCATCAAACTCCACTCAGAGAATAAATGTATTCATTTTCTTGGCCCCAATTTCGTCGATCTCTGGTCGACGAACCATACTAGTTTCGTCGATCGCAGTTCAGAAAATAGTTATAGTAGAAGTTTGCGTTCGGAGTTCATCAACTTGAGCTCGATGAACTGGACACATTTCGTCGATCTGAGTTCGACGAAATCTGCTGAACTTGGTTATGGTTAAGATTTTTCTTATTCTTTCTTCTTTTCTTATTCTTTTGTTTTAATACTATTTGTTTAACATGATTATCTTATATTTTCTCTTTACCCTTTTCAGAAATAAATTTTATGGGGGTGGAAAAAATGTTTTTCTGAATAAGTGGGGGTTGGCTTGTTAAAGCACCTAAGCCCAGCTTGCCATTAAGTCTAGCATTCACTGTGCTTGTATTGTTCATCAACTTAATGCTTCTCCCATTCAGGGATTCTTCAAGTTGCCTTGCCTCATACAATTCAGTCTTTAATTTAATGATTTGTTCATTAGCAAAGGTGATTTCATCGTTTAACTTGTTATTTTCTGACATCAGGTTTTCTTGTTCACTTATTTTCTCTCTAAGTTGTTTAATTACTTTTTTAGAGTTAATTAAATCAAGACATAAAGATTTCAATTCAATTTTAAATTCTTTTGAATCAAAATCAAAAGAAAATAATACCTGATCCTCTTCAGATAGAGGTTCTTCAGTGTCTGATTGGTCAGCATCAGAATGGGTGCTTGATGCATCAATAGCCATCAAGCATGTTTCCTTGGCCTTTGCTTCCTCTTCATCTTCACTGGAGCTGGAAGATGAAGAATATTCTTCGGTGTCACTCCATGTTTCAGCAATGAAACCTTTCTCCTTCCTTTTGTGCTAGCTGGAGGAGGGCTTGTTGTAATGTTGTTTCCTGGTCTTCTTTTCTCTTCTTTTATCTTTATTTTGAGTCTCTGGATACTCTGAAATGAAGTGTCCAGGCTTCCTAGAGCAAAAACAAACTACTTCTTTAGTTTGTGTTTTGTCATACCTAGGTTTGTCATCTTGCCTTGATGACTTTCTTCTGAAGTCCCTCTTGCCCATTTTTGTAAAATCTCTTGGCTAAGAGACTTAGGAATTTTTCATTGATAGTTGGGGCTTTTGAATCTTCAGTAGCTTTGAATGCTATATTTTGCTCCTTTCTCCCAGATGAAGGAGTCTTCTGTTCTGCAGCTTCTCTTGACTTAATCAGTTGCTCATAAGATTTGAGTTTTCCCAATAGAGATTCAGTGAAAATATCATTAAGTATTTTGGCCTCCTTGATAGGCTAGATTCTAGAATCCCATGAGCTAGGTAAGCACATGAGGATTTTGTCATTCACTTCTATAAAAGTGATGTCCTTGTCCAATGTCTTCAGCTCATTTATTTTTATTGAGCTTAATCTATTGTGTATATCACCAACAGTCTCTGACTCATCCTTCTTGAAGTTCTCATATTGAGAGATGAGGTTAGATCTCATATCATTTCTTTCATCACCATAACCAGCTATCATCTGGTTAAGATAATCCCAAATAGCCTTGGCTGATGTGCATTCAGCCACCTTCTAGAAGATGTCATCAGACGTAGTCTGAGCCAGAATGTTCATGGCCTTTACATCAGCAATCTTGGCCTTTTTTGAGCATATGTCCACTCATATGGTGGAACAGCATGTGTTCTTAATGTTGAGGTGGATGCTGTCACTGGAGCAGGAGGTCCTGTCAAAATGGAATTAAAAATGTCCTCATCAATAGAGTTCATATAAAGTTTGATTCTTGCCATCCAGATGACAAACTTATTTAAGTTGCACACTTGAGGTCTTGTGCTTGCATAATCCTTATTCTATGTCATGCTATAAGAAATAGGCTAGAGAAATTTAGATCTAAGAAGGATCTGTTGGTTCAAGTGTTACCTTGTTCAACCAAGAGAACAACCCTCTTATACCAATTGAATAGAGGAGTTAGATCTGACTTACTCTAGAGGGGGGGGGGTGAATAGAGTATTAAAATTTTTGGCTATTTTAAACTTTTATATCAGAGTGAAATTAGGTGATACCAATAATATGTAAATAAAAGAAAAAATAGGCTAAGTTATTCTATCTATCACAACCACAACAAGAACAAAACAAAAAATGAGCACAACCAGACAACACAAGAAATTTTATAGTGGTTCCCCAACTGGGTACATCCACTCTTCTATCACCATGGTAGGAATCCATTAGAAGGTTTTGATCAGGTGTCTGCCACCACAATATCTATTTGCATGGAGATATCACAACCTTTTAGGCTTTTGATCAGGTGCCCAAAAACCAACCCAAGTCTTTTGATCAGGAGACTTAACAACCAAGTGATTAACTTTTGAAGGGAGTTAAAACCCTTTTACAGGAGGTGAGAGGAGGTGATGGTATCTTCTCTTTCTCTAATCAATAGAGAAGAGTAGTGGATCTTTGATGTTGACAAAGCTCCCCCTGAGATGTTGAATGGTTCAGGAAGATTCGAGCTTTGCTTCAGGGTGTAGGTCTTCAACCTTGTTCTATTAATGTCCAGGAATCCAGTAGACTGATGTTGAATGAATGTCTCTGAAGATTCAAGACTCTGAAGATGAAGAAGACTCTTGATTTGTGATGAATGTTCTTCTTCAGATTTCAGGATTGATAAGGAAAAGAACAGAAATGTTTTCAGTACACCGAAGAAAGTTCTGAATGATCATGATCTTTTTTAGTTCTCTGGATTTTCTTCTCTATGATGCTCTGTGAGTATGTTGTTCTCTGTTATTATCTATATCTTATGTATCTTATGGCTGATCAATATATTTTCAGACTGAAAGTAGAAAACTCTTTAATATTCTACAGTCAATTTTTGTCCTTTGAATTTTGAATTCAGGCATTAATTGCTGACTAATTTGGAGAATACAAATGGCTGGAAAGTTTGTCATAAATTAGTTTCCCAACTGTCCCTAATAAAATAAGAAAGTAATTATCCAAATTAATACTAACATTAATGCTGCCAACAATGGCAATATTCAAAGGAATATGAGCATTAATTACTCTGGAATATTACTGCTAATTAATATAAAAGGTAGGGGAAAAAAGGAAGAAAACTTCTCATTTTGGAGCTGGACAGAAATCGTCGAACTAAGAACGGAATTCGTCGACCGGAGATCCAAGATCGTCGACCTTAGAATTCTAGTTAATCGACCTGAGCTCTGTGAACTGTGTACTGAGAATGACTTGCCAAATCTGTACTCTGAGTTCATCGAGCTGAGAATCTGTAACTGATCGTCGACCTGAGCTCGAATATCGTCGAGCTTAGCTCAGATAAATAACTCTGAGTTCGTTGATCTGAGATCGACGATCGTCGAGCTGAGTTCGAAGAACTTCGAACAGAACAATCTATTCTTTGAAATCTTCTAAGTCTGAGTCTTCTGAGGT
Organism: Platanthera zijinensis; assembly: GCA_039513925.1. Classification (NCBI taxonomy): domain Eukaryota; kingdom Viridiplantae; phylum Streptophyta; class Magnoliopsida; order Asparagales; family Orchidaceae; genus Platanthera; species Platanthera zijinensis. The sequence goes on along the minus strand of CM077097.1, from coordinate 16,803,275 downwards.
CCTCTGCTGGCTGGTTCTAGAAAGTTGAACTTAATGACTTAGCCTAAACTCTAGGACTACTAGACATGACCCTGACTAAACAAGGTGGGTCAGACTCATCCTAAATTAGTGAACCTAGCCCAAATCCAACTAGTGATCAAACTCTGCTCATCTCAAACTTCACTTGCATAAGTTTGGCAAACTTCCTGCAAAGGTTGTCATCAGTAGACCCAAAAATTATGTCATCTACATAAATTTGGACTAGGATGATATTGCCTTTAGATTCCCTTAGGAATAGGGTCTTGTTTATCTTCCCCCTTGAGAATTTGTTCTCAATGAGGAAGCTAGACAATGTCTCATACCATGCTCTAAGGGTTTGCTTTAACCCATATAAAGCTTTCCTAAGTCTATAAACAAATTCAGGTGAGTTATAATCAAAAAAACCTGGAGGTTGTTCAACATAGACTTCTTCCTTTAAGTTACCATTCAGGAAGGCTGACTTCACATCCATCTTGTAGACTTTAAATCCTTTGAATGCAACATATGCAAGGAAGAGTTTGATGGATTCCAATCTTACTACAGGGGTAAAAGTTTGATCAAAGTCAATACCTTCTTCTTATTTATACCCCTTAGCTACTAGCCTTGCCTTGTTCTTGATTATAATGCAATTTTAATCAAGTTTATTTCTGTAAATCTATTTGACTCCAATGACATTATGTCTTGTAGTCTAGGAACCAGCTTCTAGACCTAACATCTTTTAAAGTAGTTCAATTCCTCTCACATTTCTACAATCCAGAACTGATCTATGTTTTCCTCTTCAAATCTCTTGGGCTCAACCTGTTATAAGAAACTTGCATACATTGTTGTAAGGCTCTTACTTCTTGTCACCACTCCTTGGTTTTCATCGCCAATAATCTGGTGTCTTGGATGATCTTTTAGATGCCTGATAGCTCGAGGCAATTTTCTTTACAGCATCAGCTTCAGTGGCAGCATCTTGCTGATCTTCATCCACTTCAGGTGTGCCTTGCTCTTCTTTTAGAATATCCACTCCATCTTGGACTAATGGAGCAGCATCTTTGATGGTTAGCTTGTCCATCATTAGCTCTATACCAGTAGTACTAGAAGAGGATCTTGGCAGCTCACTGTTAATCATAGTTGACTCATCAAAAACTACATTAACAGACTCTTCTACAACTTGACTTTCCAAGTTGTACATCCTATAGGCCTTACTATGATTCTAGGGGAGATATATCATTCAATAAGGTCCTTCTAGCCTCTATGAGAGTTCTATTTTTCCTCTCAATAAATCCATTTTGCTGGGGTGTTCTTCGAGAAGAATTTTTTTTATGAATCCCTTGCTTTTCATAGAACCTTATCTTGCTATCATACTGGAATTCAGTCCCATGGTCACTTGTGATTTTTACCATAATGTTGACTAGCTCATTCTGAATTTGTTTGACAAATGTCTTGAAAATATCTAGGGTTTCAGACTTTTTCTTCAAAAAGAAAACTCAAGCAAACATAGAATAGTCATCAACCACAACAAGGGTGTAGAATTTCCTACCTAGACTATGAACTGACATAGGACCAAATAAGTCCATATGTAAGAGGTAAAAGCACCTCAAAGAATCTTTGGTCCCAATCTTCTTGAAGGAAGATTTGGTCTTCTTGCCCTTTTGGTATGCTGAACAAATGCCTTCCTTGGTGCATTTCAACTTGGGACCATTCCTAACAATCTCTTCACTAAAGAGCTTGCAAATAGTCTTATAATTAAAATGAGCTAGTCTCGTGTGCCATTGTATACAATATAAGACTTTCTAATTTGTAACTAGACAAATAGGACAGTCTTTATTAAGACAAAGGAAATTTAAGAAATAAACATTTCCACTCCTAGTGCCTGTTAAGATGACCTCTTGGTCACTTGATCTCTTAATTTGGCACTGATCCTTGTATAAGGAAATGACATAGCCAAGATCACAGAGTTGGCTTATGCTTATGATGTTGTGTTGCAACCCTTCAACATAAGCCACTTTTGAGAGTGTGACTATGCCATTGGTAATCTTACCATAGCCTCTTTTCACACCTCTATCTGAACCACCAAAGATAACTTTGGGTCCATCCTTCACTGGAGTGTACTCCTTTAAATTGCTCCTTGTTCCAGTCATGTGCCTGGAATAACCACTGTCCAATTACTATATAGGGGTATAGACACTTGGACTACCCTGCAATAAATGATTTATCTTACCTTAGGACCCCAATAATTATTGGGTCCTAGGTTCTTATTAGCCTGAAAATAACCATGCCTTCCTGCAGATTTTCTGATAGGAAGACTAACACTAGTTCTCGGCATAGTGGGATTGTGCTAGTAATCTAAGGCAAAATGCCCCACTTTCCCACAACACCAGCACTCATGAACGTTATATCTTCTTTTCTGAGTAAGTCCTACAGTATGGTTAACTGCTGACTGAATAGAAGGAAGAGGTGCAATAGCCTTCTTCAAGTTCCTTTTAGCAAGAATCTGAATGAAGTTGAGAATTTCAGCAGTCTTTCTTGGCTGGCTCTGACTTGCATTTGCAGCAGTCTTCTTTGCAGATAACATGATGTTTATAGCATCAGAGATAGCTAGATTTGGCCTGCTAATAAACTTACCCTTGGTCTGAAATATTGTTGGATGGGCTTGAGTGAAGGCCACTACCTTGTTCTTGAGAGTGGGGGCTGGGGTACCAAAACAAGTGGTCTAGGATGGGCAATTTGAATTTCCTCATGGGGATCCTTAAAGGAACTCATTCCAATACTATACCTTCCACCATAACTGTGAATATCTTTGTTCATACTAGTGGATCTACCATTCATCCAGTGACCATATATGCTTTCTTGGTCATACCTATTTGAAGGCAACATCACCTTTTTGAAAGGGATGGGAGGCTTAGAAGCCAGAGGATGGACTAGAGCTTTTCCTTTCCCTTTAGAAGGGGCAACTCTAGTGTTTCCCTTAAACCCCAACCCCTTCTTACTCTTTTGAGAGGAAGAGTCTATCAAGGGCAACACAGTATTGGGCTTAGAGTAACTAGCCATAATTCTCTTCTCATTCTAGAGCTTCTCTTCAAGATCTCTAATTAGACTATCCTTGTACTCGATGGTCCCAATCTGGATGAGATTAATGTTCCTGATTTGGCTGACTTCCCTAGCCTTCTGATCTAGAAAGGATGTTGTTTCATCCTGCTGGGAAGCAGCTAGCTGAAGGTAGGTTATCTCCTCAGCCTGCTTATTAGTCAGCTTCTTGCTTTTATTAAAGGCATCCAGAAGTTAGTCATACCTGTCAATCAATTGATTGACATCTTCTTCAGATTTAGAGTCATCTTCACCACTAAATGAAGAAGATTTTGAACTGGGACTAGTCTCTAAGCCAGACTTAGAAGAAGATTTAGATAGAGAATGTACCTTCTCTGGACAAGACTGATCCTGGCTGGGTTATTCATTTGGTATTGCCATCAACCCATAACAGCTTTAGGGATCTTCATCCTCATCATCCTTGTAACGCCCCAAGTTTTTCTCTTGTTGGTTTAATTTTTCGTAGTAACGTCATTTCGACGTCAGGGCATTACCTTAGCTTTTGTTGCAGCTTTTGCTTTTCCATTTTTGGGATGAGCCGTTCCAACTCCCGGGTTTTTTTTGTAGTCAGATTACGGGCTTTCCGTTGTCGTGGGTGTTTTTCGTCGAGGTTCCCCCTGGGGGATGAGTTTTGGTAAGTTTTAGCCCAAGGGTGTAGTTCCCTCGTGAGAGAGAGCAGAGCTTCTTGAGAGGGCTCTCGAGTGAGCCTCTCGAGAGAGGCAGTTCTCTCGAGAGGCTTGCCTCAGTCGCTTTGCCTTGCCGAGTTCCTCTATGTTGGGGCGCCTTTTTAGGGTCAGGATTTGTTCGTATCGAAAAACGGTCAACATGAAATTTGTTCGTTTTGACGATATCTACAACTTTCATGTTAACCACTTTTTGATCTGAGGCCTCTGTCGGCCCCAGTTTCGTTTTCCGTGCCCCTGCGCGGTTTAGTTAGCCTTTCTTAAGTGAACCGGTTTATATATATATAAGTATATATATATATATATAAGTATATATATATATACTTATATATATATATATATACTTATATATATATATATATATATATATATATAAGTATATATATATATATAAGTATATATATATATATATAAGTATATATATATATATATATATATATAAGCAGTATATATATATAGGGGGCACTGAATTTCCGCGCAGCGCTTTTTGGACAAAAAAACGTGCTCCCCGGAAAAACGAAAAATAGACCCTCTAAACAGCATTTTTAGAAAAAGTGATTAACATGAAAGTTGTAGATCTCGTGAGATCTACAACTTTCATGTTGACCACTTTTTCTAAAAATGCTGTTTAGGGGGTCTATTTTCAAAAGGCGCGAAGGGGGTCCGCACAAAAAAAAATTCGTAATATTTACCGGGCGGAACCCCCTTCGCGCCTTTTGAAAATAGACCCCATAAACAGCATTTTTATAAAAAGTAGTCAACATGAAAGTTGTAGATCTCGACGAGATCTACAACTTTCATGTTGACCACTTTTTCTAAAAATGCTGTTTAGGGGGTGCTTTTTTCGTATTTCCGAGAAGCGCGTTTTTTAGAGCAAAACGCGCTGCGCGTTTTTGCATTAATCTGATATATATATATATATTAATATATAAGTATATATATATATATATATATATATATATATATATATATATATATATATATATATATATATATAATCTTTAACCCTACCTCCTTCAGACTTTTTTTCCTCTCCGTTATTTCCCGAGCCGAACCAGAGTTGCGTTAATGGCGGTACCCTCCATTTCGTGAGACTTTCGTACACCACTGACGGAGCTCCAGTGCTCAGAATTGGAAACAGAGTATAGATCCGGAAAGCTCTCACCGAGATCTTTGCCCTCGTGGTAATTTTGTTCCCTTTCCTTGAACTTTTTCGTTAGGGTTTTTACCCTAACCTCTTTTATCCTCCGTTCTCATAAAGATTTCGACTTCTCTTTCCTCTTTAGGCCCGATCTACAGCGGTGCGCGTTTTGGAGGCCCTTTTCGATCAAAACCGAGGCAAGTGGTCCCTTCCCTTCCTTCTTCTTTAATTGTCCTGTAAAAACATATTTTATCTCTATTTTTACTGCTCTTAGATTTATTTAGGCATGGATAAATTAGTAGGGTAAATTTTTGGGTTTACGCCTAGGGTAGATTTTTCGACGCCGTACGCGTAGGATGCGCTGCGCTTAGATTTAGGACGCTTCTAGGACGCGGTCTTCGTGTTAGTGTCGTCGTCCTTAGGTGGGTTATTTGGGTGAGTTTATGAGGTGGGGATGTGGTTTTGGTTGTGGTCAGCAAACCACCCAACCGATAGATCCCCCAAATTTTCTGTGGATTATCGCAGTGGGAGGTATGTTTTGTTTCTCCTTTCCGAGGCTGGTTAGGTCATGTTTTGGCCCGGCATGGCCTGTTTTGTGGACCACAGTACCGATTGTGAGACGGTCAAGGTTTTGGAGTTGCGCATAGGGCGCTTGAGGTCGTCGCTCACTCCGGCCTTTGGCTTTGTCATACCACGTGTTGATGATCCACCCTCTTCCGTGTTGTTGTGTGCAGTTGGTTGTAGTGGAGTATGCCACTATTTTTGGCCAGTTTTGCTGGTTTTTGTGCAGATTTGGTTCTCTTTCGTACTTGATGATTATTATGATATTTAGACCTGGTAGTTCTTTTTGGCTAACTATTTTCCTTTTCGTGCCTTGGTTGTTACTTGTTGCTGTGGATCAGCACTGTTCCGTCTGTTGGATTTGGGGTTTGGTACACCCTGTGTTTTCCTTTCTTTTCCCTTTGTTTTCATATTTTGGCCACTTGTATCCTTTTTACTTGCTGAGGTGTTCTTTATTTTGTGAACGCCTCAGGTTCAGGGCCATAGCAGGTGTTGAGGCTGTCTTGGAGTTGGTGCTGTTGTACCTCTTGACTTGTGAAGTAGTGTTGATACTATGTTTTTTTGGGGGTTAGACTTTTGTTTACTCGGTGGGTTCGTGTCAAGTGTTTGGCGCCCACCGAGGTTTTGTAGATTTACTTGGATATTGAACTCTTGCTAGTTTTTTGTTATGATTTTAGTCTTGCTCTCTGAGAAGGTTTTATGCTAGGTTGCTTATATTTATTTTAAAATATAAAAGTTATATTATTATTAACTCATGCATAGCATGTTTGAAACTCTAAATCACTATTTTAAAGCCGTACAAACTACTTTGGTAATTATATAATGAATCTAGCGTATTGCATGCCTTGTGTCCCTTTTTGGGACGTTAGGCTCTTGTAGGATGCATAATCTATTTAATATAGTAATTTTCGCTGCCTTAAATTTAGTCTTCCGTTGGTGGACTAGTGAGCCACTAGGCCGAGGGATACGGCCATTAACCCAAATTGCATTAAATTTCTTTTCAAATAAACAACTTAATTGTAGGTTTTCGTTTGGGGTTGGAGAGTTGCCTGAGCGTTCGCAGTTATCCCCTGCTGACGTGGCATCATGACGCGGATTTTCCCTTACTCTGATAATTCGTTGCGTTGGTGAAAATGTGGGTTGTGACAGTTGGTATCAGAGGAAGGTTTTGCAAGGGGTTGGTTGGTTTGGAAACCTAGTCGAACAGCCTTCCCTTAAGAAAAACTCTTTTTGTTTGAGTCAGTTCATTGCATACACACACTGATATGTCATCAGTAGATCTTGATGGAAGCATGAACACTACACTCATGGCACAAAAGAAGAAGTATACAGGGCATATTATGTAGTATGGGATACATAAATATGTGTTTGTATATGGATCCACCATAGGAGGTGACATGTGACGGTTATGTAGTATGGGATGCATAACCACCATCACATGGATGCCCATTAGCACATTTTATTTTTCTTTACACACGATGTTATGTAGTATGAGATGCATAACATTGTATGTGTACGCCGCTCATACATGCATTAAGGCCTTTTTTAGAATGCATAGCACTTCATACATAGCATAACATTGTATAAGCACACGTGCCAAGTTAAAGATCTACATGATGACATGTGTACACACATGATTTTGAAAAAAAAAGTGACCGTCCATGCATTTCATATCATAGGCATAAGAGTCATAAGTTCATGGTGTTTTGCCCTAAGTAGGACATGCCATCATTATTTTGAAACCCAAAGCAAGCTAGTAGCAAGAGCAAGTATCTAAGTTTTTGTATGTCTGTGTTTAGTCGTAGTTGTAGAGGTTACACTTAGTACTAATAGATCGCTTATAATTCGTGTAGAATGTTGGGTAGACGTTTGGTGACGAGGACCACTCCCCAGTCGGAGGGGGAATCGTCAGGTGCCCAGAGCGAACCCGTAATAGAAAGCCTGCGGCAGAGCAATGAGGCCTTGTCTAGGCAAATGCTGGAGATGCAGTCGCAGATCCAGTCCCTACTGTCCGTAGTTGCGAGCCAGTCGCAGAGAGCGCAAGAGCCCGCCGTGGAGTTAGCTGTTCCCGTTCCTCCCGCTCCTCTGGTGCCCCCGACAGTGTTTCCACCAGAGATGTCCTTCATTTTGCATTTTCATAGGTTGGTACCCCCGACGTATGATGGTAGGGCAGATTTCATGGCTTGGACGATTGGGTGATTGCCATCGAAGAGATGTTCACCTATTCTGGGATTTCTTCGGAACAATGAGTGATGGTTGCTGCCTACCAGCTTAAGCGCTTGACAAAGAGCTGGTGGTTGAGAGAGAAGGAGAACTTGAAGTAAGGTTGCTCGTGGGAGTCCTTTAAGGAGATGCTGCTGAAGAAGTTTCTACCGTCAGTCGAGAGAGACTGGTTGATGAATGACTTCCTCCACCTGAAGCAAAGACAGCTTACTGTTAGCGAGTATGAGGTGGAGTTCTGCAAGCTGAGCCATTTTGCCCCTGACTTGGTGTCTTCTGAAGCCAATCGAGTCAAGAGATTCTTGGGAGGTCTGAGGAGCGATGTTCAGCAACTCGTCAGCGCTTATGGATCAAGTACTTATGCTAAAGTTGTGGAGGCTGCGTTGAAAGTGGAATCCATCGATAATGCCAAGGCCAGAGGGCAACAGTTGAGGAATGATAAGAGAAAGGCTGCTGCGGGTAAGGAATCCCAAGAAGCAGGGTCTGCTGGGAAGAAAAGAGGTAAGAAGGTGTGCAGCTTCTGTGGTCGAGCTGGCCACCCGTTTGAGAGGTGTTTTCAAAGGCAGGGAGCTCAAAAGCAAGATGAAAGAGAAGGGATAGATACTACTCTAAAGGGGGAGGGGGGTGAATAGAGTAATCAAAAAATTGCACTAGCAAAGTTGACTTTCTACTCAACTCCCTTGGAGTTAAATGCGGAATGAAAGTTATAGATATTTAAGATTAAACCTTAGAACCTAACACAAGTGTTGTGCACAAACTAAAGCTAACTGTAATTACAGTTTAGCTTTGGATCCTATCCAGCAACTAGCAAACCTAGTTAAGATCTAATCACAGGCACAATACAAGTAATTAAATAAAGCAATTCAGACGACACAAGGAATTTATAGTGGTTCCCCAAACAACTTGGGTACGTCCACTCTTCTACCAACAAGGTAGGAATCCACTCAGGTTTTTGATCAGGTGCCCTGCCACCAACAAGATCTGCTTCAGGTAGATCAAGAGACCCTTTAGACTTTTGATCAGGTGTCTAAAAACCAAACATAAGTTTTTGATCAGGTGCCCTGACACCAAGGTATACTTTTGAAGGGAGTAATAACCCTATACAGGAGGGGGAAAGGAGGTTAAGGTGTCTTCTCTATTTTACAATAGATTAGAGAAGCATAATAACTTGCACTGATCTAGACAGCTCTAAAAGAATCAAGGCTCCCCCTGGCTCAAAGAACGTCCAGGTGAAGTCTTGCTTCAGTGCAGAAACACTTCAGTAAATACTGAAGGAAGAACTACAAGAAGATATAAAATAAGAAATGAAAATCTTCTAGCAGCTATCTTCTTCTTCTTCTTCTTCAAAAGATCTCTGAGTCAGAACTTCCTGGAACAGAAGAACTCAGGTTGAAGAAGAGCAGAAGAGCTAACACTTCTCAGTTAAGTGAAGATTACTGAGAGCAGTTAAACTTGATCTTACTATAAGCTTGTTGAATGAATATTATCTGAGAACTAGTTGATCTCTTTTCTATGTGGACTAGTTGATTTCTTCTTCAAAGAAGTCTTTATATATCAGCAGCAGCAACGACTCTAATTGAGTTTGAATCTTGTCTTTTTCTGAACTCTGCAAGCTGGGCTGCAAAAAGCATAAAGCAAAACAAAATACTGCAGGAAGATATCCTATAAAAGTATAAAGCTTTCTAAGAAGCTGCAAATACTTCTGATGAAATTATATAAGAGAAAGTCACATCAGAAAGAACTCTTTACGGCCAAGGAAGACTTTTTGAGTCTAAAGGCTATAAAGGACAGTCTGGCAGATAAAGCAGATTGCATATCTCAGCTATAAGACAAACAACTTTGTTAGAAAAGATTAGCTCATGCATATTGAATAGAACTGATATTGCATGGAAATTGTTGGGTACATTGGAAAATGTGTACCTGATTTAAAGAAGCCCAACTTAGCTCAATGATATACACCAAGGTGTATTTGATGTTGTTTTGAGTTGACATGTGCAGGTGAAGAAGTATTAAAGAATGCAGAAAAATATTCTAAGTCCACATGTCGACACCTGAAGAAATTGTGTCGACACTTCAGAATATTTGTGTCGACACTTCAGAATATCAGTGTCGACACAGTGAAAGATAGTCGACACCCAGAGAAAGTTTGTCGACTAGTGAAAGATAGTCGACCAGAGAAAAATAGTCGACTAGTGGAAGATAGTCGACTAGTGAAAGATAGTCGACCAGAGAAAGTGTGTCGACTCACAAAAGAGGATAGTCGACCTCAACTGTGTCGACACTGGGTGGATGTGTCGACACCAGAAGATTGAGTCGACACATATTGGCAGAAGTCGACTATGCTTGTGTCGACACCAGAAGACTGAGTCGACACATATTGGTAGAAGTCGACTATGCTTGTGTCGACACCAGAAGACTGAGTCGACACATTTTGGCAGAGTTGAATATTGCTGTGTCGACACCTGAAGGCTGAGTCGACAGATACTGTGTTCTGAATCTACAACAACTGTGTCGACACACAGGACTTGTGTCGACACACTGCAGAGTCTAGACCAAGTTATTTTCTGAAGAAGCTGTGTCGACTTAAAGTCGACTCAGTCGACATCATCAAAGACTGTGTCGACACCAAAGTCACTTGTGTCGACACAGATAGACAGATTGGTCTCGACACTTTCTAACAGACTGTCTCGACATTTTGTTGTCCAAGGCTAAGGTACAGGAACTGTTTGAAGACTTGACAGCTGTGGGTTGCCACCGTTTAACTGAAGCTGTCAGACCTGTCAGAAATCAGTTAGAAACCGGATCAGCCGGTTACCATGAAGAAAGTCTATAAATAGACATATTCAGAAGGAAATTAAAAAATTAATTAAAGAAAGATAACTGAAGAAGATCTAAGAAGAAGAAACAGAAGGATTACAATCTTGTTGTAGCTTCAATTCAAGAAAGTGCTAAGCTCTAAAGAAGATCTTCATCAGTAGATCTAAGAAGAAGAAGAAGAAGTCTGAAGTATCAGAAAAGGTGTTGGATAGAGAGGGGTCCAGTCATCTTGAAGAAGAAGAAGGAAGCCATCAGTGGTTTCTCAAGAAGCTGTTTGGAAATCAACTCAGCTAAGTTCAGATTAAAGAAGCTTTGAAGAAAGCTCAGATTCAGTTGATTTCATCAGCTGATCAAGAAGTGTCTTGTCCTCTTCTCTCTCAACAAAGACAAGACATTAAAATATCTTTTCTAAATTTCTGTAGGATCTGTTTATACAGATCTGAGTTGTAAGCCTGTGTTATAAAGGCTGAGTGTAAGAGAGGTGATCTCTGAGTGGTAGGGCTATTTGCCTGAGTGTAGGAGAAGGTTATTCTCTGAGTGGTAGGCCTTGAGGCAAGGCTGAGGTAGGGCTGTTGAGCCTGAGTTGTAGGAACCTATCCAGGTTCTGAGCTGTAGGATCTGAGGATCTGAGAATAGTGGAAGTTTGTCCGAATCTAGCATACTGCTAGATAGGTGAAGGGGGAAAGTGGATGTACCCAGACCTTGGGGAACCATTATAAAACATTGTGCAATCTGTGATGCTTAATTATCTGTGAATGCTGTGCTAGATGTCTTAATTTGTAATTGAATTCTGCCTAGAAGTATAAACAAGAAATTAGAACCTATTCACCCCCCCCCCCCCATCTAGGTGTTTAGGTTGTCTTGAAAGTAAAACTATCAAGTGGTATCAGAGGGAGGTTCCTCAAAAAGGACTTAACAGTCTGAGGTAGATCTGAAAGGCAGAATCAAGATTCAAAAAGATGGGTTCTGGTGAGAATCATAAGGAGCTAGGGTCTATGAAATTACCCATATGCAAGAAAGAAATTTTTGGAATTTGGAAAGAAAGAGTCAGACTGTTTATGGAGGCATCTGACCCAAGGATTTACATCACTGTACAGGAAGGCCCCTTCATTCCAATGAAGGTATCAGTTCTTGATGCAAATATCCAAACTCCAAAGAGTTATTCAGAAATGACCAAGGATGAAATCATCTTGGCAACCATGGACAAAAGAGCTCAGAACATTATTGTTAGTGCCATAGATGATTCAACATTTCAGAATCTGATTCACTGCAAGACCTCCAAAGAGATGTGGGACACATTGATTGTCTACATGGAGGGATCTGAAGAAGTAAGGCAGGACAGGAAATCTATGCTCAATCAGGAGTATGAAAGTTTTAGACAAGGAAAATCTGATAGCATAACTGAGTGCTACAAGAAATTCTATAGAATTGTGAATGAGCTTATATCCTATGGAAGAGTCTTCAGTACTTATGAACTGAATGACAAATTCTTGAGATCCTTAACAAAGGATTGGGACACAAAGATCTGTGCCATAAGAGAAGTGGCTAAATTGGCAGAGATATCTCCTCCCACCTTGTTTGGAAAGTTGCTATCCTATGAAATGCAACTTATGGTGAGGAAGGAGGAGGAAAAGAATTCAAGAGGAGAGCATAGAGAAAAGACTGTGGCATTTAATGCAGAAGCCACTAGAAAGAATAGGAGGAAATCACCATCTCCTCCTAAGGAATTTGCAGAAGATAGTGCTGAAAATTCAGATAAGGGTTCAGAAATCTATGATTCAGATGCAGACTTTGCTGCATTCACAAGGCAATTCCAGAGGTTCTTGAAAAAGAAGCAATGGAAGTCTAGGCCTTCCACATCACAGCAAGTTGATGACTATTATCAGAAGAAAAGGTCATCAAGGAAAGAGAAGAGCAGATCAAAGCCCAGCAAAGCCTCTACTTCAAAGATTGTCTGATATTGTTGCAATAGGCCTGGACATGTAGTGGTTGACTATCCTGATAAGAGAAAGTAGTCTTCAGACAAGAAGAAGACTCATCAGAAAGGCAAGAAGGAGAAATCCTTTGTTGCAAAGAAAGATAAGAGTCTAACAGACCAGTCAACTTCAGAGTCAGAATCTGAAGCTGAAGCATATATTGGACTATATGCTGCATCTGAAGAAGAGGAGTTTCTGCAGTTGCTAGACTCCATCAATGAACAAAAGAATCATCAGTGTATGGGGCTGATGGCAGGATCAGAAGAGGACATATGCCAGAATCAGTCTGGTCCTAATAAGGTACAATGTCCTTCTATTACATCTGATTGTTGTACCAGTGAAGAATCAGCAACATCTGCATCAAGTGATGTAGATGCATCTGAATCTGAAGGAGATGTCTATCAATTGATAGACAAGTATGGGGACTTGTTGCAGGCCCTTAAGAAAAGTAAGAACTTGGTTAAATCTCAGGCTCAGGAAATTGCTGAACTAAGGGTTGCTACAACTGAGTTAGAGAAAGTTATTGATCAAAAATTAAATGAAATTGCCAAGCTGAAGAATATAACTATTATTCAGATGGGCACAATTAATTATACTAATGATCAAGTGAAGTGTCTGGAGGCCAGACTTAGAATTGAAAGGGATTTAGTGGCTAGTTACTCTAAGCCAAAATCTGTCTTACCCTTGATAGATGAATTTGTCACTCAAAAGGGTAAGGCTGGATTAGGATTCAAAGGTAACTTCAGGGCTGGCAGATTCAAGAGGAAAGGCAAAGCTCCTGCTCAGCCACTAAACCTTTCAGTCCCCATAAAGTTTAGTAAGGTGAAAGTGCCTTCAAACAAATATGATCATGAAGATATTCAAGGTCATATTAAGACTAATGTTCTGAAGAACAAGGGTGTAAATGCAAGCAGACCTACCTATGGTCATAAACCCAATAGTTTTAAGAAATCAGTAGGTGAAGTTGCTGAAGCACCAGCAATGAACAGAAATTCTTCTGACAAGGATGTATCTAGATCTAGATACAATAAGTTTGAGTGTTGGTGCTGTGGCAAGAGAGGCCATTTTGCACTAGACTGCTGGTATAACCCAAGTGTTATAAAGAACAATAGTCTACCTGTTAGAAGAGGTTATGGTAGCTTTATTAATGCTAACCTGAACCAAAGACCCAAGACTTACTTGGGTTCTAAGGGTAAGTAATTCTGTGTTGCAGGTGAATCCAAGTAACCATGCCCCTATATGGTACTTGGATAGTGGTTGTTCCAGGCACATGACTGGAACAAAGGGGCTGCTGAAGGAGTATTCATCTGTCAAAGATGGACCTAAAGTGATCTTTGGTGGATCTGAAAAAGGAGTCATCAAAGGGTTTGGTAACATTTCTTCTAACCTAATTACTATCACTCAAGTGGATTATGTAAAAGGTTTGAAACATAATCTAATAAGCATAAGCCAGCTAAGTGATTTAGGATATGACATTTCATTTGTTAAAGATGGATGTCATATCAAGAGGTCAAGTGATCAAAAGATCATTCTGACAGGGTATAGGAAGAGAAATGTATATTGTCTTAATTTTGAATGTGAGAATAAGGCTTCACCCATCTGTCTTGAAGCTGATGACAATGCTTCTCATTGTGTTAAGTGGCACAAGAGATTGGCTCATCTAAACTACAAGACAATTGGCCAACTCTTTAGCAAAGAGTTAGTGAGGAATGGACCTCAAGTTAAGTGTATAAAGGAAGGGATATGCTCAGCTTGTCAAAAGGGCAAGCAGACAAAATCCTCCTTTCAAAGCCTTGAAATCAAGGATTCTGTGAGGTGCTTATACCTCTTGCATATGGATCTTTTTGGTCCCATGCCAGTTCACAGTCTAGGTAGGAAAGTCTACACTTTTGTGGTTGTAGATGACTATTCAAGATTTACATGGGTGTTCTTTCTGAGACAAAAATCTGAAACCCCAAGTGTATTACTGAATTTTGTAAAGCAAATTCAGAATGAACTAAATAGTACAGTGGTCAAAATCAGAAGTGACCATGGTACTGAGTTTCAAACTGAAAGCATAACAAAATTGTGTAAAGACTTTGGGATTTTCCAAGAGTTCTCCTCACCTAGAACACCTCAGCAAAATGGAATTGCTGAAAGAAAGAATAGAACATTAATTGAAGCTGGTAGAACTCTATTGAGTGACACCTCTCTCCCAGAATATTTTTGGGCTGAGGCAGTTAACACTGCTTGTCATGTGATCAATAGGGATACTATCACCAAAAGCCACAAAATGACTCCCTATGAGATTGTGAAAGGAAGAAAACCAAATCTATCTTACTTTAGGATCTTTGGTTGCAAGTGTTATATACTTAACAATGGCAAGTCATATTTGACTAAGTTTGCTGCCAAATCCCAGGATGAGATATTTGTTGGGTACAGCACAAATAGTAAGGCCTATAGAGTCTTCAACTTGACTACTCAAGTTGTTGAAGAATCTGTGCATATTGTGTTTGATGAAACAAGATTAATCAACTGTGAGTTGTCTTGTAGATCAAATGACTCAACAGATATAAGCAAAAGTATGGACAAGCTCACCATTACTGAAGTATCAAAGGAAGATGGGGCATTGGAAAATGAAGACTTCTGTCAAGGGGGAGAACAAGACACTATAGAAACTGAAGAAAACCAAGAGATTCAGCTAAATGAAGGAGCTAGAAATGTTCAACCAGAAGGGAATCTTCCGCCAGCTACAAGACATTTAAGAGATCATCCAGCTGATCAGATAATAGGTGATCCAAGATAGGGGGTGCAAACTAGAAGCAGAAATCAAAACACAGTTCTACATTCAAGTTTCCTGTCATAATTGGAGCCTAAGATGTTTGAAGAAGCTATCCAAGACCAGCACTGGATTGATGCTATGCAAGAGGAGCTGAATCAATTCAGAAGGTGCAATGTCTGGGAGCTTGTTCCTAAACCAAGAGGCCACAACATAATTGGCACAAAATGGATCTATAGGAACAAGCTAGATGAAAGTGGAATAATAGTAAAGAATAAAGCTAGATTGGTTGCAAAAGGATACAGGCAGGAAGAAGGGATTGACTTTGATCAAACCTTTGCTCCAGTAGCAAGGCTGGAGGCAATCAGAATATTCCTTGCCTATGCAGCCTATCAAGACTTCAAAGTATACCAGATGGATGTGAATCATCATTTCTGAATGGTGATCTTAAAGAAGAAGTATATGTAGAGCAGCCATCAGGTTTTGTAGATCCTCTTAAACCTGATTTTGTTTATAAGCTTAGGAAAGCTCTGTATGGGTTAAAGCAAGCCCCAAGGGCTTGGTATGAAACCCTATCTACTTTCCTTATTGAGAATAAATTCTCAAGAGGAAAAATTGACAAAACTCTATTCCTTAGGGAATCCAAAGGCAAGATCATCTTAGTACAGATCTATGTTGATGACATAATCTTTGGATCTACTGAAAACAACCTTTGTAAAAAGTTTGCCAAACTTATGCAAGGGAAGTTTGAGATGAGCAGTATGGGGGAACTGAAATTCTTCTTGGGACTCCAAGTAAGACAGACTGATGATGGCTTGTCCATATCACAGTAGAATTGATTAAGAAATATGGTATGGAGTCATCCTCCACCATGAGAACTCCTATGGGAACAAATATGCCTATATGCAAAGATGATGCAGGTAAACCTGTTGAATGAGACTTTGTATAGAGGGATAGTTGGCTCACTACTATATCTCACTGCTAGTAGACCAGATATTATGTATGATACATGTGTCTGTGCTAGGTACCAAGCCTGCCCTAAAGAATCTCATTATACTGCAGTCAAAAGGATTCTGAGATATCTTAAGGGCACACCTAATCTAGGTCTTTGGTACCCTAGGAATAGAGATTTTCAACTAACAGGATATTCAGATGCAGATTTTGCAGGATGTAGAGAGGATAGAAAGAGTACTACAGGTACTTGTCAATTCCTGGGAGGAAGACTAATATCATGGAGTAGTAAGAAGCAGACCAGTGTGGCAATTTCCACAGCTGAGTCTGAGTATGTTGCTGCTGGAAGCTGCTGTGCACAGCTATTATGGATGCAGCATCAGCTTAAGGATTATGGTATTCAAGTAAGTATAACACCTCTTTTGTGTGATTCTAAGAGTGCAATTTCTATTGCTAATAATCATGTTTCTCATAGTAGAACTAAGCATATAGAAATAAAATACCATTTTCTTAGAGAACATGTAGAAAAAGAAGACATTTCATTGGAATTTGTGAAAACAGATTATCAAATAGCAGATGTATTTACTAAGCCCCTAGATGAAACCAAATTCAATAAATTCAAAATTGAATTAGGTATGTTAACCATTGATTAGTGTAATCACAAAATCATCAACAATGGAGTTGAAGTGGTAACAAGACATTCAAGTGATATAAAGACACATTGAAGTAGTATCAAGTACTTTGTAGTACTTATAAGTTGTGTTGAACAAACAGAAATTGGCTAAGTAAGTTGGTGTCGACACATTCAGTAATAATGTGTCGACTCAGGGTAGTAATGTCGACAAGTCAGAGATGTTGTGTCGACACAGAAAATTTGTGTCGACACTTAAGAATCTTATTGTCGACTTATCCAGGAATGTAGTGTCGACTTCACCAGGATAGTGGTGTCAACACTTACAGATTTTGTGTCGACACTTATACTAAGAGTCGACACAGAATTTCTGAAGCTCTACTATATATCTCTGGTATCGAAAAAACAGCAAATTGATGTCGACACATAATAGACGGACATGAAGTCGAGACATAGACATTGTGTCGACACATTCCATCTGTGTCGACACTTATTGTCTGTTTTTGGCGACTTTTGATCTTCTTTAAACAGAAGGTATAAATAGGTCAAAAACCCATTCTATCGACATGCTTACAAGGTTTTCGAAACCCTATGTCGACATTCTCTCTCTCTCTCTCTTTCTCTCATCTTTCAAGCTTTCTCGAGTGATCAATGGCGCCAAAGATTGAAGATAATGTGAATGAAGGATATGAGTTGGTGCGCCAGGCCTTTGCTGCTGCCCCTCCAGATGTTCTCAGGGTTATCTCTCTCCTCTCCGACTCAGGTTTAGAATTTCTGGTCTCCGAACCATCAAAGATATGGAAGAAAGAGGTGCATGAGTTCTTTACTTCTGCATCTGTAGTCTCTGAAAGTCAAGAGATAAAATCCACAGTTCATGGGTCACTAGTGGAGATTACACCAAGTAAGTTAAGAACAATTCTGCAATTACCTATAATTGAGAATGAAGAGGATGTCCCTGCTTCTAAATCAAGGGAGGCTCTTCAATGGTGTGGATTGGATTCCACCATGAAAATTGGAGCTGCTTTCAATAGGAAAGGAATGAATCAACAGGGAAAATTTCTGTCAGAAGTGGTTGGAAAAGTTATTCTGTGCAAGCCAGGTGGACATGATAGGATTTCTGCCTATATGTTCAGCCTAATGACCAGGATTGTGTTTACAATTCCAACAGATTGGTCATCTGTAATCTTTGAAAAGATTAAGGAAGGAATCAAGAAGCCAAATCTGGCTAGGATAATGAGTATATACCTAAGTAAGGAGATTCCTGTTGTTATGCAACAACAACCTGGAACAAAAATCAATCACATGAGAAGGATGGACATGAGATTGTTCTCCAGATGGGATAGGGTGCTGACCAAAGAGATGCCTGAAGTGGAAAGGCAGGATTCACCTGAGAGATCCCCAGGTCATGCTACCAGTGCTGAGCACCAACAAGAAGAGCAAGTAAGACAAGAGGTTGAAGATCAGCCTGCTTCTACACAAGTTCAGGATGCCACAATACCTGGAATCCAAGAAGAAGAAGTAAGAATACCAGCTCAGCAAGTTTATTCACCTACACAAACTGTATCTACTCATGACCAGGTACAGGTGCAGGGGGAGCTGGTGTATTTTCCTACAGAAGAGATTTCAAATATTTCTATTTCTGCACAGGTCCAGGGGGAGCAAGTGCAAGAAGATGCTCAAATTGATCTATCTTCAAATTTGAATACTGCAAATGATCCAGCACAGAAGGAATATACTCTGGAGGAGTTATTCCCAAATGATGAAATAATTACTGATAGCCTGGAAGTGGAGCAAGAAATTGAGGGGAAGCTAGTGCATATTGAGACTGTACAACATGGCACTGAAGCAGCTGTTCCTCCTCCTCCCAAAGAAAGAGTTCAAATTGATAGTACTTCTGATTCTGAGAATGAAGAAGCCAGGGTGGCTAAGAAGAGAAAACTTATGGTCTTCCAGAGAAGGAGCAAGAGCTATAAGCAGGCTCTACAGTCTACAACACATCACACTCCTTCTGACTTTGATTATAACAAGTTTTTGGTTGATTTACAAGTGAAATTGGATGAACACAGGGTGGCTATTGAAAAATATGTTGATGAGAACAACAAGTCCCTGCAGTTTGACTTTGCTCAAGATATAAAATCTATTAGGTTTGAGGTCAATATGCATAAAAAGGGGATGGCAGATTGCTTCCATAAGGGAGGTAATGCTATGGTGTATTTGGCAAAACAACAGCAGACTATCATCCCTAAGGTGGATGATATTGCTTTAAAGCAAAGCTATGTCTTGGAAAATCAGTTAAGAATGAATGACAATTTAACTGAATCTCATCATGAGATCATAGAGGAATTGAAAAAGATTGTTCCAGGCCTGTCTGCAGCTAGAGCAAAAGAAATGGAAGAATTTGATAAGAACTTTCAAGCTGCTATTGATTCTGTTAAAACTGCTATCACTTCCTCTCAAAAGAAATATCTGACAAGCTTCAAAAGTTAAAACCATTTTTTAAAGAGGGTGTGAATTATCTGGATGGCCAAATTCGATTTCAGAAGGAAGATCTGAGAGATCATGTTACTAGAGAAGCCATAAAGGGGGAGAGGATGTTAGTTCATGCAGGCTCAGAGCACACCAAATGGGTGACCAATAGTATTCGAGCCACATTGGGATATCCACCATTGTGTGATGATGTTATGGTGGCTGAGTCAGGAATACAAACAAGTCTACTTGAAGGCAATCAACCTGAGGTTGCCCAAGTCATTTACCCTCCTCCAGATTTTGACATGATTGATTAGCAAGTTCAAGGAATGTATAGTCCTCCAAAGGAGGTTACTAATGTTGTTCTTGGGAAGGTTGATAAGCCTGAGGCTACTTTGAAAGACCAGCAAGATGCTCTACTTTCTAAGAAAAGATTTAGAGAGCAGGCTGAACTTAAGCCAGACTTTGAGCAGTGGAGTCCTACTTCCAGAAATATAATACTCACTGCATGGAAGGCTGTCAAAGACCAAGTGCAGGAAAGAGGCAAGTGGTACAATGAGATGGAATGGCAGAAGTATGAAGCCAGGCAAGAGGCCATAGTACAGTTTAGAAGAAAAGCAAAGATGGGTAGGCTGCCTCCAGATGCTCAGGAGCCAAGCAAGTACTTCCCAAAGCCCTTTCATTATTTTGAAAGGCAAAGGCTCAAGGAAGAAGCAAAGAAGAAGGCTGATCTAAAAGGCAAGAAGCCAGCTGAAGATTCTGAAGCTCCTGTGAAGGCTCAAGTTATATCTGGCAAAGGGATTGTCATTAAAGAGCCTGATCAGTCTTAATTTTTAGTTCTTTCAAAGTATTTTGTAATGTTTTGATTAAATCATTAAATGTAAATCTCTGTATTCAAACATTATCAAGTTATAAACAAAATGTTGGTTGGTATCATATAATGTTCATTCTGTGATGGATTGTTTTTATTTTGTTTATATTAAGTATTCCTGTTATGTCATATATCATCAGTTTATACTTGTTATAAATGGTGTATATCATTGGCTATAGGGTTATGACTTCTCCAAATAGCGGGAGATTGTTGGGTACATTGGAAAATGTGTACCTGATTTAAAGAAGCCCAACTTAGCTCAATGATATACATCAAGGTGTATTTGATGTTGTTTTGAGTTGACATGTGCAGGTGAAGAAGTATTAAAGAATGCAGAAAAATATTCTAAGTCCACATGTCGACACCTGAAGAAATTGTGTCGACACTTCAGAATATTTGTGTCGACACTTCAGAATATCAGTGTCGACACAGTGAAAGATAGTCGACACCCAGAGAAAGTTTGTCGACTAGTGAAAGATAGTCGACCAGAGAAAAATAGTCGACTAGTGGAAGATAGTCGACTAGTGAAAGATAGTCGACCAGAGAAGTGTGTCGACTCACAAAAGAGGATAGTCGACCTCAACTGTGTCGACACTGGGTGGTATGTGTCGACACCAGAAGATTGAGTCGACACATATTGGCAGAAGTCGACTATGCTTGTGTCGACACCAGAAGACTGAGTCGACACATATTGGCAGAAGTCGACTATGCTTGTGTCGACACCAGAAGACTGAGTCGACACATTTTGGCAGAGTTGAATATTGCTGTGTCGACACCTGAAGGTTGAGTTGACACATACTGAGTTCTGAATCTACAACAACTGTGTCGACACACAGGACTTGTGTCGACACACTGCAGAGTCTAGACCAAGTTATTTTCTGAAGAAGCTGTGTCGACTTAAAGGCAACTCAGTCGACATCATCAAAGACTGTGTCGACACCAAAGTCACTTGTGTCGACACAGATAGACAGATTGGTCTCGACACTTTCTAACAGACTGTCTCGACATTTTGCTGTCCAAGGCTAAGGTACAGGAACTGTTTGAAGACTTGACAGCTGTGGGTTGCCACCGTTTAACTGAAGCTGTCAGACCTGTCAGAAATCAGTTAGAAACCGGATCAGCCGGTTACCATGAAGAAAGTCTATAAATAGACATATTCAGAAGGAAATTAAAAAATTAATTAAAGAAAGATAACTGAAGAAGATCTAAGAAGAAGAAACAGAAGGATTACAATCCTGTTGTAGCTTCAATTCAAGAAAGTGCTAAGCTCTAAAGAAGATCTTCATCAGTAGATCTAAGAAGAAGAAGAAGAAGTCTGAAGTATCAAAAAAGTTGTTGGATAGAGAGGGGTCCAGTCATCTTGAAGAAGAAGAAGGAAGACATCAGTGGTTTCTCAAGAAGCTGTTTGGAAATCAACTCAGCTAAGTTCAGATTCAAGAAGCTTTGAAGAAAGCTCAGATTCAGTTGATTTCATCAGCTGATCAAGAAGTGTCTTGTCCTCTTCTCTCTCAACAAAGGCAAGACATTAAAATATCTTTTCTAAATTTCTATAGGATCTGTTTATACAGATCTGAGTTGTAAGCCTGTGTTATAAAGGCTGAGTGTAGGAGAGGTGATCTCTGAGTGGTAGGGCTATTTTCCTGAGTGTAGGAGAAGGTTATTCTCTGAGTGGTAGGCCTTGAGACAAGGCTGAGGTAGGGCTGTTGAGCCTGAGTTGTAGGAACCTATCCAGGTTCTGAGCTGTAGGATCTGAGGATCTGAGAATAGTGGAAGTTTGGCCGAATCTAGCATACTGCTAGATAGGTGAAGGGGAAAGTGGATGTACCCAGACCTTGGGGAACCACTATAAAACATTGTGCAATCTGTGATGCTTAATTATCTGTGAATGTTGTGCTAGATGTCTTAATTTGTAATTGAATTCTGCCTAGAAGTATAAACAAGAAATTAGAACCTATTCACCCCCCCCCCCTCTAGGTGTTTAGGTTGTCTTGAAAGTAAAACTATCAGAAATAATATCACAAATTATTCAGATAATCTTTTATAAAATATGCCAAAATACATATGAAATTAGTCACATCATAGAAGACGACAAAACTAAATAAGAGCATACAGCAAAACGTCGAACGACCCTCGGAGATCGTCGAACGGCGTACGGAGATTGTCGACCTATCAGACAGATAGTCGAACGATCCAGATAGTCGAACTATCAAAGAAGATAGTCGAACTACCTCAGCAGATAGTCGACCTATCAGAACAGATAGTCGAGCTATCAGATAGTCGATCTATTCGGACAGATAGTCGATCTTTCCGGACAGATAGTCGAACTACCAAACAAAAACAGATAGTCGACATATCAAGCAGATAGTCGACCAATCATAGAAAACAGATAGTCGACCTATCAACAGATAGTCGACCTATCAAACAAAATAGATAGTCGATCTATCAACAGATAGTCGAACTATCAGATAGTTGAACTATCCAAGCAGATAGTCGAACTATCAAAGCAACACAGATAGTCGACCTACCAACAGATAGTCGAACTATCAAAGTGACACAGATAGTCGACCTATCAACAGATAGTCGAACTATCAAAGCGGACAGATAGTCGACCTATCAACAGATAGTCGAGCTATCAGATAGTTGAACTATCAGGACAGATATTCGAACTATCAAAGACGACAGATAGTCGACCTATCAACAGATAGTCGAACTACCAAGACAAACAGATAGTCAATCTATCAACAGATAGTCGAGCTATCAACGCAGACAGAACGTCGACCAACTGATAGACGATAGTCGATCAGCCGATAGACGATAGTCGAGCGACGCTCGACTATAGTCGAACGAAAAACTACTTAACCAAATATTCATCTGGAAAAGCAATTCTACACAACTAGAGAATCTAACCTATCAACTAACCTTTGACCATAGATAAATCATGGGTCAAGAGACAGAAAGAGAGGACTGAACTCAAATCAAAACTTAGGGTACCAACACAAGAGCTTGTGCATGCAATTCAGGGTGCTCCCAAAGAGGGACTCAGTTGTTCTCACTGCAAGAAGTCAGGGCATGATCCGGCCCATTGTTAGAAGGAGAAGTTCTGTTACTCGTGTGGGCGGAAGGGACATGTTAAGTCCTGTTGCCCGCAGGCACAACCCCCGTTGCAGGTAGTGCCACTTCAGACCTTGCCACCACCGCAGCTTTTGGACAAGGGAAAAGGCAAGTTGAACGTAGTGACCGCCGATGAGACTCAGGCATCGACTCAGGTCATCTCAGGTTAGACTCTGGTCTAGTTTTTTTCTTCCTAATTAATTTAGTTATCTCATTCCTTAGGTTGGTAGTTAATTTTATAGGAAAGTTTAAGGTGTGTAACCGTTGGGCGCGTGTCCTCTTTGATTCCGGTGCCACACATTCGTTCGTGACTAGATCTTTCGTTGAACGTCATCATTTGACCCTCAATGCTGTTGGCGATCAGTTCTGTGTTAAGTTCCCATTGGGTGATTCCGTGGTGTCAGACCAAGGAATTCAATGTTGTCCCGTTCAGTTAGGGGATTTTCTTGCGGTTGTGGACTTAAAGGTTATAGACTTGGAGGATTTCGATGTAATCCTTGGAATGGATTGGTTATCCAAGTATGATGCAGTGATCCAGTGCAAGGTCAAGCGCTTGGACTTCGTGATGGATGACGGTCAGCCCAGGAGTGTGTACGGTTATTCGCGCCAGGATTCTCCGATTATTTCTGCGGTTAGTGCTCGGAAACTTCTGAATGCAGGATGTTTTGCCTGTTTGGTTTCAGTGATAGCGACTGTTGATAGTTTGCCGAGAGTGGATGTTATTGTTGTAGTGCGCGAATTCACCGATGTGTTTCCCGATGATCTTCCTGGTCTACCGCCAGAGAGGGATGTTGAGTTTGTTATAGATTTAGAACCGGGTACGCATCCTATTGCTAAATCTTCGTACCGTATTGCTCCGCATGTGTTGGGGGAGCTGCATACCCAGTTGGATGAGCTGTTGCAGAACGGTTTCATTAGACCAAGTTCGTCGCCGTAGGGTGATGTAGGGATGTCCGGAATCGGAGACCTCTACGGAAATAATTCACTCCTCGCCCAATATCGTCTTAGAACTATCGCACCTACACAACACCTATCGCCCACAATATTTCCTCGTCACAAACGCAGCGCATAAAAATAACAAGGAGGATTGGTCGACTCGAAAATAGCGATCGAAATTTGAGTCGGATCGTTCCCCAAATTAACATAAGATTGCCAACCTTTTTGGGAGCAAAACCAAGGCTATAGGCCAAGATCCGCTCCGGCAAATAGGATCACCCGATACGGAAATAAAAAGCCTAGCAACGGCGATTCAAAATGAAAAGTGCAGCGATTGATTTAACAAAGCGGATAAAACGATTTGCGATCCACCACAACTAATTAGAAGAAATCACACAAGGAGGGATGAGATATTTTACCCAACCGGAGAACCTTCACACAAGATAACTGTGGGAGAATCACTCTCTCCACGGATCCACGGCGTCACACCGAAGGGCTTGCAACCTTCTTCCACGGAGTCGCACCGAAGGAAGCCGCGCCGGAGTCGCACCGAACGGATGGAGGGAGCAAGGGAGGCCGGCGGCTTCACACCACAAGCAAAGGGGGGGGGGGGAAGGGGCGGCGGCTAGGAGGTTTCCTCCTCTTGGCCGAAATTCCTCAAGGGGATTTTAGGGTTCAATTCTTCTCTAATTATCTCATAACAAGGCCTCCTTAAATAGGAGTTACAAACAAGCCTTAACCATTCATGATGGAGATGTAATCTCATCCATCCAAATGGTTAAATGCACACCAAATAAAAATATTGTCCAAATGCAAAAATAAAAAGTGCAATATTGAATATAAAATTATAACTTCAAACTTGGATAATTTTTATTCCTAAAATAGAAATAATAAAGCATGAAAAGGGAAATATTTTAATGCGGTGCGGCGAATGTTGCGCGCCGCGGGCGGAGGTTGTAACGTAGCCTTCCGCTAGCATCATCGTGACGCCTCACGTCCTTTAGTTGAATCGCCTCAGCAACCGGGTCAACCTCATCATCGTCAGCATCGTCTCCAAGTAGAGGTGGAGGGGTGCGCCATCAATCCTCCCCCGCTCAAAATCACGCATCTCTGTTGCATGGTCCAAGAGGTAGCGGCGAAGAAGATCGGCATCCAAACTTTGCAGCTCCAACTCGAGCACCCAAGAGTCATCCGAAGGGGGGCGGTCACGCCAACGGATGAGGAAGCGGCGGGTGTCGCCATCAGCAGTGGTAACATGCTCAGCAGCAAGTATCATCTCTGGAGTGGAAAATGTCCGTGGGAACCTGGGGAACATATTAGCAGTAGGCAAGAAAGAAGGCAACGTACCATCCGATGATATACCTGTGGGGACCGTAAGAGAGAGATCATCCGTTCTACCACTCCCCAACCCATTAGAATTTAAAGTGGGAGAGAAGACGACAAAGAAATCAACTCTTGTGGTGGCGACACAAATATCGTTAAATCCGAAACGTTAAAAATGGGGGAGATACCCCAATCAGCAGGCAAGTCCAAAACGAAAGCGTTGTCACCTAACTTCTTAATAATCCGAAAAGGGCCGGCGCGCTTTGGTGCTAACTTTTTAACGGTGCCAGTTGGCAAGCGTTCGGGAACTAAACGGACTAAAACCAGATCGCCAATTTTAAAGTTTGATACTCTCCTATGTAAATTAGCGTACGCCTGATAAGAGTCGTATTGTGACGTCAAAGTGGCCCGTATACGTGCATGTAGATCATGGATGTGTTGGACAAACACTACTAGAAAATTGACTTTTAGTGATGAAGTATTTCGTCACTAAATACTGAATTATGGTCACTAAAGACATTTAGTGGCCGAATTGAGTCCGTCACAAGGTCGCCACAAAAACCCCGCCACTAAATGTTTTTTGTGGCTAAAAGTATTTTGTCACTAAAAGTTGTTTTAGTGACCCTTTTTTTTGGCCACTTAAAAACAAGTTATAGTGACCGAAGCACAACAGTCACTAAAACAACTATTAGTGATGAAGTATGCCGACACTAACTGTCTTTAGTGGCAAAAAAAATTGTCACTAAATGTGAACTTTTAATGAGCAAATCTTTCAATCACAAAGTTCTAATGAGCAAAATACATGGGTCACTAAAAAGACATGTTTAGTGACTGCATTAATTCAGTCACTAAAAGAGAATTTAGTGGACACTAAAATCAAATATTTTTAGTGTCTAAACTAATTCTGCTCACTATATTTTTTTGTGTGACGGAATATTTGGTCACTAAAAATATGATATTTGTCACTAAACTTTATTCAATTCTTACAAAATACCATAAAATTATTTCATTTGATATTCACTAATTTTCATATATGTACATTCAAATACAACAAATAAAAAAACACTCAATTGCAACAAGAAGATTGTTCTAACATAGATTATTTCATTAATAGGGAAAAATGGGTGGGAGATAGCCAAACCCCTCAATACAAAGTAATAATATTTTTATTCTAATTAAATTTAAATACAGTAACAAATATTTATAATAAAGAAAATCTATAAATATGCATTCTTTGGCACATCTGTGATAGAGAACTAATGTCTTCTACTCTCTTCTTTTAGTTTGAAAGAACTCCGGCCTGCAAGGGACAGAGTTGTAGTAGGACCTTTTAGAGGAAGAAGATTTTGAAAGATGAGATATATTTTTCTTCCAATCTGCAATGAAATTATAAACAATCTATCATTAGTAGAGCTTCTAGTAATAATTTAAAACTCATAAGGAATCAACGTGCAATGTAAGATAATAGAAAATAAAAAAAATCAAACGGTGAGCTCTTAGAAGTGGAGAACAAAAAATTGTACCTATCCTATGTAAAATTTGAATGACTTCATATTCAATTATTTTAAGTTTATCCCATTCGGATAAGACTAACCTCTATCTACTGCCCTAATTAATACATATAATACTCATCATTTCATCAAAGTGCTGCTTTCGGGAAAATTGTACATAAATTCCCTAAAATAATCATATTACTCAAAAATATATTCATTATCTAATTTTTTTACAGCAGTTTATATCATTATAAATCCCACTCAACTTTTTTTATACTAGACTATGATAAAATGCCAAATTCTCATTTTTATATATGTTCCTAACAATTTCAATCATAACATATAATGGCATATTTGCTATCAAGTTTTACATAAAATTCACACAAGTGATAGGCACAGGGCTCCGCCCCTAAGACCAATCACGACATTACACTGACCAAGACAGTACCCCACCCAAGACAATACTCAGACCGCAAATTACATATGCCGACAGACCGCAAATTACATATGCCGACATCTCCCTGTGCCCAACATTGCTAACTTATGGGAGAGACCGGTTTGTCCCCTATCTCTAATTGCCTCCATTATGGGGATCACCCCTATTTAAAGCAATGATAAGGAAGATATTGGTCTTGGACGGATACATTGGTCATAGGCGGCGACATTTGTTATGGGGGGCAACTTTGGTCGTAGACGTCGACATTGGTCGTGGGGGCGATATTGGTTGTGGGAGCGATATTGGTTGTGGGGAGCGATATTGGTTGTGGGGGCGGCGACATTGGTCGTGAGGGCATTAGTCGTGGGGGCAACATTGGTTGTGGGCTGCGACATTGGTCTTGGGTGGCGACATCGGTCGTGGACGGCGACATCGGTTGTAGGCGGCGCCATGTGTTTATCAAGTTTTTACACTTTTCAGGATGAAAAGGATAAATCATTGCAATCTGCATAAAATAAGCAGTCAATATAGAGAATTTCACTTCTATCACGGTCTTTCAGATCACATAGTTTTTTTTTGGGGGGGGGGATATAATTAGCTACAACTCAGGTTGAAGTGATCCCAATGGTGATAAAAAGATAATTTAATCTATTACAACTTTGACGATGAGATGAACTAATGAATCACAATATAATGAGATCAAAATAGACCAAAAAGTGCACTTACTGCATTCAATTCAATCAAATGCTATTGAATCTTGCAAGCAGGTATAGAGATGCAATTCAGTGAAGTTGTGTTCCATTCAGTCAAATGCTAGTGAATCTTACATGCATGCATAGAAATGCAAATCAGTGAAGTTGGGTAGCAGAGAACCAAACAAATAATTTGAGAAATCTGGATAAACAAACTGAGGAATTGCACGTTATTTAGCAAGTAATTTCAGACATGGAACATGTTTGAGCAAATCTGAAATGCAAGTAACATCAAACATGTTTCTAGTAACTTCAAACATGTTTCCAATAACTTCAAACATTTTTCCAATAACTTCATGAAATAAAGCTACGCAAACAGGACATCAAACATATAATAATCCATTTCTTTGACAGTAAATAAATAAGCATAGTTATGCAACAATAGAAATATAGTATGCAAAGTTGCAAATACTACTTGTTATAACCCAAATAACTCCAAATTTTGTCAGATCGATCACAAATTCCATATGCACATATTAGTGTTTTAACACATACATGCATCAAATAAGCAAAAGTTGATAGAGAGAAAATCAAAATTTCTGATTCTTTTGAAGTCGGCTAGGCCCAACCGATAGAAGTATAGAACCTCATATCATAAGAAAAGAACTGAAATATAGTCAATGCATTGCAAAATGAGGTTCTGCAAATTCCTACCTATATAAAGAAATTGTCTACACCGGGAATCTGAAGTTAATGTATAAAATGTTCCACAAAGCAGCAAAATAATGAACTAAAAAGTAAAAAAAAAAAAATAGAACCATGCATCCAATAATGCAGTACAATAAAAATAGAATAGAAGAATATCAATGGACAAAAAGCCAGCCATGTAAGAAACCAACCAGGAACCAACTGTAAGAATTAATCCTGAACCCAAAGGCAAATAATGTAGCCACAGCAGATTGTTGGATACAGTTAATGACATTTTATGATTTTGTTGAATGGATTTTGACAGGGAAATTCATGTGCTAACCGTGAATGTGATGATTACTGTAGAAAACGGAGCAGAGGTGTCGTTTTTTGTAGATCTGGGATGTGCGAGTAGATCTTGGGAACGGAACACAAAATTGGAAAACCATAAATGGGAAATTCATGTGCTAACCGTGAATGTGATGATGTTGAACACGATGGTGGCCGGCTCCTGGGATTAGGAAGGCTGTAAGAAAATTGTTTCCTGCAGAAAATGGAGGTGAGTAGATCTTGGGGGCTAATCATTTTTTAGGGTTTGTATTTGAGATACCTGCAGAGAACATAGCAAAGGTAGAGTTTGAGGAAGACACCTACATGAAAGGGCTCGAGTGAGTAGAACTACTAAATGTGAAGATGAGTTTCTAACCTTGGTAGGCGGAGGAGGGAAGAAGACCGTTCCATCCTACAGGAAAATGTGAAGATGAGTTTGAGGAAGGTACCTACAGGAAAATGGGTTAGAATGAAGCCCTTTGCCAGAAGAAAGACCAAATCCCTTTGCCGGAGTAACGAAGAATCGTTTTTTGGAGGTGGATAGACCATGGTTGAGTTATGAGACTTGTTGTTCAAAAGCGGATGGAGTTGTTGCCCCTGAAGGAGCATTCGGTGGAGTTGTTTCTCCAGGTAGCAGTAGATTTAGCCGATGAGGTTAGAAAATTAAAATGAGAGGTGGGGGATTTAAGGTAAGGGAGTGAGGAGGACATACCATGGTTGAGTGATGAGACCGCCATTGTTGTGTTTCTGACATCTGCGGGAGGAATCTTCGCTTTCCCTTTGCTGGATGAAGAAGCCCTTTTGGTGGAAGTCGCTTGGAGATGGATGGGGCGGAAGGAGCGTGTCATACTTGGCGCTGTGAAGTCGACGAAGGAGTGAGGAGGCAGATCGTGAGGAGGCGGATGTAGATCATGAGGCGGCGGATGCAGATCGTGAGGAGGAGGATTGCAAAACTTGTTCCTGCAAGGGGTAAAAATTGAGTGATCCATGTTCAAGTAACATGAAGAATTCCAGAACCGCAGAAAAAGCAAAAAATTTCAAGTAATAATTCTTCTTCCAGTCAAGAACATAAAGTACCTGTAAGGTGAGTTCTATTGATAGGAATTTCCATTCATTGTCGTACAGTACAATATCTTGTTGCTCGCAATGCAATTTGTATTATTAACATATATCATAAGTTGTTATCTTTTATTTTGGACTCTTTTTTAGGATAAATATGTTTTGCTAATTAATAGTTGTTCTGTGCAGTGTAGTTTACAGGAAATCGGAACATACAAATTTGTTCACAATAAAATGTAAAATGGTGTCTAACAAGTTCCGTGGAATTTGTAAAATGATGTTTTTTTGCTACGTACAGCATAAACAGTGAAAACATTACTATGAACCTACAAAATTGTTGTATTCAGGAAATAAAAGTTGAGGGGGTTTTGTAATAGGGCTCTCTTGTAGGCCATATATAGCCATAATTATCACCTAATAAATTATTAAGTCTTGATTCCCTATTTACGCAACATGGTATCAGAGGCGGCGAAAAAAACCTAATCCGAGTTCCTCGCTCTACCTGACGTTGTCGTCTGCCTCATGCAACACCTCTCGACGCTGCTCCTTCCCATAGCGCCCCCTTCCCCGGCCGCCAAAGTCCTCAAAATTTTGGATGGATAATAATTGTGAAATAGAAGGATAAAATGATGAGGAAAATTATATCAAACCTTGACAGATTGGTTGAGATGCACAGCTTATGTGAGGAGTTTGCGAAGAGAGAGGAGGTCGCAGAAGAGAATTCTTGTCGTCAGGTCGATGTGGTGTGAAATTGTATGGTTAGGAGGTCCACTTCTGTAGATATCCTGGAATAAATCAATTTTGCAGCATAACATAATTATCTAAATTCATGAAAAGGCATTAATATAAATAGATTGTTAGCTTGCAGAATTAGTAGTTTTAAAGCAATATAAGTAGATTTGTGAAAATTTGAATAACCTTATTAGTGAATGAGAACATGAATGCCCATTTTAAATGGCATTGCAAAACCTTGTTCCTGAACTTGTAGGTAAGCAAAAGATCTGCATTAAAGTGCACCTAAATGAGAAAGTGAATATAGAGAAATATTACAAATTTATATAAATATGTATCAATATTATGCATTGTGTTAGGATGAATCACAACAGCATGACAGGAGATTAAATAGTTTTCAAAAACTCTAATGATTTGTGTTGGGATGAATCACCATACCCAAAAATATACAAAAGTGATATTAATAGAGAATGGGTCTCCTCGAGCAAAATAATGAAGAGAACAATCAAAGCATGTCAGGAGATTAAACAGTTTTCAAAACTCTTACCTCATGGCATTACAATCTGTTTGGATGGATTTGGGTTTCCAAGCATTTCATGAACTTCATCTTCTAGGATTCAGAACCTGAGGGACATCATCGTTGGAAGAGCAGTATTTATCATTTATAGGATTAAAAAAAATATTACCTCACACCTTTTGATTGGTAGTAGGACTAAATGTCCTCCAGATTTTTCCGCATTAGTAGCAATCGTAGACAGAACTCATAATGATTCATATAACATTGGCACCAAGCCAAAAAATACTACGAGATATTTTATCCCTGTCTCAACAAACAAAAACTTAATATGCATTTAGCCAAACATCATAAAAATAAAAGAGATAAGAGTTCATACCATATAAGATCCTTCCAAAGAGTCGAACAATATAAAAGTGAAAGAAAACTTGAACAAGACCGACAATTTACAAATATAAAATTACTTGAACAGATAAAACATTAAGCAAGAAGACAATGTCAAATGCTAAATTAAAATTTTAGTTTCAGCCCCATCTTATATGGATTAAATATCAATTAGTGCTGTCCGCTTGATCCTCAGGTTCTCTTTGTTTCAGAAGAGCCAATATCTTAGACTCCATTCTTTGTGCCATCTGATCTTTCATCTCTTGAATATGAGTCATCTTGTGTCATCTGATCTTCCATCTCTTGAATACGAATCATTCTTTGTGTCATCCGATCCTCCTTCTCTTGAACACGACCAGTCATCTCCACTTCAAACTCAGCTCGAATCTCTGCTCGTAATTGTTGCACATTAGTACGTACACGCTCTGAAGGTCTTGGTCCCGGCCCCATTCCAAGAACATATCTGAACGATGTCCATGTACGATGGTGTAACCGTCTTCTAGGGTCAACTTATCTTCATTCTTCTCTCTTATTTGAGTGTCATGAAGTTCCAATAATTTTTATATATTTCTTCTGTTGTTTCATCTTGCCACTCATTCTCTTTCCCCTTGTGAGTTTTCTCCCACAACCTTACATACATGGGTAAACTCATCTTGTTTTTATGGAGCTTCTCTCTACATACAAAAACAATAAAACATTAATTCAAAGTACTAGAACTATTGTTAAGTTAGTCAACATTACAATTATTAAGAGAAGTACTTGCCATTTCATATATTGTTCTTGCAATAGACTTTGTTCCAACATGAGACTTCATTTTTTGTTGACTCCTATTTTGTTTATGATCTCGCTATCCTCTATATCAACAAATCAATAAGAAAAATTGTATAAACAATGTACATAATTT
The DNA here is from genome assembly GCA_039513925.1 of Platanthera zijinensis. Taxonomy (NCBI): domain Eukaryota; kingdom Viridiplantae; phylum Streptophyta; class Magnoliopsida; order Asparagales; family Orchidaceae; genus Platanthera; species Platanthera zijinensis. The sequence continues at coordinate 16,770,509 of CM077097.1, read as the reverse complement.
AGAAGCAAAGTATTTTATACCTTGAATCGGGCACTGCCCCAGTAACTAATTATCCAATTCCAGTGAGTAGGATCGATTTCTTTAGGGCATTTGCACGTCGTTGTGCATCAGTATTCCATTTCAGATAATAATTAGCATGCAAATGAAAACGCCAAATATTATAGTGTCGACGGAGTGAAGATATCAGATCACCACGAACATGAGACTCGTTTGGGAGATTGAATTCAGTCTGAAAATATAATATAAAACACCTAAAATAAGAGTTCAAAATACAAACTACTAATAAATTAAAAAAATACTAATTTAAAATGTAAAACTTACATAAATGATATTAATTATTTTGTCAACAATATCAGTTGGAATATCAGACCATTTTCTCCACATTCAGAGGAGCATGGTTCCTTACATAGCGCCCACTTTTTGTAATAAGCTCTTGAGCTCTATATCCAACCAATCTTCGAAGTTCTGTTGGAAGTTGCACATCCACCCTCTCTGTATTATTTTGTCTCCTCTTCAACCACTCAAGCCCATGGTGGGACCACGTTTCTTTTTTTTTGTTACATTTATACCTGTCATTAAAATTTTTTTGTGTTAACATATTTCAAATATATCAAACTAAAAAAACATAAGAAAGTTATACCAAAATCAGTATCATGCTCAAGATTTGTTGGATTTGTGTAGGTACAAGATCATCACCAGCCTGAACAGAAACGTGTTCAACTACACTTTTTAGCATATGCATGCGGATTTTCGTTTATCAAACCTCGATCCAAATGTAATGATATTGGTGTTTCTGATTCTTTTGTTGATCTTGTGGGAAGGTTCGCAATCCTGTTGAGTCAGAGATCTAACAAAGGAACGAGCTCGTGCTACAGTGGATCGTGGATGTAAAGCGGAAGAGTCGGTTTTCCAATCATGCGAATATTGTCTAGCACTTGTAGCATGTAGTGGTGATTATTTGTAAGCCTTTCTTTCCGAGAAGATTTAGTATTACCCACCAGTAATTGTACTCCTCTTCATTTTTTTTATTTAAATAACCTGAAAAAACAACAATTTCAATTTATAGTAAATATTTAAATAAAAAAATGTATTAAACTACAATAACATTTTATATTAAATATAGAGAATTTACAAAACTGGGAAAACCAGATACATTAATATGTTGCAGGTTATATATCACACACAGCATCCTCAAGGTCTTCAATATCATCACCATCTTCATTTTCTTCAGTTGTAACTCTTCTTTGTATGGATTGATTTTTCTTCTCAATAGTTATAGCCGCAACATCAGTTCTTTGTAATGAAAGCACATGGTTATCATTATCTACAACATTATGAATTGTTGATCCTAACCCAAAGCTTACATCATATAACTGAATTTCATCTTCAGTGAATTCTTCAAATTCTTTGGTTGGGACATCATAAAAGTGGCGTGCAACTGTCTTTATGATCACTCGCCAATCTTTGTTTTTGTTATCTGGTACGTAATACACCTTGTTCAACTTGGCAAGCTAGGACATAAGGTTCGTTGCTTCTTAAATTTTGTTTTATGTTAACAGAAATAACTCCGTTGTTTTCCTTTTTATAGCCTCTACCTTCATTGTATGTATCCCACCATTCACATTTAAATAAGACAATTTCTTGCCCAACATCATACTCAAACTGAAGAATGTCTTTTTAGAACTCCATAATACTCTCTGCACCTGATTGCTCATCACCTTTAAAAAAACCCCACTATTTTGAGTTTTGCGTCTAATTTCACGTTCATAAGTATGAAATCTAAATCCATTAACAATATAACCAGAAAAATGTGTCGCCCCTCTTTTTGGGCCACGGGCTAACTGCAAAAATCTTTGCTAGCTCTTGAGTCTCCCTTATAATATAACTTGGATATCTGATGAAAACAAAATATAAGAACACATTTTAAATATAATAACAAGTTGACACTTAAAAACTAGATGTTATATTTACCAGTGACTCGAACCATCTAACAAAAGTAGTCTCGTGTCTTCTATCAATATCTTTAGAATGTACAAGTTCAAGCTCCCGACGATGTTGCCTATTAATCCAATGTTTATTAAATTAATTACATTAGATAAAAATAAAAACAATTACAAAGAGTAATAATGTGAAACTCACTTTATAAATGGTTCTACTTCTGGACAATTCCTTAGTATATACAGTTGTGCTTGATGCCAATCTTCATAATTAAGATCTTTTTCAATTCCTTTACCTAATGACCTCCCAATTTTTTGAAAAATGGGCAATCTTGAAACTTGCCCAACATTTCCTTCATCATTTCTATCTGGGCGATTAAGCTTTGTCTCAATTTTATTTATATATCTCGAACAAAATGTTTAAAACACACTCATGTACAAGATACCCTTCGCCATTGAGCCTTCTGGGCGTGCTTTATTTCGCACAAATGATTTGAGTGTACGTAAATATCTGTTGATTTCAAATATGTTAGTATACATAACATGACAAAGGAACAAAAGAGTAATTAATTAATTAATATGCTTACCTCTCAATTGGATACATCCATCGATATTGTATTGGCCCAGCAATTCTTGCTTCTTGTGCAAGATGAATTGGTAAGTGCATCATGATTGTAAAAAAAGATGGAGGAAATATTCTCTCAAGTTTGCAAAGTGTGATAACAATATTTTGCTCGAGTTTATCCAAAACCTCTGTATTTAGTACTTTAGAGCTCAACTCCTTAAAAAATACACTTAATTCAACTAGGGGGTCATAAACTTCTTTGTGAACAATACCACAGAAAAGCAGGAGTAAGTTGATCCAACATGAAAACATGACAGTCATGAGCTTTCATTCTTGATATTTTACCCTCTTTAACATTTACACATCTCTTTATATTTGATGAATACCCATCTGGAACTTTCAAATTCTCTAGAAAACTGCATATTGCCCTTCGTTCAGCCAATGTTAATGTATAGCATGCTTGTGGCATGACATAATGATTATCTTTTTCTATCAAGTGTAATTCTGATCTCAACCCCATTTCCACAAGGTCAAGTCTAGAATTCAAATCATCTTTGTCTTCCCATCAATGTTCAACAAGTACCCAATATATTATCAGTAATATTTTTTTAAAATATGCATGTAATCTAGACAATGACGTATCTCAAGTGTACTCCAATACAGTAATTGAAAAAAAATGCTTAACTTCTTCCAATTGTACGGAAGAGAAGTTCATCCCGACTCTTTTCTTTTGAAGCTTTCCAAAAATAACATTATCATATCCTTTTAGCAGCCCTAATATGTCATCCCCTGATAGGACCTTTGGAGCAAGTCGAGTTTCAATTGTTCCGTCAAAAGACTTTTTATCTTTTCGCCATCTATGATTTGAATCCAAGAAAACGTCGGTTTCCCATGTAACACATCTTAGACCCATTCTTCAACCGACAATACCATGTGTCTTTATTACAATATGGACAAGCGAGCTTACCTTTTGTGCTCCAACCCGAGAGGTTGGCATAAGCTGGAAAATCATTTATCGTCCACAACACAGCAGCGTGCATGTTAAAGTTGCACTTACTATATGCATCATAAGTGCAAACCCCAACTTCCCATAAAATTTTTAACTCATCAATCAAAGGTTGCAATATACATCTATGTCATTCCCAGGTTGTCCTGGACCAGGAATAATCAAGATATAATAAAAATTAGGAGTTTTCATGCATAACCATGGTGGCATGTTATATGGAACTAAAACAACTGGCCACACACTATATAACTTGTGCTCATAAGACCAAAAGGATTAACCCATCACTTGCTAAGCCAAGCCTAACATTTCATGCATCAGATGAAAATTCTAAATGTTTCTCATCAAATGACTTCCATGCATAGGCATCAGCTGGATGTCGCAAATTTCCATCATCGCAACGCTTTTCTTTATGCCATCTCATATCCTCGGCGTTCTAGAGTACATATACAATCTTTGAAGTCTAGGTATCAAAGGAAAGTGACGAAGAATCTTGTTTGGTATATTCTTACTCTTTCTTGACAACATGTTACTTTCTAAATATTGTTTATCTTGCTCGATTGCCACCTAGACATACCACAAGTTGGGCAACTCTCAAATCTGCAAACTTGCCACGATAAAGAATGCAATCATTCAAGCAAGCATCAATCTTCTTACACTCTATTCCAAGCTCTTGTATGTAGTTGTTGGCTTCATAAAAGCTACTTGGTAGTTTTCACTACAAGGAATTGCTCTTTTTAAAACTTTCAGTAATTCAGTAAAAGACCGATCAGTCCATCCATAATCAGATTAAGTGCAAGTAACGTAACCATAAATTGAAATTTTGAAAATTCTTTGCAACCAGGATATAGTTCTTGTTCAGCATCATTTAACAAATTATAAAAAAATTTAGCTGCTTCATTGGGGTCCTCATGATCATGTTCTTGTCCAATCTCATTTTTGTCATTAAAGCAGTATTTAAATCATGTAGCAGATCATGCATATCATCATGCTCTAAAATCTCTTCTTCATCCTCTTTATAAACATCATCATCACTAACACCAGTTGGGCTAATGTAATAATTCCTCTCCATGATTCGACCACCATTTATATGTCCTTATAATTCCATTTAAAATAAGATGCACAAAGACAATCTCTCGGTGTGAAATTTACAATTTCCACATTTATAACAAGGGCAACGAATGTTGTTTCCTCTAGCAGAATGAGTAAAGGCAAAATCAAGAAATGAATTCACTCCGTTGATGTAAGCAAGTTGTCTTCGATCGCCGAGATCCATCCAACTCTTGTCCATTGCGCTATACATGAAAAACAAAGAAAAACAATATCATCAACATAAATAAACTTCAAGAAAATTAATATAAAAATTATTACATTGGGGGTTTAGGATTTCAAGGATCGCCGGTCTTCTCTCTTTTATATTGTCGGGTGATATAATTTTCTAAGTGTAATTAGGTTTGATTATGGATGGTAATGGAATTAGTAGAAGGGTCCATGAGTCAATGAACCTATGCTAGAGTCGGAGTGGAGGAGGTACAAATTAGTAACTTTATATAAAAAAGTTATATGTATACTTGGAATCACATTGTCGTGGGGGCGACATTTGGCGTGGGAGCGACATTAGTCGGGGAGGGGGAGGCGACATTTGTTGGGGTAAAATTGTCGTGGGGTGACATCGCCGGGTGGTGACATTGGTCGGGGGCGGCAACATTGGGCGGGGGGGCGACATTGGGTGGGGGAGGGCGACATTGGTCGTTGGAGCGAAACGACATTGGATGTGGGTGGCGACATCGGTCGTTGACTGCGACATCAGTTGTGTGTGGCAACATCGATTGTGGGCAAGGAAAGATTGTAGTTGATTCAGACTTGAAAGCATAAACGCTCAACTATAGGTGGAGTCAGGGAAGAAGATCGCAGCTGAATTGTACATTAAAATTAACCCCATGAAAACTAATTTTTTTTCAATGGACTTATAAATACACTCAAGAAATCAAACAAGAACTTAATCAATTTTAACCAAAAATTTTAGTAGATAACCCTATAATTAGCAAATTCCAACGAAGCAATAAAAATCATATCAGTAACAATACTATCAATTAATATCTGTAACCCTTAATCTGAGTTGCTTCCTGCAACTCATGTTCAAAAGTATGCATGAACTTGAATATTAAAAAGTGAGGAGGTACAAATTAGTAAACTTGATATTAAAAAGTATATGAATATACTTGGAATCACATGTCTGCAATTTATGTTTGGAAGGCATGATTGAACATGTATTGACTATTTAATATTGAAGTATTGACATATTTAATATTGAAGTATTGACATATTTAGCTAAAACACCTAGCAATGAACTTACTGCTTATGATATTGACAATTTTTTCCTTCTTAGCTTGTACTTTTATTAATGTACATTAATTTAGGGATAATGAGATGACTTTTTATTCATAAGCATTTAGAATTCTTAATGGTCATCTTTGTAACTTCTTAATATTAGAGCTAAAGCACTCTTTTGTGTAATAAACCACAGAACAAAACCACGGAATTAGTGCAACTTATAAATGATCCTGTATTACCCGTCTCAATCTCTAGTATGATTTTTTGCAAACAAGGTTTTTTCATTTTATTGTTCTGAATTTTGTTTTCCCTTCTTTCAAGTTAGTGCTATGATGTATGTATTTTTAATTCTTTCAAAAAAAATTTCCTTTTTAAAGTTAATAATATAATGTGTGTTCTTATATTATCAGTTTGATTTGTTCTACTTTTCTCATCGAGTTTAAGCTCATGATCGAGAAAAAAATGCGAATTGAAAGCATATCATGATATAACACCTCATACCCCTCCTGCTTTTAAAACAATCGTAGTGGCATTACATTTCTAGTCATTTCTTATTAATTCCTTGGTCACTATTCCTCACTTTAACTTGATGTTTATTAAAATTTAACTTTTTTATGAAATCTCATTTTTTATATTCCTATTCATATCTCAATCTTTAAAGAAAGGCTAGCATGGGTTCCCGGTGCACGGTGAGTGACAATCGGGTGATATCGGCATCACACATTGCTCACAGGGGTTCCGCTCATTTAGCTCATACTTCAATAAAGAGACGAGCCAACATTTTTCCCACAATCCCCGTTTAATTTGGTCGCATCTATGCGGAGCAGCCAAGCAAATTCATAAGAATGGAAAAGATGGTTATAAAAAAAATTTATTAATAGAACTTGTCATACTTAAAGCTATTTAACAAAAATAAATATTACTAATATCAACGCAAGACCATAAACATGACTCAATGAATCAAATGCAACTATGGCATATGTAAGCTTGAAAAGAGGAAGCATATACCAACATCATAATGGCTCAACACATGCTTCACATCAAAGTAACAAAATGCTCCCAGAACTACTAATGTTCTAATTTCAATAAGAACTGGATATATTCAAGTGCAATGGCAAGCATGTGAAAAAAATCACACCATAAATAACATGAGATATTAGCAATAAGCAGAAAACCAAGAGTGAATTCCATTACTCTTGTTCAGTTTCACAGAAAATGCTTTGGTTTTTGGTATGGTTCATGGCAGACCAAGATTAATGGTCCATTCTGAAGTCACCGTGTAATAAAAAAAGTCGACACGTTAGATGTCAAATTTCCTACATATAAGGGGTTGCATTGAAAATATAGTTCCACCTTGGAAACGCATTGTAACCTTCTGCAGTTAATAGGAGGCAACATTTATCTGTCCAAATATCATATAGGTATATCATGGAGTAGATATGAGATTCTTTTTATTACCAAGGCAGTAGGTATTGTTTGGTTGACAGAATAAACTTGCAAATTTTGGTGACCGAAATGGAGTTATAAGTTATTCTTTCGGGTAAATAGTTTAACATTTAGTTTCCCTACAAATTATGTGTTTATTACATGTGAAGGGATGACATGTGTGTTCTCAATCCTAGGTAGAAGAGATTATTTTTGAATTCAAGCTTTAGCCACAGTGGGAAAAACAATGGTTTCCTCCTGACACATCCACTAATTTACTAAATTAAAGGTACAATTGTATATTTAAAAAGACAAGGGAACGTAGAAAATATCTCTCTTAAATCTGAGTTTATTCTAAATTATTTCACGGCCTATTATATGAAAATACAAAAAAAAACAAATTGGAAAGGACACTTTATTTTGCCTCATCCACATTGATTCTCACTTGACCCTTATTTTATTATTGATGCTCTGATGCTTTAAGTTTTTATTTTGCTAAGTTACATGATACATAATACATTCCAATAAAAAAACAGGGAAAAGAAATTGACCTTGTAGGCTTGAAGTGGTGAAACTTGAAACCTAGAGAAGCGGAGATCTGCTATTCTGGTCTTTTGAATCTGAAAAAAATGAAACATGAAAGGGAATTTAGGTGAAAAATAAAAAAGGACTAAGTACTGCTGCTACTCTGCTCCTCTAAACCGATTGTTATTGAGTAGAGATTAGGGTTTATTGAACTTAACTGCTGCTCGGTTGCTCCTCACCCTCAACGAAATAGTCCAAATGGCAATAGAGATCTAGACCTCTTGATAACCGAAGAAGCAAATTAGGTGAAAAAAAAACTCAAGTGCCATGGAAGAGAATAGGGCTTAGAAAAAAATGGAAATGGAAATACGGAATTACTGACCTAGACACCGGGAGAGAGAAGCGAAGAGGTAGACCCGGAGCAGACCGCAGACGAGATTTTGGGCATGTCATTCCTTGGCAAGATTAGGGCCGCGCCGTCGTCCCTTGGAAGAGATTTAGGTTATGTAGTCGTTGTACCTTTGGAATGAAGCGGAGACACCGATGAGAGGAGATTCGGGTGTCGAACAAGTGATCGCGAAATGAAGCATAGACACCAGTGAGAAGAGATTAGGGCGGCGTAGGAAATGTGATCACGATTGGGGAAGAAATTGTGCCGCTCAAAACTATTTCTGGAGAGGGAGTTAACGAAATGAGAGATCGTGCTGTGGAAGCGGAAGTTAATTATCTCCACTTCTCCAGTACGAGTGTTTGTGAGTGTTTGTGAGTGTTTGACGGTTTTTCGTAAAAATTATTAAGAAATTGGGCTGTGTCTAAACTTTATTTAGTGAAAAATGGGCCAATGAAAAAAATTTATTAAGCAATATATTGAGTGGTGGACGGTTTAGGAATATTAAGGCACTAGTTATTGACTAACATTTTTAGGTAGCTAAGAAAAAAAAAAAAATAAAGAGGAAAAATAGGTGATTGTTATTTAGGTGACTAACATTTATTTCATTTTTCATTTAAGTGTCTAACCTTTATTTAGTGAAAAGTGTCTAGTACTCTCCGACGCAGTCAAGCTCCACAAAAAACACATTGTGTGAAACTAGAGGCGCAAAAGTTGCAACTTTTAATTAGAATGGATGAGAAATATTCGCATGACCCTAACACACTGCCTTTGAAACAGAAGAGGCTTGTAAGACTAGTGTACAACTTTGAATCCGATTGGATGAACGAGTGATGCTCGGATGAGCAAGCTCTCATAATGGTAAATAAGAAGAAAAAACTAGAGAAAACTCTAGGAAATGGGAGAGGCGAGATGCTGTCATTACCTGGATGCGCCGGAAAATGGCTCGAGGGAAGCTCAGCGACATAACCTGGAGGCGTCGTTGTTGAAGGTTTTGTGGGAATCTTCCAAGCGGAAATATGAAAAGGTGGAAACGGAAGAGGTTTGATGCGGGAGTGGTTTGCCACAGTCCTTTTTAGGATTAAATATTTAATAATTATTTAATATTTTTATTTTAAGAAAACATGATTTTCACATAATTAAAATAGATTTGCCCAAAACAATCACCACAAAACGAAATAAAAACAAATTTTAGAGGCCAATTTAATGATAAATGTTTAATAAAAAAAACATGATGCGGGAGTGGTTCTAAAATTTGCAAAAAAAAAATATTTTAACTTCACCAAGGTGGAGTCAGTGCATAATTATTTTTAACTATTTAGAATAATAATTTTGAAAAAGAAATTAGGATTAGAAAATTTTCATAATCATTTAATTTATTGTAATTTACCAAATTACTTTTTCTAATAATTAATTAATTATGAACATATATTTATGTATAATATTATTATCCTTGTTTTTTATGTAATTAATATCTTTTTTAATCAATGTCATTTAGTTAAACTAATAATTAAGAAAATTAAATAAATAATCAGTGACAAGAAGCATTTTCGCCACTAAAAGCTTTGGTTTCTATGTACGTATTAGTGAAAAAATAATTTGATCACTAAATGTTACGGAAGGAATGATTAGTCATGACCTAGGACGAAAGGTTTAAGCTTTTGTTATTGGTGAAAAATAAATCAAATACTTTCTATTAGTACCAAATATTTCGAGCCAATAAATAATCTTCAAGTATTTCTATTTGTGACAAAAACAAATTTGTCACTAAATAAATCATTTAGTGAAAGAAAATATTTCTGTCTCTAAAGGATGTTTTAGTGACTTATTTTTTATTTCGTCACAAATGTAAGGCATTAGTCACGAAAATTTTTTTTTCACTAACAATTAGTCACTAAAGTTCTTTCTTTAGTGACTAAATTTGTTTTATCACTAAAATTCATTCTTTAATGACTAAATAACTTAGTGTTATCACTAAAGATACCTCGTTAGTGACTAAACATTCATTTTGTCACTAAATATGTGCATTTAGTGACAAAACTTTTACTTCTTCACTAAAAAGTGTCTTTAGTGACTAAGTTTTTGTTTCATCACTAAATATGTGTCTTTAGTGACGAAATATATTTTATCACTAAATTTTCGTCACTAAGTCAATATTCTTATAGTGTTTAACCCTTCAACATAGGCCACGTCTGTGATAGAGAATACATCGTTGTAAATCATACCATAACCCCTGGCGACTCTTCGATCAGATCCTCCAAAGATGACTTTGGGTCCATTTTCGACTGGGGAGTAATCACACAACATGCTTCTTGTCCCGGTCATATGCCGGGAACATACACTGTCCAAGTACCAGATTGGCGTTTTGGTGGCCTTTGGACATACCTGCAAAACAGAATTAGTTTCCCTTAGAAACCCAATCAAACTTGGGTCCTAGATTCCTTGTTAGCACACTTCCCCTCGGTTGGTAAACCCTACGAGTGGTCGGCCTCGCATTGCTAACAAAAGGAGTCTCATTGTATCTTAGATTAAACCAGCAATCCACGACAAAGTGACCAACTTTGCCACAACACCAACAGTCAAACCTATTGTACCGTTTCCTAGGCTCCTGCTTTACCCTTGGAACGGTGGGTCCAGCCGGGGCCTTGGATCTGGAGGTGGAGGCATCATGATGACAGCAGTCACACGACTTCTTCACTTCCTGTTCCTTCAGTATGACAGGCTTGGCCTTTGTTGCCTGCTTCCTATTATGGCCGCTAGAGAAATGGCCATAATTCTCCACTTGGATTTCCTCATAAGGTGCCTTGAAGACACTCTCACCGTAGTTGCGGGGGAAGGTCCAACCATCATACCGGCTCTTGGTATTTTCAACCGAGGGCCGGAAGAAGTTCCCATAGGTTGAATCAAAGTCCTGCTCATTGCAAGGAAAGCTAGACTTTCTGAATGAAACAGGACCGAGTGGGGCCTTTCCCTTTTCTGTAGCAGAGGCCTTCTTAGCAGCCTTATTTTTCCTCTGATTTCTGTTTCTCCTGGATGATTTACCAGGCCCTCCCACATGCCCTAAGACAGCCCCCTTAGCCTTAGGAGAGAATACATCAACCAGAGGAGGAACGGTCTTAGGCATAGAGAAGCTTTTGACAATCTTCCTCTCTGCCGCAAGCTGTTCTTCCAACTTGTTGATTTCTTCCTGTTTTTGGTCAAGGAGCCTTAGAGAATCTGAGTGCTCAGAAGTCAGGTCCAGATGTTCCTATCAGAGAGAAATCAAGCTAGTGATCTCTTCTTTTAGGGAAACACCCTCAGTCTTAAGGAATTTGACTTCCTTTTTCTGAGCGCTCAACCTCTTTCGACACTCTTCGAAAGTATTGAGCAGAAGCTCATACTTTTCGAGGAGTTCAGCTTCACGGGCAGATGGACTGTCCTCGTGATAATCTTCAGGAGACTCAGAGTCAGAGTCAGAGTCAGATAGGGGGGTGTGATCTTTTACCTTCCCAGTAAATGGGGGACAGTCTCTATCTGAGTCGGAGCGACCCATTAGCTCGAAGTAGGCTTCCTCATCATCACTGGAGTCTGACGAATCAGATTCACTCAGTGTCTTTGGCTTCTTAGCAATGTAGCTTTTCTCCTTCTTCTTATCTCTAGAGGACTTGTGCTCCTCTCCTTTCCCCTTATCTCTCTTGCTTTGGTGGCAGTTAGAAATGATGTGGCCTGTCTTATTGCATCCAAATCAGATAATGTCAGCAGAGCGATGTTTGTTCTGTTTAGACTCATATCTGTCAGAAGAGTAATTCTTCTTCTGATGTCTGGAGGAGGAGCCATCTCTCTTTCTTTGATTCCTCATCTTGAGGAACTTCTTGAACTCTCGAGTGATAAAGGAGAATTCTTCTTCAGATAGCTCTGAGCCGGATGAGCATGGCTCAGAGTCTTCTTACTCAGCCTTTCTCCAAGAGCGGGACGAGGCTGCACCCTTGCCTTTCCTTGAGTGACTAGCTTTCAGGGCCACAGTCTTTTCTTTGGTTGCGGCCTTATTGGCTTCTTCTTCAGCTTTTCTGGTGTTCAGCTGAAGCTAGTAGGACATTAGCTTTCCAAACAGAATCTGGGGATCAGTTTCTGCGAACTTGCCAAATTCTCTGATGGCGCAGATCTTGGTGTCCCATTCCTTAGTAAGGGATCTAAGGAATTTGTCATTTAGTTCATCATTAGTGAACACTCTGCCATAACCCTTCAGGGCATTGACGATCTTCAGGAAGTTCTCAAATGTCACTCCGATTTCTTCCTTGGGACCTTGCTTGAAGGCCTCATACTTCTGGTTCAGAAGGGATCTTCGATCATCCCTTACTTCATCTGTGCCTTCCATCAGAATGATCAGGCAGTGCCATATGTCCTTGGCAGTCCTGCAATTGCTGAAATTCTGCATCATGGAATCATCGACGGCGCTTACTAAGATGTTTTGAGCTTTCTTGTCTAGTCCAACAAGCACCATCTCATCCTTATCCATTTCGGAGAGCTTCTTGGGCACCATCTTGGTAGGATCAATGGTAGAGGCCTTAGTGGGTATATAAGGGCCCTCCTCCACTATCATGAAGAGTCGAGGGTCGACTGCTTCCATGTATAACCTGATCCTTTCCTTCCAGATGGGAAAGTTCAGCTTGGTGCATACTGGGATATTTCCTGAATAATTGAGTCCGTCCATTCCCGAGATCTTCTTTCCTCTTGACACTAGACACAAGATCTTACTTAAGGTGTTAACCTTACTGATGAGTAACCTGGCTCTGATACCACTTGAAAGTCTCTAGTGTCGACTAAATCCACCTATGGGGGGGGGGGGAATAGGTGTCGTGCAGTCTTTTGCATAATTAAATTTACCTGCACAAATTAACAAACACAGCACAGAAAAACACACACAGAATTATAGTGGTTCCCCTATTTGGGTACGTCCACTTTCCCCCTTCGACCTATCTCCCACCAAGGGACGACTCGGTCACTTCTCCAAACGGATTGAAATCCAATCCTCACACTACGGAAGGAACCCTTCCAATAAAGGAGTCACAACTCCACCACCACGGGTTGCACCCAACCCTTACAACTAGGAATTAAAATTCCTTTACAACAAACCAAAATTGAATGTAAAAGAAAATACAAACAAAGCTTTTGGAGATTCCGATGTCCTTCTTCGTTCGATGAAGCTTTCTTGAAAGTTACGAAGAGTCCACAGCCAGATTTCTCTCTTAGAGAGGATCTTGTCAAGATCGGCGGCAACAAGTGATTGCGGCGGCGATATTTTGTAGATCAAAACTTCTTGACGAAGCAAGCAATGTCTACCAACGATCTCAGTCGGATCAATCGTCTCCACCGATTCGGAATGGAGAACTTGTCTCGTTCAATGAATCGAGAGACAAAAGATCTCAAGAGAGATGCGTGAGATGCTCGACTTGCCTCGGTACTGCCATCGGAAGATCAAAGAAGATCTGATATTAGCAGCAATGACGAACTGCGAGCGGTGACAAGCGATCGGCGGTTTCCGCAATCGGCTAGGGCACGAAGTCGGCTACTTTTGATTTCGCGTGAGTCACTTACTATAGAGGTTCAAAATACGGGTATATATACCAGGGGCCAACCCTAAAGACCGTTGTGGGACCCACAAAGAGAAACCCTAGCCCCGTCCGAAACAGCGCACAACATCTTTGTTCGGTCCAGCGAGCGAGGAAAATTGCCTAAGGCAAAATCGGCGGGAATCGTTGGTGATTCCCGTCGAAGTCGGCGGGAATCACTCACGATTCCCGTCGATTCTGCCTTAGCAGAATTCCTGTTGGAAAACTGTCAGCCGGAAGAAGTCGGCGGGAATGCAGACTGATTCTCGTCGAAGTCGGCGGGAATCACTCACGATTCCCGTCGATTCTGCCTTAGCAGAATTCCTGTTGGAAAACTGTCAGCCGGAAGAAGTCGGCGGGAATGCAGACTGATTTTCGTCGAATCGGCGAGAATCACGAACGATTCTCGTCGAAGTCGGCGGGAATCACAAGTGACTCCCGTCGAAGTCGGCGGGAATGACTTAGTGATTCCCGTCGATTTTGACTTGAAGATTTTTCTCTTCCTTCCTTTGAAGACTTGGTCTTTGACCCATCTTTGCTCCTTCTTCTGCTCTTGATCTACCTTAACCCTGTACTTGAAAATAAGTACACTCCAATAGAGAGAGCACACATGAGTCAACACACTGATCTACTCAACGAGGGATTACGTTGCGCAGACCCGTGTATATTGACCCACTGCACCCTGACATTGGTGTGTACTTAGCATGGAATTGCTGCAAGCATAACTTGATAGAAGATCGTCAAATACATTATCAATTCAGCTTAGCTTGTTCAGGGGCTTCTTCAAATCAGGTCCATTGTGGATACAATACCCAACAGTGTCGACACCAGAAGTCAGATTGTGTCAACACACAGGACTTGTGTCGACACACAGAAATTCTGTCAGCAGCAGTTATGTCAACACATGAGACTTGTGTCGACACACAGAAGTTCAGACTAGAAGCAGTTGTGTCGACACACAGGACTTGTGTCGACACACACTCAAGAAATCTGTCAATAGAAGCTATGTCGAGACTAGAAGCAGTTGTGTGGACACACAGGACTTGTGTCGACACACACTCAACACATCCAACAGAAGCTGTGTCGAGAAGATAAAGAATGTCTGTGTCGACATATTAGGAGCTGTGTCGACATCATCAAGGCTTGTGTCGATACATGGTCTATTTGTGTTGACACATTTGAAGTGTTATCCTGATAAGTCTCTGCTGCGATAGAAGTTCAAGGAGGGGTCATGTATCAAGACTGAAGACCTGACAGCTGCCATAAGTAATAAAGCTGTCACATCTGTCAGAAGGCCGTTATGTACCGGATCAACCGGTAACCTTGGATGGGTTATATATAAAGACCTATTCTATCACAAACAAAGATTGTAGAAAAACAGTGATGAGTGAACGACGAACTAAGAGACAAACACAGAAGAAGAAGGCAGATCCTGAACAAGTCTGCAAGAGGAGTTCAGATCTAATTCTGAATACAAGAAGGAGGCTGGATTGAAGATCATCTCCAACTTCATTTGAAGATCAGCCTTACTTTGTTCAGATTCAAGAAGCTTTGAAGAAGCTAAGACAGGTTGGATCTTAAGAAGTCAGTTCAATCAAGAACTTATCAAGAAAGTCTTCACCTCATTCTCTTTCTATCTGGGTGAAAAATTTATTATTTTAAACAATCAAATTTTCTGTAAGATCTCTTGTAGATCTGAGTGTAGGAGAGTTGTCTCTCTAAGTTGTAAGCCTAAACATATAAAGGACGAGGTAGGGCTGAGTGCCTAAGGTAGGATCTTGGTGATCTGAGTTGTAGGCCTGGTGGTTAAGGCTGAGGTAGGGCTGTTTCCTGAGGTAGGATTCTTGGGAAGAATCTGAGTTGTAGGACTTGAAGAAGTCTGAGCAGTAGGAACCAGTTTGGTTCTGAGTTATAAGATCTGATAATCTGAGATAGTGGAAAGAAGTTTGGCCGAATCCAGTACTCTACTGGATAGGTGAAGAGGGAGAGTGGACGTACCCATCAATTGGGGAACCACTATAAACCATTGTTTGCTATGCTGTGAATTTTCTGTGATTATTGTTATTTTTGCTGTGATAGTTGTGCTGTGTTTAACATTTTTAATTGCCTAAGTTGTTAAAAAGTATTTGAACCTAGTCACCCCCCTCTAGGTGTTTATGCTCTATAAACCAAATCTTTCAAGTGGTATCAGAGGGAGGTTCACTCAAATATAGACCTAACAGTCTGTGTAGATCTCCAAGGCAATTAACTGTTAGCCAGAATGGGTTCAAGTGAAAATCAAAAGAAACTTGGATCCATGAAACTTCCTATCTGTAGGAAAGAAAACTTTAGCATATGGAAAGAGAGGGTCAGATTGTTCATGGAAGCATCTGATCCAAGATTCTACATCACAGTTCTAGAAGGACCTTTCATTCCTATGAACATAACAGTTCTGGATGCAAATCTCAAAACTCAAAAGAGCTATTCTGAAATGACTAAGGAAGAGATCATCCTAGCAACCTTAGACAAGAGAGCACAAAACATAATTGTGAGTGCCATAGATGATTCTACATTCCAGAATCTGGTACATTGCAAAACCTACAAGGAGATGTGGGACACTTTGATTGTCTACATGGAAGGAACTGAAGAAGTAAGAGAGGATAGCAAGTCCATGCTAAATCAAGAATATGAGATCTTTAGACAAGCCAAGACAAATAGCATAGCTGAATGTTACAAGAAATTCTTTAGAATTGTAAATGAGCTAATGACCTATGGAAGAGTCTTCAGCACATATGAACTGAATGACAAGTTTCTCAGGTCACTAACCAAGGACTGGGATACAAAAATATGTGCCATCAGAGAGGTGGCCAAGCTTGCTGATACACCTCCACAATTTTTTTTTTGAAAAACTGTTATCTTATGAGATGCAGCTCACTGCCAAAAAGGAGGAGGAGAAAAGCAATAGGTCTGAGTACAAAGAAAAATCAGTAGCCTTCAAGGCTGAAGCCACAAGAATGGGTAGGAGAAAGTCTCCTTCTCCACCCAGGAGAATTGCTGAGGTTGAATCAGAAAATCCTGACATCAACACTTCAGACAGCCACACCTCTGATGAAGACTTTGCTGCCTTTACAAGGCAATTTCAAAGGTTCATGAAGAAGAAGAAATGGCGAACAAAGCCATCTTCATCTCTCTCAAAGGATGACTATTACAAGAAGAAGAAAACTTCTAAGGATGACAGGTATGACTCTAATCCTAGTAAACAAACTTCTTCTAAAATTGTTTGTTATTATTGCAACAGGGCAGGACATGTCATAACTGATTGTCCTGATAAAAGAAAGGAATCTAAGGACAAGAAGAATCATCAAAATAAGGGCAAGAAGGAGAGATCCTTTGTTTCCTAGAAGCAGAAGAGTTGGACTGACTCTTCATCATTAGAATCTGGAGAAGAGGATGGAGCAGAAGCCTATATTGGATTGTTCACTACAGAAGAGGATTCTGTAGAAACTGAATTCCTGCAAATGCTGGATTCTATAAATGGGAGTGAAGATCATTATTGTAGAGGGCTGATGGCTTTGTCTAAGGAAGATCAGTGCCAGGATCAACCTGGTCCCAGTAAGGTATACAATCCACCATCAGTTTCTGATTATTATATTGGATTAGAATTAGAAGCATCAGCATCAAGAGATGAGGATGGTTCTGAATCTGAAGGGGATGCCCATCAAATAATTGATGAGTATAGTGGTCTGTTGCAAGCTTTTAAGAGAAGCAGAATCCTTGTCAAAGAGCAGGCTAAGGAAATTACATCTCTTAAATTGGCTGCATCAGATTCAGCAAAAGTGCTAGATTTGAAGCTGAATGAAGTTGCAAAACTGAAAAACATAACTGTTATTCAGATGGGTACAATTACCTTCAAAAATAATCACATCAAGAGTCTGGAAGTCAGACTTTAAAGAGAGAAGGATCTTGTGGCTAAATTCTCAAAGTCAAAGTCAATCTTACCCTTAATAGACAACTTTATCTCACAAAAGGGTAAGACAGGATTAGGCATCAAGGAAAGAATTAGGGCAGCTAATTCCAAAAGAAAAGGCAAAGCCCCAGTTCAGCCACTTGCCATCAAACCCCCTATTTCTTTCGGAAAAGTGATGCAGCAACCTACTAACATGTATGATCATGACATCATTCATGGTCACTGTAATTATGGTAATCTGAATTGCAAGGGAGCAAATGCTAATAGGGCAGCCCATGAGAAAATACACCAGGTTATTAAAGAATCCTTAGTGTTTGCTGCTCCAGCACCTACACTTAAAATGACTGCTGACAACAATATTGTTATGGCTGGACTTAAGAGAAGGTACAATAGATTTGAGTACTAGTGTTGTGGCAAGGTGGGCCACTATGCCATTGATTGTTGGTACAATGCTAGTATTCTGAAAAAGGCCAGCTTACCTGTCAGAAAGGCTGCAGGTAAGCATGTCAAATATCAAGCTGACCTGGACCTAGGACCCAATAACAATTGGGGTTCTAAGGATAGGTAATTTTATTTGATGCAGGTGAGTCCAAGTGGCCATACCCCTATATAGTACTTGGACAGTGGATATTCCAGGAACATGTCTAGAATAAGAAGGATGCTGAAGGATTACTCTCCCATAGAAAATGGACCCAAAGTGATCTTTGGTGGATCTGAAAAGGGAGTAATCAAAGGATTTGGTAACATTTACAATAACTCTATCACTATCACTCAAGTGGCTTATGTGAAAGGTCTGAAATATAACCTAATTAGCATAAGCCAACTAAGTGATCTTGGTTATGACACTTCTTTTCTCAAGAGTGTGTGCCAAATAAGAAGGTCAAGTGATCAAGAGATCATTCTGATAGGCACTAGGAAATGAAATGTCTACTGTCTTAACTTTGATTGTGAGAATAAGATCTCACCTATCTGTCTAGTTGCAGATGATAAAGCATCTCATTGTGTCCAATGGCATAAGAGGTTAGCTCACCTGAACTACAAGTCAATAGGCCAACTCTTTAGTATGGAGTTAGTGAGGAATGGTTCTCAGGTCAAGTGCATTAAAGAGGGTGTATATTCAGCTTGCCAAAAGGGCAAACAAACCAGGACCTCTTTCCATGGACATGATGCCAAAGATTTTGTGAGATATTTTTACCTCCTGCATATGGATTTATTTGGTCCTATGCCAGTTCATATTCTAGGTAGGAAAGATTACACATTTGTAATTGTGGATGACTATTCTAGATTTACATGGATTTTCTTCTTGAGGCAGAAATCTGAAACCCCAACTGTCTTCTAGAATTTTGTTAGGCAAATTCAGAATGAACTTAATAATTCAGTGGTCAAAATCAGAAGTGACCATGGGACTGAATTTCAGTCTGAATGCATGACAAAGTTCTGTGAAGAACTTGGGATTCATCAGGAGTTCTCCTCACCTAGAACTATCCAGCAAAATGGGGTTGCTGAAAGAAAGAATAGGAATCTTATTGAGGAAAGTAGAACACTACTAAGTGACACTTCTCTCCTAGAATATTTCTGGGCTGAGGCAGTAAATACTTCATGTCATGTTCTCAATAGAGCATCCATCAATAAAAGACACAAGAAGATTCCCTATGAGATTATGAAAGGCAGAAAACCAAACATATCCTACTTTAGAATATTTGGTAGCAAGTGTTATGTTTTAATTAATGACAAACACTATAAAACTAAGTTTGCTGCTAAATCCCCAGAAGGGATATTTGTTGGGTACAATAATAACAATAGGGCTTACAGGATCTATAACTTGACTACACAAGTTGTAGAAGAATCTGTCCATATAGTCTTTGATGAGTCTAAGCTAATTAACTATGAGCTGTCTAGCACTTCTGTTAGTCCTACAGGTTTGAAGGAAAAGATGGACAAGCTAACAATTAGTGAAGACCAACCTGCAAGACAGGGTGAAGAAAATGGTGGATGCTGTCCAGGGGGAGTACAAGTCTCACTGGATGAAGATGAAGACAATGAAGTACATCTAGATGAGGACATTGAAGAAGACTAAGAGGTGGACAGATTTCCTCTAGCAAGAAGACATTTGAAGGATCATCCAGCACACCAAATCATTGGTGATGCAAGACATGGAGTTCTGACTAGAAGTAAGAGCATGAACACAGTTCTATGTTCAAGCTTCCTGTCCCAGATGGAACCTAAGAAGTTTGAAGAGGCTATACAATACACAAATTGGATTGATGCCATGCAGAAAGAGTTGAATCAATTCAGAAGATGTAAAGTCTGGGAGTTGGTTCCTAAACCAATGAACCATAATGTCATAGGAACTAAGTGGATCTATATGAACAATTTAGATGAAAATGACACTATAATCAAGAACAAAGCCAGACTGGTAGCAAATGGCTACAGACAGGAAGAAGGGATAGAATTTGATCAGACATTTGCCCCAGTGGCAAGGTTGGAAGCAATAAGAATGTTCCTGGCTTATGCAGCTTATCAAGGGTTCAAAGTATTTCAAATGGATGTAAAGTCAGCATTTTTGAATGGTGACTTAAAAGAGGAAGTTTAAGTTGAACAACCTTTAGGTTTTGTAGATCCTCTTTATCCCAACTATGTATATAGGCTTAAGAAAGCTCTGTATGGATTGAAATAAGCCCCTAGGGCTTGGTATGAAACACTGTCTGCTTTCCTTATTGAGAATAAATTCTCAAGAGGGAAGATTGACAAGACTCTATTCTTTAGGGAATCAAAAGGTAAGATCATCCTAGTCAAGATATATATTGATGACATTATCTTTGGTTCTACTGAAAATAACCTTTGTAGTAAGTTTGTCAAACTTATGCAAGAGAAGTTTGAGATGAGCAGCATGAGTGAGCTGAAATTCTTCTTGGTACTCCAAGTTAGACAGACTGATGATGGATTGTCCATATCTCAGTCTAAGTTCTCCAAGGAGTTAATTAAGAAATATGGCATGGAGTCAGCCTCCACCATGAAAACTCCAATGGGGACAAGTATGCCTATAGGAAAAGATGAGGCAGGAAAACCTGTTGATGAGTCTTTGTATAGAGGGATAATTGGCTCCCTACTTTACTTGATTGCTAGTAGACCTGACATCATGTATGCCACATGTGTCTATACTAGGTACCAAGCTTGCCCAAAGAAATCTCATTATTCTGCTGTTAAGAGAATCTTAAGATATCTTAAGGGCATACATAATCTAGGTCTTTGATACCCTAAGAATAGAGATTTCTTGCTAACAGGTTTTTCAGATGAAGACTTTACAACCTGCAAAGAAGATAGGAAAAGAACTACAGGCACATGTCAGTTCCTAGATGGAAGGTTGGTGTCATGGAGCAGTAAAAAATAGATAAGTGTAGCTATTTCCACTGCTGAATCAGAGTTTATAGCTGCAGGCAATTACTATGCTCAGTTGTTGTGGATGCAACATCAACTTGAAGACTATGACATCAAGATAAGTAGAATTCCATTATATTGTGATTATACTAGTGCTATATCTATTGCTAAGAATCCTGTTTCACATAGCAGAACTAAGTATATAGAAATCAAGTTTCACTTCATCAGGGAACATGTTGAAAAAGAAGACATAAGTCTAGAATTTGTCAACACTAACAATCAAATTGCTGATATATTTATAAAACTACTTGATGAAAGTAAATTCAATTATTTTAAAATTGAATTAGGTATGTTGAACCTAGAATGAGATGTTAGGTCAACACAAAATTTCTCAAGAAATTTGACTAAGTTAGAAAGTTTGTGTCGACACTATCAGAAGTTTATGTCGACACAAGCCAATTGTGTCGACACTATCAGCAAATTATGTCGACACCACTCTATCGAGACCTTGTACTACTAGATTTTTGTGTCGAAACACAAAAATCGTTGTCGACACATAGACATATCAACACCCTCCATACTCTGTCAAGACTTAAGTAGTCTATGTCGACACAGGCAAAAGTATGTCGACACATAGACATGACGACACCTACAAAGCTCTGTCGAGACCTAGGTCGTCTATGTCGACACTTGTAAAGTTTTGTCGACTAGTAAAATCCCTAGTCAGGCGCGTCTTTTGACGTTCCTTTTACAAGTATACTATAAATAGGAGAAGACAAAATCTGGTCGACTGTGATTTCAGAACTCTCGACTCTAGACTTTGTGTCGACGAGAAATTCTCCCGTCGAATCTCTTCTCTCTCTTTCACTCATGGCGCCACAGCAGGAAGACTAGGTCAACAAGGGATATGAACTGGTACGCAAGGCATTCGAGACTGCCTCCCCAAAAATCATGGCCGTGATTACCCTAATCACTGAAACTGGATTGGAATACTTGGTCTCAGAACCTACAAGGATATGGAAGAAGGAGGTTCTTGAATTTTAGTCATCAGCAATAATGGATTCTAAGGGAAATAAGATAAAGTCCACTGTAAATGGTACTACAGTAAAACTCTCACTGAAGATATAAGAAAGTCACTTCAGCTTCCCAAGATTAAGGAAGAAGATTATATCACATAATCCATGACAAGGGATGCACTCCAATGGTGTAGACTGGATCCCACTACCAAGATTGGATCTTCAATGACCAGGAAGGGAATGAATTCCTAGGGGAAGTTCCTGTCCGAGATAATAGGCAAGGTTATTCTATGCTAAACAGGAGGATATGATAGGATTTCTGCCTATATGTTCAGACTCATGACCAGAGTTATATTCAAGGTGAAAACAGACTGGTCTTCTGTCATATTTGACAAGATCAAAGAAAGTACCAAGAAGCCCAATCTGGGTAGAATATTAATCCTGTTTCTGGCTTCCACCATTCCAGATGTGATGAATCAAACTCCAGGAACCAAGATTAATCACATGAGGAGAATGGATCTGAGAATACTATCCAGATGGGATAGAGTATTGAAAAAAGATGTTTCTACCCCATAGAAACAAGTGAAGAAGGATAAGTGATAGAATCGATTTCAAGATAACCCAAACACCTAGAGGGGGGGGGGTGAATATGTTTTTTCTTTTTTCTTTTTTAAGGCAGAATAAGAATTCTACAGCTAACACAACAACCACAACACAGAATTCACAATCACACACACATCACAGATTGCACACTGGTTTATAGTGGTTCCCCAAGGTCTGGGTACATCCACTTCCCCCTTCGCCTATCCAGCAGTGTGCTAGATTCGGCCTAACTTCTTCCTTCTTCTCAGATCCACAGATCTTACAGCTCAGAACCCTGAAAGGTTCCTACAACTCAGAATGTATCCACACTCCTACAGCTCAGGCTAATAGCCCTACCTCAGCCTTGTCACAAGGCCTACAACTCAGAATGTATCCACACTCCTACAGCTCAGGCTAACATCCCTACCTCAGCCTTATCACAAGGCCTACAACTCAGAGATCTATATCTCCTACACTCAGCCTTTATATTATAGGCTTACAACTCAGATCTTGAAAGATCTTACAGAATTTGAAAAATCTCATAGATTGACTCTTACCCTTGATGAGAGAGAAGGGATAAAAGGTTTCTTGATCAGCTCTTGATAAAATTGATTGCTGATATCAACCTGTTCTTAGCTTTCTTTAAAGCTTCTTGAATCTAAACTCAGTAGGGTTGATCTCCTTGAAGCTGACTGCTGACAGCTTCCTTCTTAGATTTCAGGAATAGATCTCAATTCTTCTTAGCAGATTTGTTCAGGATCTGCTTCTTAAGAGACTTGTAAATGTCTCCTTCTTTACTTCAAACAGCTGGAGCTCTCTCTCAATCTCCAAATCTTCTGAAGTTTCTTCTGAATTCTTGTTTGAATTCTCCTTAGACAAATTCTGAGTAGATTTCCACTTCAGACTGTCTTCTTGGATCTTCTCACGAAAATCTTATTCTGTGTGACGTGCTCTTTCTTGATCAATGATCAATTCTTTTTTAGTTGTTCGTTTTGTGTTCACCTTTGATTTGACAGAATTCGTCTTTATATAGACTTCATCCATGGTAACCGGCTAATCCGGTTTCTAACCAACTTCTAACAGACCTGATAGCTTCAGCAAACTTGTTAGAATTCACAGCTGTCAAGTCTTCAGTCATTTCTTGAACCTTTGTCTTTGTCAGCATAGTGTCGAGACTGATCTTCATTATGTGTCGACACAAGTAGATTAAGTGTCGACACAAGCTTTGGTGATGTCGACACAGCTCCTTTGGTGTCAACACATCTTCTTGACACTGCATCTGTAGAATGTATCGACACTGCTTCTTTGTGTCGACACAGTCACTTCTTCACTTCACAGCAATCAACTTTATTGAAACTCTGCTGTATTTCGACACAAGTCCTGTGTGTCGACACAGTTGATATAGTCTAAGAATTCTGTGTATCGACACTGCCTCCAGGTGTCGACATAGTTGATGTCGACTAAAACTTCTGTGTGTCGACACAGTTGCTTCTTGTGTCAATACTGCTTTTCTAAGTGTCGACACACGCTTTCTTAAGTGTCGACATAGCTTCCTCTGGTGTCGACTCATGGACTTAGAAACTTTTTTCTGCATTTTAGCATATTCTTAACCTGCACATATAAACTCAAAAAAACATCAAATACACCTTGATGTATATCATTGAGCTAAGTGAGGCATCTCCAAATTAGGTACACATTTTCCTATGTACCCAACAATCTCCCTCTATTTGGAGAAGTCATAATCCTTTAGTCAATGATATACACCACTTATAATAAACAAACATTATGATGTATATAAGCATTATTATGACAGGGTAACTTATAAACAAAACATATACCAAAATGACATTACAGAATAATGATGCAAACTTAATGAACATGAAACATTGTTTTGTTTATACTATCAAAAAGTTTCTTAACAATGGTTTACATAGATTTCTTAAAAACTAAAGATTACACTATTCTTGGAAAATCTAGTAAATCTATACTAAGGCTGATCAGGCTCCCTGATGACTATGCCTTTTCCGGCTTAATCTGAGCTTGCACAGTAGGTTCTGCATCATCAATGAGCTTCTTTCCTTTCAACTCTGCCTTCTTCTGTGCTTCAGCCTTAATTCTCTGCCTTTCAAAATAATGAAAAGGCTTAGGGAAGTATTTGCTAGGCTCCTGAGAATTAGGATGTAGGTTCCGACCTTTAGCATTTCTTCTATATTGCAGAATGGCTTCTTGTCTTGCATCATATTTCTGCCATTCTTGTTCAGAATACCATTTGCCCCTTTCATGGGTCTGATCTTTCACAGCTTTCCATGCAGTCAAAATGATATTCCTGGAAGTGGGGCTCCACTGCTCAAAATCAGGCTTTAACTCAGCCTGTTCTCTGAACCTTTTCTTTGACAGTTGAGCTTCCTGCTGAGCTTTCAAGGCAGCTTCTAGCATTTCTACTTTCTCAATAATAACATTATAACCTTCCTGTGGAGGACTGTACATTGACTGAACCTGTTGTTGAATCATATCAAAATCTGCTGGAGGGTAGATGACCTGAGCAACTTCAGGTTGATCACCTTCAAAATAAGCAGGTTGCACACCTGACTCAGCAACATTATCATCATCACAAAGGGGTGGATATCCCAGAGTGGCTCTGATGCTATTGGATATCCATTTGGCATGATCTGAGCTTGCTTTGACTAACACTCTCTCCCCCTTTATGACTTCTCTTTCAATATGGTCTCGTAAGTCATCTTTCTGAAATCTCACTTGTCCATCAAGAAAGTTAACACCATCTTTATAAAATGATTTGAACTTGAGAAGCATATCAGAGATTAAATCCTGAGAAGTAGTAATGACTGTCTGAAATGATTCTAAGGCAGCCTGTAGCTTCTTATCAAACTCCTCTTTCTCTTTAGCCCTTGCTTTAGTCATTGTAGTGACTGTGTTCTTTATGTTAGTTACTATCTCATTGTGAGATTCAGTCAGATTGTCATTCATCCTAATCTGATTCTCAAGGACATATCCTTGTTTAATAGCAATGTCATCCACTTGAGCCTTTACTTTTGCTTGCTGTGTAGCCAGAAATACTACAATATTGCCCCCTTTGTGGAAGCAATCTGTCATCTCTTTCTTATGTAGATTCACTTCAAACCTGATGGATTTGATATCCTGAGCCAGATCAAATTGAAGTGACTTATGACTTTCATCCACATACTTCTCTAGAGCCACTTTCTGCTTATCTAATTTCACTTGCAAGGCAACCAATAATGAGATGTAATCAGCCTCTAGGGCAGGTTGTGGAGCAGCAGTTTGCAATGTTTTCTTATAGCTTTGGCTCCTTCTCTTGAAAACCATCAGTTTTCTCTTTTTGGCACTTGTGATTTCTTCATCTGCTGAAGCAGATGTACTGGCAATGTCTACTCTTTCCTTAAGACTAGGAGGGAGCTCCTTTTCAGTCCTAATCTGCCCCCCTCAAAGTCAGCCTGCTCCCCCTCAATCCTTATTTGCTCCCCCTTATTTGTTGTTCCCTCAATATCAGAAAACAACTCTTCAAGAGTAAACTCCTGTTGAGTGTGGACTGGTGATACTTCTTTCTCAGGAGCATCAACAACTACAGATGTATCCTCCATGATAACATCTTGTGCTGGAATGTTGAAATGAGGTCTCTCAAGAATTGTTTATGAAGCCATTTCACTTGCCAAGTGTGTTGTTTCTTCCCCCTGCACCTGTGCATTATCAGTAATGTCCTGTGCCTGTGTATTATCAGTAATGTCCTATGCATTATCTGGCTCACCCTGCACCTGTGCATTATCAGTAATGTCCTGTGCAAGTGATTTCTCAGCAGCTTCTTGTCTTTCTATATCAGGAATGTCCTTTGTTAGGACCCTATCCCATCTGGAGATAATCCTGATGTCAATTTTCTCATATGATTGATTTTAGAACCAGGAATCTGGTGCATTACTTCTAGAATTGCTCCAGCCAAGTATAAACTCATCAGTCTAGCCAAATTAGGCTTCTTTATGCCTTCCTTAATCTTCTCAAAAATTACTATAGACCAATCTGTGTTTAGTCTAAAAATAATCCTTGTCATTAGGCTGAACATATAGGCTGAAATCCTATCATGTCCACCTGGCTTACATAGAATTACCTTGCCAACCACTTTCGAGAGGAATTTCCCTTGCTGATTCTTCCCTTTCCTGTTTATAGCTGATCCAATCATCAAGGTGGGATCAAATCCACACCATTGTAGTGATTCCCTTGTCTTAGATACGGGTACTTCTTCTTCATCCTGAGTCCTTGGAAGATTAAGAACTTTCCTCAAACTCTTCAAGGTCAATTTGACTCTAGTGCCATGAACCGTTGATTTAATCTTAAGGCCAGTTGATTGATTATGTAGCTGCGCCATAAAAACTCAAGTATCTCTTTCTCCATATCTGGTTGGTTTGGATACCAAAACTCCAAACCATTTTCAATAATTAGGGTAATTACCCCTTTAATCTCAGATTCTGCATCATCAAATGCGTGGCAAACCAACTCATATCCTTCGTTGATGTTATATTCTACCTTTGGCGCCATTGGGATGGTGAGAAAGCTTGGATTGAGAGAAGAGAGTTTGTCGACACAAGGTTTTGGTCTCGAAAACCTGGAGAGTGTGTCGGTAGAGTTTGTTCTTGACCTATTTATACCCTTCTAAACAAAGAAGGTCAAAAGGCGGGCAAAAACTGTCTAAATGTGTTGACACTGTTGAAATGTGTCGACACATACTTTTAATGTCTCGACAACGGTGTTAACTTCTATGTGTCGACACCAATTGATGATGTGCCGACACTTGATATACTTAGTAGTTCAACAGAAATTCTGTGTCGACTCTTATTGTAAGTGTCGACACAATTTTTGGATGTGTCGACACCACTACTCTGGATGTGTCGACACCACTTTCTGAAGTGCCGACACCACTTCTCTGGATGTGTCAACACTGATTTACTTAGCCAATATTGTTAAACTAATCTATGTTCAATATATCTAATTCAATTTTAAATTTATTGAATTTAGTTTCATCTAGAGGCTTAGTAAACACATCTGCAATTTGATAATCTATTTTGACAAATTCTAGTGAGATGTCCTTTTTCTCTACACGTTCTCTAAGAAAATGGTATCTAATTTCTATATGCTTAGTCCTACTATGTGAAACAGGATTATTAGCAATAGAAATAGCACTTGTAGAATCACAAAACAAAGGTGTTCTACTTACCTGAATACCATAGTCTTCTAGCTGGTGCTGAATCCACAACAGCTGTGCACAACAACTTCCTACTGCCACATATTTAGACTCAGCTGTGGAAATTGCCACACTAGTCTGCTTCTTACTGCTCTAAGACACTTATCTTCCTCCTAGAAATTGACAGGTACCTGTTGTGCTTTTTCTATCTTCTTTGTAACCTACAAAGTCTGCATCTGAATAGCCTATCAGTAGAAAATCTCCATTCCTAGGGTACCAAAGGACTAGATTAGGTGTGCCCTTTAGATATCTAAAAATCCTTTTTACTACAGTGTAATGAGATTCTTTAGGGAATGATTGGTACCTAGCACAGAGACATGTTGCATACATAATGTCTGGTCCACTAGCAGACATATATAGAAGAGAGCCAATTATTCCTCTATACAAAGACTCATCTACAGGCTTACCTGCATCATCTTTGCATATAGGCATACTTGTTCCCATAGGAGTTCTCATGGTGGAGGATGATTCCATACCATACTTCTTAATTAACTCCTTGGTGAACTTAGACTGGGATATGGACAAGCCATCATCAGTCTGTCTTATATGGAGTCCCAAGAAGAACTTAAGTTCCCCCATGCTGCTCATCTCAAACTTCCCTTGCATAAGTTTAACAAACTTCTTGCAAAGGTTGTTTTCTATAGACCCAAATATTATGTCATCTACATAAATCTGGACTAAGATTATCTTTCCTTTGGACTCCCTTAGGAATAGAGTTTTGTCTATTCCCCCCTTGAGAATTTGTTCTCAATAAGGAAGTAGACAGGGTTTCATACCAAGCCCTTGGGGCTTGCTTTAACTCATACAAAGCTTTCCTAAGTCTATAAACATAATCAAGTTTGAGAGAATCAACAAAACCTGAGGGATGCTCTACATAGACTTCTTCTTTTAGATTTCCTTTTAGGAATGCTGATTTTACATCTATTTGGAATACCTTGAAGCCTTGATATGCTGCATAGGCAAGGAACATCCTAATTGCTTCCAGTCTTGCTACTGGGGAAATGTTTGATCAAAAGTCAATACCCTCTTCCTGCTTGTATCCTTTTGCAACAAGTCTTGCTTTGTTCTTCACAATGATCCCACTCTCATCCAGTTTGTTTCTAAAGATCCACTTTGTTCCAATGATGTTGTGGTCTTTTGGTTTAGGAACTAACTCCCAGACCTTGCACCTTCTGAACTGATTCAGCTCCTCTTACATGGCATCAATCCAATGTGGGTCTAGAATAGCTTCTTCAAATCTCTTTGGCTCCAGTTGAGATAGGAGGCTTGAGCAAAGAACTGTGTTCAAGTTCTTGCTCCTGGTTTGCACTCCATGTCTTGGATCACCAATTATCTGATTTGATGGATGATCCTTTAATTGTCTAACAGCTGGAGGTAGACTATCTTCAGGTTGAACACCTCCAGTCTCTTCAATATGCTGCACCTCTTGGTTTTCATCAGCATCTAGAGATTCCTGTACTCCCCCTGGACAGTAGCCACCATTTTCCACTCCCTGCTCTGCAGTTGACTCTTCTATAATGGTAAGCTTGTCCATTCTCTCATTTATACCTGTAGAACTGCATGAGCTACAAGGCAACTCACTGTTAATAAGTCTTGTTTCATCAAAGACAACATGTACAGACTCTTCTACAATTTGAGTAATCAAGTTGTAGAACCTATAAGCCTTACAATTGTTGCTGTACCCAACAAATATCCCATCTTGGGATTTGGCAGCAAACTTAGTTAGATAAGTTTTGGTGATAGAAGACCTATTGATCACATGACATGCAGTATTTATTGTCTCAGCCCAGAAATATTCTAGGAGAGAAGTGTCACTCAATAGAGTTCTACCAGCCTCAATCAGTGTTTTATTCTTCCTTTCAGCAATACCATTTTGCTGTGGTGTTCTAGGTGAGGAGAATTCTTGAAAAATCCCAAATTCTTCACACAGTCTTGTCATACTCTCAGATTGAAATTCAGTGCCATGGTCACTTCTGATTTTGACCACTGCACTGTCAAGTTCATTTTGAATTTTCTTGACAAAACTATATAAAACACTTGGGGTTTCTGATTTTTGTCTCAGAAAGAATACCTAGGAATATCTAGAATAGTCTCTTCTATACACACAAAAGTGTAGACCTTCCTACTAGACTATGAACTGGCATAGGACCAAATAAATCCATATGCAAGAGGTATAGACACCTCACTGAATCCTTGTTTTCAAGGCTATGAAAGGAGGATTTTGTCTGCTTGCCTTTTTGACAAGCTAAGCATATCCCATCCTTTATACTACTTAACTTTAGGTCCATTCCTCACTAACTCTTTGCTAAAGAGTTGGCCAATTGTTTTGTAGTTAAGATGGGCCAGCCTATTGTGCCATTTGACACAATGAGAGGCTCTCTTATCAGCTACAAGACAAATAGGAGAATCTTTGTTCTCACACTCAAAGTTAAGACAGTACACATTTCTTTTTATTTATCCTGTCAATATGACCTTTTGATCACTTGACCTTTTGATATGACATCCATTTTTAATAAATGAAATGTCATATCCTAAATCACTCAGTTGACTTATGCTTATAAGGTCGTGTTTCAAACCCTTCACATAGGCCACTTGAGTGATAGTAATCTGATTTTTAGAAATGTTACCAAAATCCTTTAATGATACCTTTTTCAGAACCACCAAAGATTACTTTAGGCCCATTTATGATAGGTAAGTACTCCTTCAACAACCCCCTTGTTCCAGTCATGTGCCTGGAAACATCCACTGTCCAAGTACCATATAGGGCGGGTCATGGTAACTTGGACTCACCGTAATAAAGAATTATCCAACCTTAGAGCCCAAGTAAGTCTTGGGTCTTGGTTCAAGTTAGCTTCAACTTAACAAATCTACCTGCTGCTCTTCTAACAGGTAGACTATTGTTCTTCCTAACTAATGTTGTGCCACCATTCTAAGGCAATAATGGCCTGTCTTGAAACAACACCAGCATTCATACTTGTTGTATATTTTTTTGATACATTCTTTGAGTCTGGTTGACATCAAATCTTTTTTTGTACTGGTACTGCTGCAACTACACCCACTATTTTCTTAAGAACTGGGGTTTATGGACATGGGCTGCTTATTGAATAAAACACCCCTTGTCATTCAGAACTTCAGTCTTACTATGACCATGAGTATTTCAAGGTCATACTTGTTAGAAGGCACTTGTACCTTTCTAAAAATATATTGGGACTTTAAAAGTTCAGTGTTGGACTGAGGCTTTGCCCTTTCTCTTAAATTGGACAGCCTGGTGTCAACCTTTAAAGCCTATTCCGCCTTACCCTTTTGATCCACAAACTCATCTATTAAGGGTAAAACTGATTTTGGCTTGGAATAATACACACCAAATCTTTTCTTTTTGAGGTCTGGCTTCCAGATTTTTAATTAGATCATTTTTGTATGTGATTGTGCCCATCTGAATAACAGTTATAGTTTTCCAGTTTGGCATCTCATTCACTTTTGATCCAACATTTCTCTAAATCAGATGCTGCCATTCTTAAGATACTACAATTTCCTTCGCCTGAGTTTGGCCATGTTTTTGCTTTTCTTTAGTGCCTGCAACAAGTCCCCATATTCATTTATCAGCTGATGAATATCACCTTCAAACTCAGACCCATCAACATCACTTGATGTAGATGTAGCTGACTCTGAACCAGTACTACAATCTGAATTTCTAGAAAAACATTGTACCTTACTTGGACCAGGCTGATCCTGGCACTTATCTTATTCTGACACAGCCATCAGTCCCATGCACTGATGGTCTTCTTGTTCATAGATAGAGTTCAGCACTTGCATAAACTCATCTTCTTCATCTGCTACATATAGACCAATGTATGCCTCAGCTTCAGATTCAGACTCTGAAGATGATTGGTCTGTCAAGCTCTTCTCCTTCTTAGCAACAAAGGATTTCTCCTTCTTGCTCTTTGGTTGAGTCTTCCTTTTATCAGCAGACTCCTTTCTTTTTTCTGGACACTCAGCCACAATATGTACAGGCTTATTATAGTAGTAGCAAACTATCTTTGATGTTGTAGATTTGCTAGGCTTAGACCTGCTCCTGTCCTTCCTAGATGACTTCCTCTTTTGATAATAGTCATCAACAGGCTGAGATGTGGAGGGCCTAGACTTCCACTGCTTCTTCTTCAGGAATCTCTGAAACTGCCTTGTAAAGGCAGCAAAGTCTTTATCTGAGTCACTGCTGTCTGAACTTTGGTTGTCATAATTATCTGAAGTAATTTCAGCAACTATCTTAGGAGGTGATGGAGATATCCTCCTATTCTTCCTAGTGGCTTCCACCTTGAAGGCCACAGACTTTTCTCTATGCTCCCCTTTTGCACTTTTCTCTTCCTCTTTCCTAGCCATCAACTGTGTCACAACCCGCATTTTTCTCACTATTTATTAAATCAGAGTAAGAGAAAATCTACGCGCTGTGATGCCACGTCGAACAGGGGATAACTGCCGACGTTCAGGCGACACTCCAAATCCTTCAAATCATGAATTAATTGATTATAAAAACTTGATTTATTTATTGGCCGTATCCCTCGGCTCAGTGGACCAAAGAGTCCACGGTTTCAAAACTGATTTTTTTTATTGCGTAGCGGAAAATACTTCAATTATGACCACATCCTAAATGAGCGCATAAGTGATCCCGAAGGACCCTTACGCTGAACCAAAACTTCTAGTTTTAACTTATACATATATAGAAAAATCATTTGTTATACGTAATTAAGAAAGTACGTTGAGTGAGTTCTTTTTAGAAATCATGCTGATCATATGCTTATACATAATAATAGTTTTACTTTTAGCTTTAAAGTAACTAGCAACCTAGCATAAAACTTCCAGAGCAAATAGACTATCTCCCAGAAAGGGTAGCAGTAAGAAGAAAACATATCTAGTACAAAAAGTAAAACTACCAGGGCGCCAACAGCTGACACGAACCCACTGGCAAGTATGTATGTCTGTAAGAAAACAGTAAAACTACCTCACTATGACTCAAGAGAGTCTCAACAGTCAACAGAGAGGACCTCCAACAGCACCACAGCAACAGCCACCTACTGGCTACTGCCCAGAACCTGAGGCGTTCAGAAGAAAAATAGAACACCTCTAGAGCAAGGAATGCAAGTGCTAAAAAGAGAAGAGTAAGGTAAAAGCAGGTAAAGTAAGGTAAAGAGAGTACAAACAAGAGTAAAAACAACAATGCCAAGGAAGGGCGAAAAGCAAACCTGCACCAAGTGCGGGTAAACAGCAACTACTCTGCCTAAAAAACTGCAGAGTCAACATGGCCATGATGCCAAAAAAAAAAAATGCTGCAAACACCTACGGAAGAAACGCTAACATCCTAAACTGTGAGAGGCGGCAGTAGCAAAAACAAGAAACTTGGCATCAGGTTGAAAGCGTTCCAAACGCCCAACCACTAATTCCGAGTCAACAAATTGCTCAAGGGTTGACACGTGAAGGCACAAAAGACCCATCACTCACTTGCCAGAAAACTACTCGGGTCAAGGTAAAGAGTGTGGTCAGGCTACATCACGCCACACAACCCCTAAAAGAGCCATCCCCCACCACTACTGACCACAACCCACGATTCGGCCTTCGAAAGGTAACAGCCGACAAGGGACTCTCGATACACGAGCAAAACACTCGGGAAGAAATCAACGCTAAGGATTAGTCGTTGCGATTACGCACGCCGCTGCGAGCTGAGTGAGTACACTCACTCGATTCTAAGCCTAGCGTACGAGCACCGACATCGGGTCGCACGATTACTAGACGCACGACCACAGGCCGTGCGTGCATAACCACACCTAAACGCCTCAAATAGGCAAGCTAGGCAAAAATCCAAAAACCTAGACCTACACCTAGGCCTAACATAGACTCAACCCGACGCTAACCATATCTACGCGACACACCTACCGCGACGCCGTCCTAAAATCGGAAGCTACTAGCGGGAGGGTAGAAATCCTAAATTTTTTTTCTAGCGCGATCCAAATGGGGATAAGGTTAGGAGAAATTAAATCAACAATTTGATTATGAATTTAACATGCAATAGAGGAAAAGAGAGGCCAACGGCGAAAGGGAGAAACACTTGCCTCGCTAAATCACAAAAATTTCGCCAGCACAACGGCGCTATGGCGGACGCCCAAAATTCCGGAAGCTCCAAAATTCACCAAAACCACCAAGTGAATCCTAAGATCGCATTCTAAACAAGAAAGGAGAACAATAAATTCCAAAACAACGAAAAATCCAAAACGAATCCAATGAAAAACATGGAGGAATGACGAATAGACTACCTCGGCTCGAAGCTCTCGGCGAGGGGAACACGGATCCGGGCTCGGATCGGGAGGGGAGGCCGGAGCGGCCGGCGGCGGGCGGCGGAAGGTGCGGCTAGGGCTCGCCGTTCTCGGTCGGGATCGCACAGGGGAAAAATAAAAAAAAACCAAAAAGGGGGGGGGGGGGGGTTGCTGGTTCACGGGAGAGAGAGGGGGGGGTTTATTATAAACCTAAATATAAGAAATCTAATTAATAAGGGGGGGGGGCTGCTTAGGTTATAATAGGGGTTAAGAATTTAATTAAATCCTTATATTAAATAATAAACTTAATACCTAATAATTAACACCAACCTATTTAATATAACCTAAACTCTACTCTCACATTACAACACAATTATAACCTATATAACTTAATCAAATATATATTACTAATACATTCCTAATAAAAACAAAACACGCACAAATACGCACGAAATCGTTACCCCTCCGCGCACACGTTTTCATCCACGCATGCAAGCACATGCGCGCACGCACACGCACCGCACCGCAAACATACCGGCACGCATAAAAACACCGGCACGCATAAAACACGCGCCACGCGACACATGCGCAAGAGACGTGCCGTCATAGAAAAGAAATGACGACTCGCACAAATTAACTACCGCCAAACGACGCGAAAACGCGACGTCTTCGGAGTTTCGACAAAATCGCACCGTAGCTAAAAACCCGGGCTACGAGAACAACGGCGAAGTCAAAAACGACTTCCGACGAACAAAACTCGAGCTAACCTCGCCCGAAGCCAAAACACGAGAATTCCCTGAGAGGCTCAACCGGGTCTCCAAAACATACACCGGCTAGCTGGGGGAAACCCGCAAACAGGCTAAACCTCTAAGAACACCTAACGAGGTACTCTAACAACGGCTCGAGACGGAAAACGTCAACGAACGCCGAAAAAGGATTTAAAATAAATCATCGAAATTCGGGGGCGTTACAGTCACTCTCCCTAACAAAAAAGTTTCGACCCGAAACTTTGCGAAAACTACTCCTACAACAGAAGGAAAGAAACCAACTACAAGAGAGGAAACGTACCCGAAAGCTCAGGGGAACAGATGAGGGTGAGCCTCCCTCATAGCCGACTCTAGCTCCCAAGTCGCGCTCTCCAAATCCTGATTCTTCCAAAGAACCTTCACCATAGGAATAGACTTCGTCCGCAACACTCGAGCTTGAGCTTCCAAAATGCGGACCGGCACCTCGACGTACGAGAGATTAGGCTCCAACTGGGGCACAGCATCCAAGACTTGCCCACTTGTCCGCACACACTTCCGCAACTGGCTCACATGAAAGACATTATGAACCCCCGGGAAGCTAGCTGGCAGATCCAGCCTATAAGCAGCCACACCAATACGCTCCAAAATCCTGAACGGGCCCACAAATCTCGGATCCAACTTCCGATTCTTGCCAACCTCTTCACTCCTACCATCGGAGAACCTTTCAAGAAGACAAATCATCCACTGAAAACTCCAAATCGGACCTACGCCGATTGGCGTTCTTCTCATACCTCTCCTGAGCAACTCGAAGCTTCTCTCCGAATGAGCTTCACGGAAACCTCCATCTCTCGAGTGCATCAGGACCCAAAACAGGCCTCTCACCGGCCTCGGCCAAAACAAAGGGGTTCTGCAGCGCCTCCCATACAACGCCTCGAAGGGAGCCATCTGTAGACTCTCTTGGTAGCTGTTGTTGTAGGCAAATTCCATGAGCCGCAAACGCTCATCCCATGCACCTCCACTAAACGATCCGCGGTGAGATTGAAGACTTTCCCCGTCTTCCGGCTCAAGGCGTCGGCACCACATTGGCCTTGCCCGGATGGTACTGAATCTCAACATCATAATCACAACATACTCAAGCCACCGCCGCTGGCGCAAATTCAGCTCCTTTCTGAGTGAAACACGTACTTCAGGCTCTTGTGATCGGTAAAGATCCTGCACTGGGCCCCATAAAGTAAGTGTCTCCACAGCTTCAAGGCAAAAATCACCGCTGCGAACTCGAGTCGTGCGTAGGATAGTTCCGCTCATGAATCTTCAACTGACGAGACCCATAAGCGATCACCTTCCCCTCCTGCATCAACACGCCACCGAGTCCAACGTGCGAGGGCATCCACATAAACGTCATAGTCCTGTCCCTCCGCCGGTAAGGTCAACACAGGGGCAGAACATAACCGCGCTCTTCAGCTCCAGAAAAGGCTCCTCGCACTTATCACTCCAAACGAACGCCGCATGCTTCTGCGTCAGCTTTGTCAAGGCGCTGCCAAGGTAGAAAAGCCCTCGACGAATCTTCTATAATAGCGGCCAACCCCAAGAAGCTCCTGATCTCCTTGGGTGTGCTCGGCCTACTCCAAATCCATCACTGCAGAATCTTCTCGGGTCACTGAAATACCATCTTTGTTCACCACATGACCCAGGAAGGAAACCTGAGGCAACCAGAACTCGCATTTGCTCAGCTTGGCATACAACTGGTGATCCCTCAAGGCGGATAACACCAACCGCAAATGCCGATCATGCTCCGCCGCATTCCGAGAATAAATCAGAACGTCGTCAATGAACACAACGACAAACTTGTCCAGAAGTCCTTGAAACACCGGGTTCATCATGTCCATAAATGCTGAAGGCGCATTGGTCAGCCCAAAAGACATGACCAGGAACTCGAATGACCATGCCTCGATGGAAAGCCGTCCGTGGAACATCCGACTCTCGATCCTAAGCTGATGGTAACCCGAACGAGGTCTATTCTTCGAAAATACTGAACTGCCACGCAACTGATCAAATAATAGTCGTCGATTCTGGGCAGTGGATACCTGTTCTTGATGGTGACTTTGTTCAACTCTCTATAGTCGATACAAATGCGCATCGAACCATCCTTCTTCTTCACGAGAGAGAACCGGAGCACCCCAGGGCGACGAGCTCTGCCTTATGAAGCCCTTCTCCAATAACTCATCAAGCTGAGTACGAAGCTCCTCCAGCTCTCGCGGGGCCATCCGATACGGCGCCTTGGCAATCGGACGCGTACCAGGCTCCAAATCAATCACGAACTCCACATCTCCTGTCTGGAGGAAGACCGGGAAAGATTCGCTAGGAAACACGTCAGGAAACTCTCGCGCAACCGGAATCCCATCCAAAAGCGGCACACTGCTAACAGTCCCCAACACTGAGACTAGACAAGCAAAACTACCAGCAGGAAAAAACCCTCTGAGCACATACCGCAGAAATCGCCGGAGAGTCCCGACGCGAATCACCGAAACACTCCCGGGCTGACCGCTGTCCTTCCTGAAATCCAAGCGCTTTCCCCTGCACTGAATCACTGCATCATATCGGGACAACCAGTCCATACCCAGGA
This sequence comes from Platanthera zijinensis, assembly GCA_039513925.1. Classification (NCBI taxonomy): domain Eukaryota; kingdom Viridiplantae; phylum Streptophyta; class Magnoliopsida; order Asparagales; family Orchidaceae; genus Platanthera; species Platanthera zijinensis. The sequence continues at coordinate 16,732,885 of CM077097.1, read as the reverse complement.
TGACATCGAAATCCTCTAAGTCTATAACCTTCAGATCAGCCTTGCCAATAATCCCCCAACAAAATTAGGGCAGTCCAGAATGCCCTGATCTGATATCACGGATTCACCCGAGGGGAACTTGACGCTAAAGGCACCACCAACACGATCAACAACCCACTGGCACCGCTCGACAAAGGCCCTAGCCACAAAAGAGTGGGTAGCACCTGAGTCAAATAGAACGCGGCCCAGCGGTTCCTTACCTTAAATTCCCTATACACAAAACAAAACCATAAACGCACAAGCAATAACAAAACAATAGCAACACTAAAACTGCTACAAAAGAGAAAGCCAAGCGATGGGGGGGGGGTTTACCTGAAATGACCTGCGTCGAAGTCTCAGCCTCCGCTGAAGATACCACATTCAGCTTCCCTTTACCCTTGTCCACCGGCTGAGGCGGTGGTAAAGCCTGGAGCGGAACGGCATGCAGAGCGGACTGAACCTGAGGGCACCTCGACTTAATATGGCCCTTCTGGCCACACTGGTAGCAAACACGATCCCTGGACCAGCACTGAGCAGCCTCGTGACCGGGTCGCTTGCAGACAGGACAAGGAACATCCCTCCTAGGAGCACTCTGGATAGCATGCACATGATCCTTCTTCCTGGACCCTTGCCCTCTTGAAGCACCTCTCAGCTGGGTGGCCCGGATGGACACAGAAACTGCACACTACCTTGCTCTTCTTCTCAGAAGCGCAGCACAAGAAACCTGGGGACCCTTTTTCCTCAACTGACCTCCTCTTCTCGCTTCCCGCCTGCTGTCCACGCTGCTCACGTTCTCGATAGCCTCTACCTTCAAAGCGCCTCAACTGCTCCCGCATAAGTAAACTGCGCCGTGAGCAACCGCAAGCTGCTGGACATCGCTCCTGAGGCCACCCAGAAAACGCTTTGCTCTGTGCTCCCTCAGTAGCCACCAAACTCGGAGCAAAACGATGAGTTTGCTAAACTCATCTCGTACTCGTTGATGGTGAGCTGACGCTGCTTCAATGAAGAAAATCATTCATCAGCCTGTCTCGCTCTACTGACGGTAGGAACTTCCTTATCAGCAACTCCTTGAAAAACTCCAGGAACATTCTCCGACCATGCCTTCCTTCTCTCTTAACCACCAGGTCTTCGCCAAACCCTTCAGCTGATAAACGCCCAGCATCACCTTCTGATCATCTGAGATACCTGAATAGTGAAGCATCTCCTCCATAGGGATCAGCCAGTCGTCCAATACCATGAATCCGCCTTCCCATCGTACGTGGGAGGGCTCAGCCTCTGGAACTGGGAGATGAAAGTCATCCCGGGGGCACACCACCACTGGAGGCACGAGAGGAGCAGGAGGGGCTAGGACAGCTGTACCCACGGCGGGGTCCTGAACTCCCGGAGTCTGACCCGCCGCTCCGGATAAAAAGGACTGCATCTGGGCCTGCAACTCCACCACCTGCTTGATAAGGCCTCATTACTCTGCCTCAAGCTTTCCACCAACGCATCACTTTGAGCACCGGAGGACTCACCCTCAGACTGGGGAGTCGACCTCGTCACTCTACGCTCTCGCGGCATACTATAAGGAAAAATTAAAACATAACAAACGATTAGAACTTAGCTAAACTCCTAGGATTAGACAAAAGGTACAGACAATACATACATAAATATGATCTTCTACGCTATATTTTGCTCTGAGATTTTATTTTATTTAATTACAAAGGAATGATATGCTTAGCCTAAGATGGTTCACCACCATCACACTAACTCTTGTGCCTAGATCGGGAATGCATGAATTATATTATTTTTGACTCAAAAAATCATGTGTGTACACATGTCATCCTGCACGTCTTTAGCTTGGCGCGTTGTGCTTATGCGATGTTATGCTATGCATGATTATGCTATGCATTCTAAAAAAAGGCCCTAATGCATGATATGAGCGGCGTACACATGAAATGTTATGCATCCCATACTACATAACATTCCATGCAACGAAAAAGAGAACGTGCTAGTCGCAGTAATGTGTGAGGTTATGCATCCATACTACATAACCCTCACATGTAGCCCCTATGGGGATCCATATACGAACACATATTATGCATCCCATACTACATAATATGCCGTATACTTCATGTTATGCTTATGAGTGTAGTGCAGTGTTCGTGCTTCAGCCAAAACGTGCCGATGACATGTCGGTGTGTGTATGATATTACTCTAAATATCTTAACACAAACAAAGAAGGTTGCCCGACCAATTGTCAAGCAACCTCCCTCTGATACCAACTGTCACAACCCGCATTTTCTCACTATTTATTAAATCAGAGTAAGAGAAAATCTACGCGCTGTGATGCCACGTCGAACAGGGGAAACTGCCGACGTTCAGGCGACACTCCAAATCCTCAAATCATGAATTAATGATTATAAAAACTTGATTATATTTATTGGCCGTATCCTCGGCTCAGTGGACCAAAGAGTCCACGGTTTCAAAAACTGATTTTTTTTATTGCGTAGCGGAAAATACTTCAATTATGACCACATCCTAAATGAGCGCATAAGTGATCCCGAAGGACCCTTACGCTGAACCAAAACTTCTAGTTTTAACTTATACACATATAGAAAAATCATTTGTTATACGTAATTAAGAAAGTACGTTGAGTGAGTTCTTTTTAGAAATCATGCTGATCATATTCTTATACATAATATAGTTTTTAGTTTAGCTTTTAAAGTAACTAGCAACCTAGCATAAAACTTCCCAGAGCAAATAGACTATCTCCCAGAAAGGGTAGCAGTAAGAGAAAACATATCTAGTACAAAAAGGTAAAACTACCAGGGGCGCCAACAGCTGACACGAACCCACTGGCAAAGTATGTATGGCTGTAAGAAAACAGTAAAACTACTCTCACTATGACTCAAGAGAGTCTCACAGTCAACAGAAGGACCTCCAACAGCACCACAGCAACAGCACCTACTGGCTACTGCCCAGAACCTGAGGCGTTCAGAAGAAAAATAGAACACCTCAGAGCAAGGAATGCAAGTGCTAAAAGAGAAGAGTAAGGTAAAAGCAGGTAAAGTAAGGTAAAGAGAGTACAAACAAGAGTAAAAACAACAATGGCCCAGGAAGGGCGAAAAGCAAACCCTGCACCAAGTGCGGGTAAACAGCAACTACTTGCCTAAAACCTGCAGAGTCAACATGGCCATGATGCCAAAAAAAAAAATGCTGCAACACCTGACGGAAGAAACGCCTAACATCCTAAACTGTGAGAGGCGGCAGTAGCAAAAACAAGAAACTTGGCATCAGGTTGAAAGCGTTCCAAACGCCCAACCACTAATTCCGAGTCAACAAATTGCTCAAGGGTTGACACGTGAAGGCACAAAAGACCCATCACTCACTTGCCCAGAAATACTCGGGTCAAGGTAAAGAGTGCGGTCAAGGCTACATCACGCCACACAACCCCTAAAAGAGCCATCCACCACCACTACTGACCACAACCCACGATTCGGCCTTCGAAAGGTAACAGCCGACAAGGGACTCTCGATACACGAGCAAAACACTCGGGAAGAAATCAACGCTAAGGGATTAGTCGTTGCGATTACGCAACGCCGCTGCGAGTGAGTACACTCACTCGATTCTAAGCCTAGCGTACGAGCACCGACATCGGGTCGCACGATTACTAGACGCACGACCACAGGCCGTGCGTGCATAACCACACCTAAACGCGCCTCAAATAGGCAAGCTAGGCAAAATCCCAAAACCTAGACCTACACCTAGGCCTAACATAGACTCAACCCGACGCTAACCCATATCTACGCGACACACCTACCGCGACGCCGTCCTAAATCGAAGCTACTAGAGGGAGGGTAGAAATCCTAAATTTTTTTCTAGCGCGATCCAAATGGGGATAAGGTTAGGAGAAATTAAATCAACATTTTGATTATGAATTTAACATGCAATAGAGGAAAAGAGAGGCCAAAACGGCGAAAGGGAAAACACTTGCCTCGCTAAATCACCAAAAATTTCGCCAGCACACGGCGCTATGGCGGTACGCCCAAAAAATTCCGGAAGCTCCCAAAATTCACCAAAACCACCAAGTGAATCCTAAGATCGCATTCTAAACAAGAAAGGAGAACATAAATTCCAAAACAACAAAAAATCAAAACGAATCCAAATGAAAAACATGGAGAATGACGAATAGACTACCTCGGCTCGAAGCTCCTCGGCGAGGGGGAACACGGATCCGGGCTCGGATCGGGAAGGGGAGGCGGAGCGGCCGGCGGCGGGCGGCGGAAGTGGCGGCTAGGGCTCGCCGTTCTCTCGGTCGGGATTCGCACAGGGGGAAAAATAAAAAAAACCAAAAAGGGGGGGGGGGGGGGGGGGGCGGTTGCTGGTTCCGGGGAGAGAGGGGGGGTTTATTATACCTAAATATAAAATCTAATTAATAAAATCTAATTAATAAGGGGGGGGGGCTGCTTAGGTTATAATAGGGGTTAAGAATTTAATTAAATCCTTATATTAAATAATAAACTTAATACCTAATAATTAACACCAAACCTATTTAATATAACCTAAACTCTACTCTCACATTACAACACAATTATAACCTATATAACTTAATCAAATACTAATTACTAACATTCCTATAAAAACCAAAACACGCACAAATACGCACGAAATCGCACCCCTCCGCGCACACGTTTTCATCCACGCATGCAAGCACATGCGCGCACGCACACGCCCGCACAAACATACCGGCACGCATAAAACACACCGGCACGCATAAAACACGCGCCACGCGACACATGCGCCAAGAGACGTGCCGTCATAGAAAAGAAATGACGACTCGCACAAATTAACTACCGCCAAAACGACGCGAAAACGCGACGTCTTCGGATTTCGACCAAAATCGCACCGTAGCTAAAAACCCGGGCTACGAGAACAACGGCGAAGTCAAAAACGACTTCCGACGAACAAAACTCGAGCTAACCTCGCCCGAAGCCAAAACACGAGAATTCCCTGAGAGGCTCAACCGGGTCTCCAAAACAGACACCGGCTAGCTGGGGGAAACCCGCAAACAGGCTAAACCTCTAAGAACACCTAACGAGGTACTCTAACAACGGCTCGAGACGGAAAACGTCAACGTAACGCCGAAAAAGGATTTAAAATAAATCATCGAAAATTCGGGGGCGTTACAAACTGCATCTCATATGACAGCAATTTTCCAAACAAAGTTGGAGGAGAGATATCTGCCAGTTTGGCCACTTCCCTAATGGCACAAATCTTAGTGTCCCAATCCTTTGTCAAGGATCTTAGGAATTTATCATTCAGTTCATATGTACTGAAGATCCTTCCATAGGACATCAACTCATTTACTATTCTATAGAACTTTTTATAACACTCAGTTATACTATCTGTCTTTCCTTGTCTGAAACTCTCATATTCCTAGTTCAGTATAGATTTTCTATCTTGTCTGACTTCTTCAGAACCCTCCATGTAGACTATAAAAGTGTCCCACATTTCCTTGGAGGTCTTGTAGTGAATAAAATTTTGAAAGGTTGAATCATCTATGACACTTACTATGATATTCTGGGCTCTTTTATCCATAGTTGCCAGGATGATCTCTTTCTTAGTCATCTCTGAAAAATCCTTGGGAGTTCTTTGATTTGCATCTAGAACTGACAACTTCATTGGAATATAAGGACCTTTCTTTACTGAAATGTAGATCCTTAGATCAGAAGCCTCCATAAAAAGCCTGACCCTTTCTTTCCATATTCCAAATATCTCTTTCCTGCATATGGGTAATTTCATAGAACCTAGTTCCTTATGATTTTATCCTGAACCCATTTTCTTGATCTTGAATCTGCCTTATGGATCTAACTTAGACTGTTAAGTCATTCTTTGAGCAACCTCCCTCTGATACCACTTGATAGAATCGATTTCAAGATAACCCAAACACCTAGAGGGGGGGGGGTGAATAGGTTATTTCTTTTTTATTTTTTAAGGCAGAATAAGAATTCAGTTCTTTAAAGTGAATCTAACTATTCTACAGCTAACACAGCAACCACAACATAGAATTCACAATCACACACACATCACAGATTGCACACTTGTTTATAGTGGTTCCCCAAGGTCTGGGTACATCCACTTCCCCTTTTCCTATATAGCAGTGTGCTAGATTCGGCCTAACTTCTTCCTTCTTCTCAGATCCACAAATCTTACAGCTCAGAACCCTGAAAGGTTCCTACAACTCAGAATGTGTCCACACTCCTACAGCTCAGGCTAACAGCCCTACCTCAGCCTTGTCACAAGGCCTACAACTCAGAATGTATCCACACTCCTCCAACTTAGGCTAACAACCCTACCTCAGCCTTGTCACAAGGCCTACAACTAAGAGATCTATATCTCCTACACTCAGCCTTTATATTATAGGCTTACAACTCAGATCTTGAAAGATCTTACATAATTTGAAAAATATCATAGATTGACTCTTACCCTTGATGAGAGAGAAGGGATAAAAGGTTTCTTGATTAGCTCTTGATAAAACTGATTGCTGAGATCAACCTGTTATTAGCTTTCTTCAAAGCTTCTTGAATCTGAACTCAGTAGGGTTGATCTCCTTGAAGTTGACTTGCTGACAGCTTCCTTCTTAGATTTCAGAAATAGATCTTAATTCTTCTTAGCAGATTTGTTCAGGACCTGCTTCTTAAGAGACTTGTAAATGTCTCCTTCTTTACTTCAAACAGCTGGAGCTCTCTCTCAATCTCCAAATCTTCTGAAGTTTCTTCTTAATTCTTGTTTGAATTCTCCTTAGACAAATTTTGAGTAGATTTCCACTTCAGACTGTCTTCTTAGATCTTCTCACGAAAATCTTCTTCTGTGTGAAGTGCTCTTTCTTGATCAATGATCAATTCTTTTTTAGTTGTTCGTTTTTTTGTTCACCTTTGATTTGACAGAATCCATCTTTATATAGACTTCATCCATGGTAACCGGCTGATCCGGTTTCTAACCAACTTCTGACAGATCTGATAGCTTCAGCAAACTTGTTGGAATTCACAGCTGTCAAGTCTTCAGTCATTTCTTGAACCTTTGTCTTTGTCAGCAAAATGTCGAGACTGATCTTCATTTTGTGTCGACACAATTAGATAAAGTGTCGACACAAGTAGATTAAGTGTCGACATAAGCTTTGGTGATGTCGACATAGCTCCTTTGGTGTCGACACTTCTTCTTGACACTGCATCTGTAGAATGTGTTGACACTGCTTCTTTGTGTCGACACAGTCACTTCTTCACTTCACAGCAATCAACATTGTTGAAACTCTACTGTGTGTCGACACAAGTCCTGTGTGTCGACACAGTTGATATAGTCTAAGAATTCTATGTGTCGACACTGCCTCCAGGTGTCGACACTGTTGATGTCGGCTAAAACTTCTCTGTGTCTACATAGTTGCTTCTGGTGTCGACACTGTTGATGTCGACTAAAACTTCTCTGTGTCTACATAGTTGCTTCTGGTGTCAACACTGCTTTTCCAAGTGTCGACACAGGCTTTCTTAAGTGTCGACACAGCTTCCTCTAGTGTCGACTCATGGACTTTGAAACGTTTTTCTGCATTTTAGCACATTCTTAACCTGCACATATAAACTCAAAATAACATCAAATACACCTTGATGTATATCATTAAGCTAAGTGAGGCATCTCTAAATAAGGTACATATTTTCCTATGTACCCAACAATATGAAAAAGAAAACTACCACCCAAGCAGCAGAATCTTCTAGTGATTCTGAAGAGAAGGTTGACTTCAGATCAGATGAAGAACAACCAAGAAAATCACCTACACCAACACCAGATAAAGAGGCTCAAGCCCAAGGGGATAGCATTCAACTACCAGAAAACCAGATGGTCTCCACTCCAGAGGGAGAAAACACTGAGATTACAGTATTCAAGAACCTGAACAATCACAGCTGCAAGACCTAGGGGGAGGTATAGCTGAAGTTGCACTAGATAGTGAGAATGCAACTGATACTGTTATGGATATAGTCTCAGAAATCAGCAATGCTGCAACTGTCATCACTGAGAAAGAAGCACAGAATGTGCCTATGTCAGACCCAGATCAAGCTGAGCAACTCCACTCCTCTAGTTTAGAGAAAACCCTGGAAAAGGATCTTGATGTCCAGGGAGAACCATTTGTTGAAAAAGAGAACATTATCCCTCCTATTTAGATGCAACAGGAGGTAACTGTGGAAGAGTTATTTCCTGATTTACAAGGAGCTCAAACTGAGGGGGAGATGACAAGGACTGAGGGGGAGATACCAATAAATGCCTCAAGTCCTAAGGAAACTGTTGCTATAGAAAGTTCATCAAAATTTTCTGATGATGAAGAAGCTTCCAGGGACAAGAAAAGGAAGCTGGTGGCACTCAAGAAGAGGAGCACAGGCTATAAGAAAGCCTTGCAAACTGTCCCTCAAACATCTGCTCCGGGAATAAACTTCAGTTCACTTTTGGTGAAACTGCAAGTGAAAATGGATGAGCAAAGACTTGCTCTCGGAGAAATATGTGGATGAGTCCACAAAGAAATGCCAGTTCCAACTGGCCTAAGATATCAAGTCTATCAGATTTGAAGTAAATTTGCATTAAGAAGGAGATGAAGATTGCTTCCATAAGGGAGGTAATGTTGTAGTATGTATACTTGGCCACACAAACAACAGTACATAAAAACTAAAATAGCTGACATGTAGATAAAAAAGGATATATTCTAGAAAATCAATTCAGAATGAATGAAAATCTCACAGACTCACATGGTGCTATTCTCACAAAAATGGGAGGTATTGCTACTGATGTGAAAACTGAAGTACCTAACCAGATCAAAGAAGATCTAGCTACTATCAAAACAGTAATTCAGCATCTGAAAAGGCTATTTTCTGATCAAATGCAGAAGTTCAGACTCTACTACAAAGAGGGCATAGATTTTTTGGCTGATTAGGTAAGGTTTTAGAAGGATGATCTAAGAGATCATGTGGCCAAAGAAGTCATAAAGGGGAAAGATTGTTAGTCAAAGAAAGCTAAGATCATGCCAAATGGGTATCCAATACCATCAGAGCTACTCTTGACATCCACCCCTTTGTGATGATAATAATACTGCTCAATCTAGTATTCAACCTACTTACATTGAAGGGGTTCAACAGGAAGTTACCTAAGTCATCTATCCTCTATCTGATTTTGTAGAAGTACAGTAGGAAGTACATCAAATGTATAACCCTCCACAGGAGGCACATAATGTTATTATTGAAAAAGTTGAAATGTCTGAAGCGGCTTTACAAAGAGAGCAAGAAGCACAAAAAGCTAGGGATGCTCAGAAAGAGGCTCAACTTTCTAAGAAAAGATTCAGAGAGCAGGCTGAATTAAAGACTGATTTGAACAATGAGTACAACCTCCAGAAATATCATTCTTACTGCTTGGAAAGCTGTGAAAGATAATATGCATGATAGAGGAAAATGTATTCTGAACAAGAGTGGGTAAATATCAGAAAAGGCAAGATACCATACATCAGTTAAGAAGGATATCAAAGCTTGGAAGTTACCTGCTAACTCTGTGGAGCCTAACAAGTACTTCCCAAAGCCTTATCATTACTTTGAAAGACAGAAGATAAAGGCAGAAGAGCTCAAAAAGAAAGATCTGAAAGGGAAGAAGCCAGCTGATGACACAGAATCAAAGGTGCACGATAAGATTCAATCTAGCAAAGGAATAGTTATCAAGGAGCCTGATCAATCTTAGGGATAGATAGGCTAGTTTTAGAACTGTATAATTTTCTGTTCTAAAAAATCTTGTAAATCAAAAACTAATTCCCGATTAATGGATTTTATCATATTTTGTGATGATATGTCATGCTGTTTCTGCATTATGAGTTAACCCTGTTTGTGTAATGATTATATGCTTATTAATCTTTGTTTTACTATAAGTGGTGTATATCATTGACAAAGAGTTATGAATTCTCCAAATAGGGGGAGATTGTTGGGTACACTGGAAATTGTGTATCAGATTTGGAGAAGCCTCACTTAACTCAATGATATACATTAATGTGTTTTTGATGGAATGTTGAGTTTATATGTGCAGGTTAAAGAAAGGTAGGAAAATATTCTAAGTACAAGTGTCGACACTTGTGAGGGAAATGTGTCGACACAAGAAGTCAGATTGTGTCGACACACAGGACTTATGTCGACAAACAGAAATTCTGTCAGCGGTAGTTATGTCGATACACGGGACTTGTATCGACACACATAAGTTCATACTAGAAGCAATTGTGTCGACACACAGGACTTGTGTCGACACACACTCAAGAAATCTGTCAACAAAAGCTATGTCGATACTAGAAGCAGTTGTGTCGACACACACTCAACACATCCAAAAGAAGCTGTGTCGAGAAGATAAAGAATGACTGCGTCGACATATTAGGAGTTGTGTCGACATCATCAAGACTTGTGTCGACACATGGTCTATTTGTGTTGACACATATGAAGTGTTATCCTGACAAGTTTCTTCTGTGATAGAAGTTCAAGGAGGGGTCAGGTATCAAGATTGAAGACCTGACAGCTGTCATAAGTAACAAAGCTGTCACATCTGTCAGAGCTGTCAGAAGGCCATTATGTACCGGATCAACCGGTAACCTTGGATGGGTTCAATATAAAGACCTATTCTATCACAAACAGAGATGGTAGAAAAACAGTGAAGAGTGAACAACGAACTAAGAGACAAACACAGAAGAAGAAGACAGATCTTGAACAAGTCTGCAAGAGGAGTTCAGATCTAATTCTAAATACAAGAAGGAAGCTGGATTGAAGATCATCTCCAACTTCATTTGAAGATCAACCTTGCTTTGTTCAGATTCAAGAAGCTTTGAAGAAGCTAAGACAGGTTGGATCTTAAGAAGTCAGTTCAATCAAGAACTTATTAGGAAAGTCTTCACCTCATTCTCTTTCTATCTGGGCGAAGATTTTATTATTATAAACAATCAATTTTTCTGTACGATCTCTTGTAGATCTGAGTGTAGGAGAGTTGTCTCTCTGAGTTGTAAGCATAAACATATAAATGCCGAGGTAGGGCTGAGTGCCTGAGGTAGGATCTTGGTGATCTGAGTTGTAGGCCTTGTGGTTAAGGCTGAGGTAGGGCTGAGTGCCTGAGGTAGGATCTTGATGATCTGGGTTGTAGGCCAGGTGGTTAAGGCTGAGGTAGGGCTGTTGCCTGAGGTAGGATTCTTGGGAAGAATCTGAGTTGTAGGACTTGAAGAAGTCTGAGCTGTAGGAACCAGTTGGGTTCTGAGTTGTAAGATCTGAGGATCTGAGATAGTGGAAGGAAGTTTGGCTGAATATAGTACTCTACTAGATAGGTGAAGGGGGAGAGTGGACGTACCCATAAATTGAGGAACCACTATAAACCATTGTGTGTTGTGCTGTGAATTTTCTGTGATTGTTATTCTTTGTGCTATGATAGTTGTGTTGTGCTTAACATTTTTAATTGCCTAAGTTGTTAAAAAGGATTTGAACCTATTCACCCCCTCTAGGTGTTTAGGCTCTATAAACCAAATCTTTCAATCCTCATCATCATTATCTTCATCATCTTCATCATCTTCCTCATCAGAATCTTCTAGAAGATCATATAGACCATTTATTTCTTTCAACTGAGCTTCAGAAATCTTTGGAGGAGGGGGAAAAGGAGATGGAGCTGGAGGAAGAGGAATTTCTGTTGGCACAACACTATTCTTAAGAAAAACTTCAGTATCCTCTTACAAGAGAGCATCTATATCTGGCATGGGGGAATCATCCATGATGTAGGTGGGGGGAGAGATGGCCTTTGGCTCAGGCACATATACATTTTCAAAGTCAGATGTATCTGGCACTATTATTGATTCTCTGATAGGCTTATCAACTATAAAATTGGCTTTCAAAATCTTTATAACCTTAGAGCTGATTGGAGGTGTATAGCAGACTAAAGCCATAGACTAATCTGAGATCAATTCTAGAAGGTAATTAAAGAATACTGTATTAAAAGAATCAAATAAATAGAATAAGTACACTGTGGGATTGATTTCACAATCACCAACAATAACTATCTCTGCTTCTTCAACAGAAAGAGTTACTGCTGTTGCTGGAGGAACTGTTGTTGTTGCTAAGTCTGCTGCTGCTACTGGAGCTGCTTCTTCACTGAGAATCTCCCCCTACCTTGTTTCAGTGGGTACTAAAACCAGACCCCTTTGTGAAGGAGGACAGAGGAGGTAGCAAGGAAAGTAACAAGGGAGTTTATGGAGGTAGCAAGATGAGCAATTGCCTCTGCTATGAGCTATTTGAGAAGAGGAGTGATGTGTTTCAAGAGGATGGTGATGGATGGAGTATCCAACTGAAATGGAGTGGGGGTAGAGGATGTAATGTCAGCCAGAGGAGAAGTGAAATCAAGAATGATCTCATCCTTAGGTGGAGATGGAGGAGGTGAGCAACATCAGGTGATGAAATATGGTGAAGGGATTTTTGTTGTTGTAGAAAATTTTGGTGTTAAGGGGAGGAATGTGGTGACTGTTGAGGAGAGAGGAGGTTAAAGTTTATGGATGATAATAGGTTTGTGGATGGTATGTTTCTCAGATGAGGTGGATCTAGAAAGTATCAAACAAAAGCTTCACAAACAATGAGCGACATCTGGCAATGCATCATTGCTCCCCAAGCAATAAGAGTTTAAAATTCAAAATCCATTGTGACCAATGTATCAGTATTGTTATGTCCCTTCGTCCCTTACATCAGGATAGAACTAGAGGTACAGATTGTAACACCCCCATCCGTCGTATGACATATAACAGAAGGTCTAGCTGGAACCCGAAGCCGTATACCACGGACAGTCAGAAGGGTTACATAAGAATATCAAAATTCAACCACAACTACTTGAGCCCTAATCCAGAGCATTCTAACAGAAGCTTTTAAACAGTTTGAAAGAACCTATAATTGAATAACAGTTATCATGAATATCCACCTACAACAATAGGAATAAAATAACAAATACACCAAAAATACTTGGCCTTATGGCCTTACAAAAGTTCACTTAACAATGTAATGTTTTACATACATCGGCTTATAGGCAAACACATGACAAAAAAAAAATAAAACAACAAATCACTTTGGCCTTCGTGGGCTAGTTCAGCAACATGGGCTTCAGCCCGCTATTTGGTACTTGGCTCTGCAACACCTGCAAGCAACATTCCACCGCACGATGACAAACAAAGCAACGGTCATCTAAATCTGTCCAAATTATAACGACCCCGCACCTTACTCGGGACGGCGGTGCTCCTTCCCTATATTTTATTAGCCCAGCTAAACAATAAAGTGCAAACATACTTCGCCACAGGTGAAGGCTCGCACAGCCAAACACCTCGTGCTCTCAGGGCACATTATCAGTGAATCCGGTCAATTCCGTGGCTTCACCACAATCGCCGGGATGGCAACATCGTGAGCATTTTAGTCTTTTTGACCATAGTCTAAGACTCCCGACTATGCCAACGGCCAATCCCGCTTTTGGGTCTCTCACACCGAACCGCATAGCCCAAGTCCGATTCCACTTGCCCGTTGCTCACTCTGCCTAGTCACTTTAAGACGTACGCGCGGGCTAAGCTTCTCTCGGATCCTAATTCATTCCCAATCATCACATAACCCAGTTATGTACAAGGCTGGCTCCCCGACCACCAAGTTAGCAGAACTACGTTTTCGCCTAGTTTTCCGGGTGCGCCTTGGAGTTAATCCCCAAGGATCCCTGCTGCAATCTACCGTATAGAAAACTGAAAAATACATAGCACAGAGTCTTCTCTGGCAATCCATATAATATGCAACATCACCGATCTAGACCAACAAGTCCGGATAGGCTTCACACACAATTCCTATGTCCGTACTTCGATTCCGGACTCTATATGCAACACAAGGGGGACTATTCACATCTACCCCAACGGAACACCGCACACTCATAGCACACTCGCGAGAGCGGGGTTCCTTATGCAAAGGAAGGAGAGCTTTACATGCTCAAGTAGAGAATCGTTACCCTTAAAGTTCGCTTTTGCTTCATGAGAAACTATCCGGATGGAAAGCTTCGCAAGGTAATCTCCTCCGCGGATCTGGTCTCGGTTCTCGATTCGGTGCTCCGATGCTCCGCCGGCGTCCGGATTCCTCCTCTTCCTTCCTCCTTGCTCTCTCCTCTCTCTAACTCCTTAGAAAGAGAATAATGAGGAATTAATCCTCTATTCCCGGCCTTATAACAGCAGGAACACATCTGGGCCGTCTGATCTTGCTTAAGGAAAACGAACGGCTTAGATTCGCCCAAAATTTCTCATTCCTAGGCCGAACACGGCCTTGCACACGGCCGTGTCCCAGGCCGTGTGCCCCTATCTAGGCATGATCGTTGAGTACAGAAAAGGACACGGGTCGAGACACGCCCGTGTCTCAACCTAACACGCCCGTGACCTAGGGGCATTTCACAAATAACCGCCACGCCAACCGTCACGTCCCGGACTGGACACGGGTAGGAACACGCCCGTGTGGACCAGTACACGCCTGTGTTGACTAGTATATGCCCGTGTACTTCATTTGACACAGCCCAGTTTTTAACCCGAGCGGGATACGGTTAGTGACACGGGTAAGAACACGCCCGTGTCACCCCTGACACGCCCGTGTCAACACTGTTCATAGCCGTGTTTCATGTCGTGTACCTCACTGGACACAGTCCGGCCAATATAGAGAAGGACACGGCCTTGGACACGCCCGTGTCCCAGGCTGTGTGCTCCTATTTAGACACCAAAAAATTCCTTAGGACGCAACCAATTCAATTACGATTTTCGGGGCGTTATACAGATAGTGTCACCCTCATAATTGTTCAATCCATGTTTTCTTGATCTAGAATGGACTTCTAGAAATTGGTGAGTCCAATATCATATATTGACTCAACCAAGCATGACCATGCATTTATTAGTCTCATTCCATCAAGGGGCACATGGATACAACTCCTGTCATATAGGAGGACGAATCCCATCTCTGTTCACACACAAATACCCAAATGATTCGTAATGTACCTAATAACCACCTTTATCATTCAACTTTCTCAAGACTGGACTTGTGATAGCCTCAAAACACGCTCTTCCTCACTCAGTGAGTGTTGTGACTTCAGGTCAAAGAACCACAAACTTCATTTCCACTTGATCTATACTTATGACACGTTCATATAACAATCCAAAAAGTATTCTCACGGTGAGTCTGTCCAGTACAACTTGTTCATAACAAGTAATCATATGATGACTTGATATCACAATATCATGATCTGTGAGGATGGGTCATCAATCAACGCATACGCTAGTCTTAAAGGTATCATCATCTCCCTTAGCTTCTAAGATGATACAACGACTAGGGACCTTTTAAGAATGATTCCTCTAATATCATAGGTTCTCACTTCAAGTCATTACTTGACCTATGGAAGCAAACATTGTAAGGGCATTTATTTTTTTAGTTAAACTACTCTATCACAATAAAAATAAATAACTTAATAAAAGAACTTGCCAAAACATATAAATTAAATGTATACAGTACTTTTATTCATCAAAAGAAATATTGCAGCCAATAAACATACAATCCACAAGACTCAAACTAGAGTTAATCATTCAGGTATTGTATACCCATTGATCTAACATTACTATCATGCTTTCTCTGTGCGAGAGGCTTTGTCAGTGGATCCGCAATGTTTTCCTCAGTCGGCACTCTGCAAATGCTCACTTCTCCTCGATCGACAATCTCTCGAATTAGATGGAACCGACGAAGTATGTGCTTGGAGCATTGATGAGATCTAGGTTCCGAAGAAAGTGTAATTGCATCGTTGTTGTCACAATTGAGATCTATGGGACGAACAATGCTAGGAACTACATCTAACTCGCCGATGAATTTCCTAATCCATACAGCCTCCTTTGCTGCATTTACATCGACGATATACTCAGCCTTAGTTATAGAATCAGCGTCTGTCTCCTGCTTGAAACTCTTCCAGCTAACAGCACCTCCATTTAGGCAAAACACAAACCCTGACTGAGACTTTGAATCATCCCTATCAGTTGGGAAGCTAGCATCCATAAAACCATTTACAACGATCTCTTCCTCTCCGCCAAATACAAAGAACTCATCCTTAGTCCATCTCAAGTACTTCATGATATTCTTGTCGATAATCCAATGACTTTCACCGGGATAAGACTGATACTGCTAGTCATGCTTAAAGCATAAAAGACATCGGGTCTAGTACATATCATAACATACATGATTGACCCAATTGTCGAGGCATATGGAATCAACTTCATGCAATCCTTATCTTCAAAAAATTTGGGACATTGGTCCTTAGAGAGACTCACACCATTAGACATGGGTAAGAATCTATTCTTAGACTCAAGCATGTTGAACCATTTCAACACCTTATCAATGTATGTACTTTGGGTCAAACCCAACAACTTCTTCGATCTCTCTCTATAGATCTTAATACTGCGTATATAAGTCGCTTCCCCCAAGTCCTTCATAGAAAAGCAGTCCCCTAGGTTGTTCTTAACAACTTGCAGGGTCAGTTTGTCATTCCCGATCAACAGTATGTCATCTACATACAAAATCAGGAAGCCAACTATGCTCCCACTAATCCTCTTATAAACACAAGGTTCATCCTCATTCTTGATAAAACCAAACTCTTTGATCTTTTCATCAAAATGGAGATTCCAACTTCAAGAAGCTTGTTTTAACCCATAAATGGATCTCTGCAGCTTGCATATTTTAGCGGCCTCACCTGGAGATACAAAACCCTCGGGTTGTGTCATATACACTTCATCAAGGAGGTTTCCATTAAGGAAAGCCATTTTGACATCCATCTGCCAAATCTCATAGTCATAATACACAGCAATAGCAAGCATAATTCGGATGGACTTAACCATGACAATAGGGGAAAAAGGTCTCATCATAGTCAATACCATGAATTTGCTTGAAACCCTTAGCCACAAGTCGCCCTTTGAATGTCTGTACATTTTCATCCATGTCGGTATTCTTCTTGAAGACCCACATGTACCCTATGGGTCTTACCCCTTCAGGTGGTTCCACCAAGATCCAAACTTGGTTTTTATACATGGAGTCCATTTCAGATTTCATGTCCTCAAGCCACTTCTCGGAGTCCGGTGCACACATAACCTCTTGGTAGGTTGCTGGCTCATCATCACGATCCATAAGAAACACATTACCTATTTGAAGCACGAGAAATCATATCTCTCAGGCTCAAACCTTGGTCTACCAGATCTACATGGAACTTATATTTCCTGAGCAGGCTCTCCAGCTACAACAACTTGTAGTCCTGACTCAGGTTCCAATTCTGGTTCATTCACTGCTTGTGGTTCTTGAACTTCTTCAAATTTTACCTTATTAGTCTTTCTACTTAAGAACTCTTTCTACTTAAGACACCTGTCCTTGCGACGAACACTTTGCCCTCAAACAGTAGGTAGAAATAGTACCCTTTAGTTTCCTTATGATACCCCACAAGATAACACTTATCTAACTTGGGTTCCTGGTTGTTAGGAATTTGACGCCACACGTATGCCTCACATCCCCAAACCTTAATGAACGACATACCAAGACGCTTTCCAGTCCATATCTCATATGGTGTCTTTAGATCCGCTTTCATTGGAGCATGATTTAGTGTAAAAACAGCAGTTTCTAGAGCAAAACCCCAAAAGAAAACAGGCAGATCTGCATGAATCATCATCGATCACACAATGTCTAACATGGCACGATTCCACAACTCAGACACACCATTATGCTGTGGTGTTCTAGGTGGAGTGAGCTGTGATACAATACTACACTCTTTGAGATGATCATGAAACTCATGACTTAGGTATTCACCACCTCAATCAGATAAAAGTGCTTTAACCTTCTTACCGAGCCGGTTCTCTACTTCATTTTTAAACTCTTTGAACTTTTCAAAGGTTTCGGATTTGCACTTCATAAGATAAAAATATCCGTGTCTAATGAAATCATCAGTAAATGTAATAAAGTAGAAGTACCCACCTCTAGCCATAGAACTCATTGGTCCACATAAATCACTATGTATTATTCCGAAGAGATCATCAGCCCTCTCATTGAAGCCAGTGAAAGGGACTTTAGTCATCTTGCCTAACAAACAAGATTCACATCTCTCAAATGATTCATAATCAAATTAGTCCAATAGTCCATCTTTATGGAGCTTGGATATACATTTCTCATTTACATGGCCCAAACGACAATGCCAAAGATACGTAGGGTTTGAGTCATTTGTTCTTAGTCTTTTAGTATTTTCAATATTATAGATCAGATGGTCTAAGTTCAAAACATACAAACCATTAAACATTTGGGCTACACCATAATAAATATCATTCTTGAATATTGAACAACAATTATTCTTAATAATAAAAGAAAAATCCACCATGTCCAAACATGAAATGGATATAAAGTTTCTAGTTATGGAAGGAACATAATAATAGTTATCTAGTTCTATTACAAGCCCACTGGGCAAAGCAAGATGATAAACCCTCACGGTAATAGCAGCAACTCTTGCTCCATTGCCAACGTGTAGGTCTACCTCTCCTTTACTCAACATTCTTCTCCTTCCCAGTTCCTGCACATTTTTACAAATGTGAGAACCACATCCGGTATCTAATACCCAGGATGAAGGAGCAGAAAGGTTTATATATATAACATAGATACTAGAAGCGGAAGTTACACCTCCCTTCATTTTGTGCAGACCCTCAATGTACAAAGGACAATTCATCCTCCAATGACCAGCCTTGCCACAATGGTGGCACTTTCCCTCTTTCCCTGAGCCTTTATTTTTTAGTACAGAAGACTTGGGCTCTAGAGCAGACTTGGGTCCTACCTTCATCTTCTTGAACCCCTTGCCCTTGCTCTTGCATTTATACACCATCAATATGGGGCTAACAGGCTTGGCCATCTTCATGTTTATCTTGACAGTTCGCAACATGCCTAGGAGCTCATGCAGTGTTGTCTATTTAATTCATGTTATAGTTTAAGAAAAACTGCTCATAACTGTCCGGAAACGATTGCAGGATCAGGTTTATGGCCAACTCTTGGCCCATAGGGAACCCTAGTCTATAAAGGTTCTCGATATACCCAATCATCTTGAGTACATGAGTCCCTACTAGGTCCCGAGCTCCCATTTTGCACTGGAATAACTCCTTGGTGACATCAAATATCTCTTGACGAGCTTGCCTTTGAAACATTTTCTTGAGATGCTCGTCAATTTCCTTGCAACCCATGCTCTCGTGTTGCTTTTGGAGCTCAGAGTTCATGGTCGCAAGAATGAGACATTCGACATCTAAGGAGTCGTCGAGATACTTCTTGTAAGCATCTTTATCAGTCCAGGACATATTCCCGGTAGGCTCTTCAGGGGATTCCTCTTCCAAAACATAGAGCTTATGCTCTTGCCTGAGAACAATTCTCAGGTTACTGTACCAGTCCAAATAATTTGTTCCACTCAGCTTTTCCTTCTGAAGGATTGCTCTAAGGGACAGGGTGGAGTGTGAGCCACTTGCCATGGATATTCTACAAGGATACAATCAAAGCAAATTAGTACTACATTTCAAAATGTAATTTTCTCTTTCGATTAGGACTTTAATCAAAATAACTCCAACTATTTTTATCAAACTGATAACCCTCGATATCAATTCGAAGAGTTCATGTGAGCAACTCTCTTAGTGTACAAGATCCATATTTCACTAACATTATGAGTCAGCTTTGCCTTTTCTCTCACAATGCAGCTATTTAGGTAGGCAACGCTTGGCAATTGCATCATTATGCAACTCCTGTATGGCTGGTGAATAACTCTTTATTCGCATCCATCATATGGTGCATGCCAACCCAATGCCTCTAGGAACTCAACCTTTGAGGTCACCCAATTAAGATTGACCCGATGTCGACAGTGAGATATCACAATTATCCGCTCGCACCCTTTCCAAGATAAATTAATGCACTTTGCTTTGGAAAGCCCACACTTCATCGATCAAGGCAGGAAGTGTGTCATCCATCGAAAGGCATCCGAATACTTAATATTGCTTAAGGAATTTTTGATATTTGATTAACTCTTTATTCACGGTTAACACATAACCATTGTACACATCAAGCAAAATAAAATTCAGCAACATAATCCAAATGCATCCCAGATGTGCACAAGAAATATCATCAACACTTGATGAACTGAGCTAAATTTGAACATCTAGAACACTTCTAAATCTTCAGATTTACATGCATAGGACATGAGCAACCCAAACTCCACTTACACAACAGACAAGCTCTTCTCTCTATATGAGATTCAAAATCTAACAAATCATTGGCTTCACAAACCAATAAGAGGGACGATTACTGTTAAGCAGTAACAAGGATATCACAATGAAATCACATGTGCTCATTGCGGGGTTCCAAGGGGCAACGCTCCTAACGGTGATCAGCGAGCGGGGTCAATGGGCAGAGCCCCTGCGGGGTACGGGGAGGCGCCCCGACCAATTTTTGAAAAACTACCACCGAATCCACATAGAATCCATCAACACTTGATGTAAACAGGAATAGATATGGGCATTTAGAACGCTTCTAAAATTTCCAGATCTACACGCACTAGATTCAGCAACTTCTGAAAAAATGATCATTGCATAACCTCGCTTTGATACCACTATTAGGTTTTGCTAATCGACACAACATTTGTGTGCAGTGGAATAAGGAAACAAGGAAAACCCAAAAGAGAGTTGTGGATCTTACGATAACCATTAATCAAGAAGTAATGTTACAATAAATAAATTTATACCTTTGTGGGATTGAGTCGATTCTCAACCTAGGTGCTCTGATTGATTCCACCGAACAAAAACGGTTGGAGTTCCGAGCGTAGAATAATGTCCACTCCTCTACGTGTATCCACACGAGCACGGAGAACCCTAGTCTCTTGTCACACAAGATCTAGGTCGGAAAGAGGCTTGCCCTTAACGTCTCCACAAATTACTAGATCTGTTTAAGGAGAGGCGACAACGATTAGCACCATGCCTTGGAAACCTTTTCCGGTGATAGGAAGGGACGACGGATAGCCGACGACGTCAGGCAGCGGTCGGCGGAAGCAACGACCGGCGACAAAATCGCGAGAGCAGAACACTTACGTCACGAAGAAGAAGACGTCGCGGGATTAAGTCTGAATGAACAGTCGCTTATTTCAGTTCAATAGTAAAACCCTTTTATACAACGAACCAGAGAAGACCGATACCCGCAAACTGGCCAGAATTAGACTTAACAGAAATTAACTGGTCGAGACAGTATTCGACGAGTATTGAACTGATACTCGAAGAATCGGAGAGTGGCCAGCCGATACACGACGAATAATGAAGGGTGCGTAACGATACTTGCCGAATCGGCGAATAAACATGACGATACTTGACGAATCGGCTAGAGGCTTTGACAACACTCGCCGAATTCAGACAATTCATCGAAACCCCTTACCCATACTCGACGAATTTCCCTTAGTATATGCTGACTTCATCCCGATTGACCTATATTCACAATACGGGTCCCAGAAGGAAATTCCACTACATCCAGATTGTCATAGGCTTGGTCCTTCACTCATATCACATATGAGCAGGGCCAGTACAAACCTATCCAACTTATCCAGTGCTCTTATGTGCGACCTCATAGGCTCATATTGCGTTGGCAGTGAGGATACATGCTTGATCACTTCCAGATCACCATGGTAGCACCAATAAATTTGTCGAGAGGACTCGGTAAATTCGTCAAGTGAACTCGAGAGGACTTGTGAATTCGTCGAGAGGACACGACGAATTCATCAAGTGAACTCGAGAGGACTTGTGAAATTCGTTTAGTGATTCGTCGGAAGGACTCGTGAGTTCGTCGAAAGGGTTCCACAAAATTCGTCGAAAGGGTCGACAAAATTCGTCGAGAGATTCATCAAGTGGACTCATGAATTCGTCAAAATGACTCATGTAACGGACTCAATGCACTCTAAGATTCATCGAGTGATTCCGATGATTCGTCGGGTATACACGACGAATGGACTTGGCATTTTTTGGCTGACTTTGTTTGCGGTCTGGAAGGAAAATGCGGACTGCTGTACCCCGGGAACTGTTCATACGACACGTAAATGGTCTCATCTTTTCCGAAAAAGTCATTTTGAGATATAATAGATCAGTCCAATGGGAAAGTGACACATGACATGGAAACTTTCAACCCTAAATCACCATCCGTTTATTTATAAGGGATAATCCGAACCCTAAGGGATTTCTTCATCAACTGACTCTTTTCCCCTCTTCCCGAAGAACGACGGACCGAACACATACTGCCAGAATTCGAATACTATTATGCCGCCAAGAAGAAGGACTCGGTCCATGGCCAAAAACTAGGTGAGCTTCCTACCCTCTCTCTTGGTGCTAGATATTTAGATCCAAAGTGTAGGAGAGATATCGGCTCAAAAGAGCTTGATTTAGGAGTTTAATGGAGTTTTCCTAGGAAGGGACCATGCTAGAACTTTCGTTCTAGGGCATCGATCGCCGCAAGAATGTCTTCAATCATCTTCTCTCTTCTTTACGAAGATGACAGACTTGATTTCGTGAAGATCATTGGTCTAATGAGGGAGGAGGGGAGGAGAGAAGTTGGACGTGCCTCGTGCGATGGATGGAGGAAGGAGACGAGTCGATGTCGTTCATCCGTCTTTACGATGTGTGCAAAAAGTGCTGAATAGAAATCTGTTTTCAATGCGCAGTAGACTTTAAGCCTGATTTTAGGTATGATCCGGTCTGATTCAGGTCTTGAGCTCATCACAAAAGTTGTATCCCTCAGGAAGATCTTTCCAACGGATGGTTACACATTATTTTTGGAGGATATAGCTCCCAGAAATTCAGTTTTAGTAAACTTATGTCGTGAGCGTACATATTTTATAATTTGTTAAGTTCTCTCACAATAATCTTTGTCAGATGCTTATGAAATTTGGGTGACATACATGATATTTTGCTAACTCCGTTGAGTTTTATAAGAATTGGAAAAAATGAGTTGAGATATTGTTAATTACTTATTATAAATTATTGTGCCATGAATAAATATATTGGAACCTTATTGAGGCTAAAAGCTTGTGGACATAATCGAAATGCTAGACCTGAGCTATGACAAAAATATCAGTGGATTTGGTTCTAATATGTCTCACTTAATAGTTTCGTGATTATTGCTCTTAGAGGTTGAAATATGTGACGATTGAGATTATGATGGTGGGAATAAATAGTTTTGGATTTTACTGATGACCAATGCTATTTTGTTATGCTAAATCTAATGCTGATAATGACAGATATATATGTTTTGGCATCCTTTGTTAAGGTAGAAAGGGACTCGGGGTGGAGCCCTTGCGTGGTTAAGGGCACATGTAAGATGTAATATGAAGGTTTGTATGCTGGGAGCATGGAAATGTGTGAGGTTTGTGTGTGTGTGTGTGTGTGTGTGTGTGTTTTGACACACGGTGATTGATCCTGTGTTCAGGATTATTATGGCAGGTCAACGGGCTTGTCAGTCGTCACACCGACGGAAGAAGACAGTTGGACCTAGGACGGTTGAGATGGGATCTTTGGTGCTTACTTACCAAAGACCCCTTCTGTGCATGTTGAGTCGGTTAAGATGGGCTCTTTGGTGTTTACTTCCCGAAAAACCCTTCTGTGCTATTATGCCAGTTAGGCTGGGCTCTTGGTGCACATCTACCCAAGAACCCTTCTGTGTCGTGTGCGCATCCGCTGGTTGGAGGACGATAGAGTTGAGGCATACAGAGGCCTAGATCTGGTAGTGGGGATACCCGCTTAGTAGTGGATATGCCAACTCCACTATCCATGTTTGACCACGACGGGTGATGCTTGAGAGGATCACTATCTCTCGAAAAGTGGGAACTTAGGTCTATGTAGACATACCAACAGTGTGTGTGTAAGCATGGGTGAGTCATCATATTGTATTCATATAATTTCATTGCATTGCACTGCATAAGATCTTCATCATATAAATTTGTATGGGCATTTTTATACGATGAGTTACTTTGATGCACCCGATCCTTAACTTATCAATTTGTATGAGCATCTTTATAAGTTATGTTAAATTCTGTACTTCTGATTTGATATGTTGATAGAATAGAAGTTCCTTTACATATATTGATATATACTTCTATTACCTGCTTACTAGTGATGTGTTGTTATATACATGTGTTGTTGGATTCAACAATACTCTTCTGTCACCTGTTTGATATATATATATATACTGTTATATTGTGCTCCTCTTTCTTTTCCTCTGCCCGGTGCCTAAGAGTCGTCGGGGTGAGCGGATGTGAAGGTACTTAGTCTTTATGACTAACGGTTACTAATCCTACCATTTTAGGAGGACACTCTACAAATAGAGCAGCAACAACACCTCGTGTAGGAGGACAGTCAGGCTAAGGGGACAGGGCCTGATACGTAAATACCCTCACTTTCTTATTTGACTGATGTGAGTTTTGAACATTATGATGTAGTCTTCGGGCAGCCTGTGTACTTTGATATTACAGGAGCTGATGTAGCATCCTATTATGTTGCAATACTTTTTGACATTTACTTTTGTGGATCATGATTTTTGTGTTCTTCGATTTATTGGGTTGACATTGTAATATTAGAAATTAGCCGACAAAATAAGCGACTTATGGTACAGATTAGCCTGTGTGTTGATGTTACCACAAGGCGGCTATCTTGTGCATAAAACTCCCCTCAGTCGTGTCTTGTGTTCCGGGAGAGGGGAGTTTTAAAACCTCTCTGGTCCAGACCTCCTCATGGGTCTCCTCGCCAATCAAGCAACGATCGCGCATATAGTTCAAGGATTCCATGTTCTCGACAAGCCTGAAATCCTTCAGTGTCGCCACTCGATCCTCTGAGGAAAGACACCCCACCTCAGCCTTTGAAGCCCCTAGAACCGTATCCAAATGAGAAGCCTCCTCTTGGGTAATATTTAGTAACTGCACAGAGCTCTCCACTACGGACTTATCCGTCAACAACGGTGCCCGAGCCCCCTCAATCTCTATCTTTAGCTCCGAACCAATCTGCTTGAATCGAGATATATCTCGATCATGCTCCACCTTCAAGTCGACCAATAAACTCTTCGTAACTCAAAGCTTGTCTTGAAGAGCCATTATCAATCTTTTAAGCTCACATAATGGCCATTCCATGTGGACGCAATATGTGCCCGAGCATCAATATGCAACCCAAAAGGAGGAGAATGTCAGAACTACACGAAGTAGTTAAACTAAAAGCCAGAAATAAAGGGGCTCACTTACCATATTACCTATCGCCTTCAAAGAGGAAGTCACTCTGGGGGGGGGGGCACAAATGACTCCAACACTACGACATAAGGATCAGCCAATGCAACGTCATTACGAGGAACCTTCTCAGTCTGGAAATCCCTCTGCCTCGATGAAGACCGATGCTGTCATAACCAGCATTTTCTCACCATTTAAGTTGAATCAGAGTAAGATAAAATATGCGTCGTGATGCGAAGTCGTGCAGGGGATAACTTTAGACGCTCAGGCAAAACACCAAACTTTATAGTTTAAAAGAAATTCATAAGTTGAATTGGGAGAAATCTAGTTTAAGTTAAATGGCTGTATCCCTCAGCTCAGCGGATCAACTAGTCCACTAAAAAATATAGTTTACGCTGCGGAAAATACTTTAATTATATTTATTTAACGTCCTACATGAGTGTAAACATCCCCGAAGGACAACTCGCGGAATGCAAGACTCTATATTTATTATAAGTATGAAAGTAGCCTTTACGTTATTTAGAAAATATTGTTTTGGTTTATAAATATGACATGTAAGAAGTACTAGAAGTTATGTTTTTATAGGTTAAAATACCTAACATGCAACCTAGCATAAAACATCCCAGAGAGCAAGTAAAATAACCTCAAAATAGGTAAACTAGCAGTTTAAGCAAAGTACTTAGCATTCAAAAAGAAAATCACCGATGGGCGTTAACAACCTGACAACAACCCACCAGAGAGTAAGTATGTCTGTACTACAAAAGTCAACAAAACTACCTCATAAGGGTGAGGAAAACCTCTGCAACACAATAGACTGAAAGCAACGCCAACCTAGCCACTCAACCGACTACAGAACTGAACCTGAGGCATTCAAAGAAAGAATACCTCTGCAAAGAATATATATGCAAGTGGCAAAGGTACATAAGATAACATTCAAATGTAAGGACAAAAGGGGTTACCAAACCCTGCAAGAGTGAAGCTGACAACCTCAGCTAAAAGAAATCAAGAGAAAAGTGAGTAAGTACAATACTTAACATCAGAAGAAGAGAGAGATGCACCAAGTGATAAAAGCTACCAAGCTTCGATCAAACCTACAGAAGCAACTGAAAGGCCAACATGTGCCCAACAATAAAAGGGAAGGAACCAACAGTCCTAAACATACGGATCATTAGCACCCGCAAATCCCTTGATCTGTGTCGGCGACAACAACAGTCCCAAACCGAAACACCAGATCCAACTGTCTCAAGGACACACGGGTGGCAGCCACAGGGTCCAACACGACAAAACCACCTCTTACAGAGACCCAAAATTCCCCAAAGGCAACACAGTGATGGCCACAGGGTCTACCACACCTAAAGCGGTCCCTCTCAAAGACCCAAAATAACCATGTGTAATGATCCCCTAAACGACATCCAACCAACCCCAAAACTAAAACCTAAACACCTTTCCTGATACTCGGGACAAAATACCCTAAACAAGGCCATAAGGACCAAACTCGACGAGCTGGACAAAAATCGGTGAAAACGGCCAAGTCTTGGAAAATTCGGCGAGTATGACTAGGATACTCGGCGAATTTCACGAAAACCGGCGAATATCACCCACTAACCACGCCGAGTTCCACATATTCGGCGGTTATCACCAGTGATACTTGTTGAATTCCACTTATCCGGCAGGTATAACTAACGATATTAACCGAATTCTATCGATATACGCCGAATTTTCCTTATCCGACGGGTATCACTAATGATACTCGCCAAATTTCACTTATCCAGCAGGTATCACTAATGATACTCGCCAAATTTCACTTAGAGATTCTTCTAACCGACGACTCACAATACTCGGTGAACTAACCTACTGATACTCAGCGAATTTAGTCTCGAAACTCGCCGAATTTCCCTTAATCAAGAAATCCGAATTTTTTCTATTTGGTTGATCTCAAGCCTTAGCCTAGGGGGTTCTTATCGCTTGCTAGTATTACTCCTAAGACCTAAGGAAAAAGGAAAAAAGGGAAGAAAACAAACAAGAAAAATTGACAAAGCAAGAGGAAGAGTTCCACTTGCCTCCAAACTCCGGAGAAACGCCGCCCGCTCGCGCCACTTCAAGATTCGGCCGTGAAAAGGCCCTAGCAATAATTCTTAAAAATTTTGGGGGGGAGAAACGTAGTCAAAATCTCAAAACCCTAATGTAGAAAATTCGAGGAAATGGGAAAAACTGACCACGAACGAGACGCCCTCACCGAGAGCTTTCCGAATCTCTACTCAAATGCCAAAACCGACCACCCGAGCTCCCGAACTCACCGGCCAAAAGCTCTGCTCCGTCTGCCCTTTTCCGCAAAGAAGATGCCGCCGCACGGTTTGGGGAAGGAGATGAATAGGGTTCAGCCGATCTCTTTATACTTATAAATAATATATTATATTATTAATTAATTAATTAACGTCAAAACGCTCCGAAATCTAAACGACCTCAAAAATTAACGAAATTCGCACCGTAGCTAAATACTACCGCTACGAATCCAACGACGAAGTCGGAATCAACATCCGAAAAACCAAACTCGGGTTAACACCACCCGAAGCCTCTCGGGGTACAACCCAGTCACACTGAAAACCTAAAGAGCTAAAAACACGCTCTAATGATGGCACAAGACAAAACACGCGCCAAGGTAACGCCCTGACGTCAAAAGTACACCAAATAAAGATTAAATAAATCACAGAAAATCGGGGGCGTTACAGCAACTCCCCCTAAAAGAAAGTTTCGCCCCGAAACTTTACACACAAAACTTCTACTTATAGAAGGAAAGAAAACCAAGGGTATAGAAAAGATTACATACCAACAAAAATCAGGAGAACAGATGAGGATAAGCTTCCCTCATAGCTGACTCCAACTCCCAAGTAGCGCTCTCCACGCCTTGGTTCCTCCACAAAACTTTCACCATCGGTATTGTCTTTCTACGCAATACCCGATCTTGAACATCCAGAACACGGACTGGCACTTCCACATAAGAAAGGTTAGGCTCCAACTGGGGCAATGAATCCATAACTTGCCCATCACTTAGCACACACTTCCGCAATTGGCTCACGTGAAAAACATTGTGCACACCAGGAAAATTTGGGGGCAATTCTAGCCTGTAAGCTGACACATTAATCCGCTCAACGATCTTAAACGGTCCCACATACCTCGGGTCCAACTTATGGTTCTTACCGAACCTTTTAACTCCAGACATCGGGGAAACTTTAAGGAATACCAAGTCCCCTACTGATAACTCCAAATCAGACATTTGCCGATTGGCATTCTTCTCATACCGCTCCTGAGCTATGCGAAGCTTCTCTCGAATCAGCTTTACAGAAACTTCCATTTCTTCCAGAGCATCAGGACCCACCAAAGTTCTCTCACCGACCTCAGCCCAAAACAAGGGAGTTCTGCAAAGTCTCCCATACAGAGCCTCAAACGGGCCCATTTGCAAACTTTCTTGATAGCTATTATTATAGGCAAACTCCATCAACCTGAGTCGCTCATCCCACGCTCCTCTAGGGTCTAATATATAACATCTGATCATATCCTCCATGATTTGACTTACTTGCTCCATTTGACCATTGGTCTGCAGATGATACACGGTGGAATACCTCAAATCTGTACCCAAACCTTCCTGAAGGCTTTTCCAAAAGCGAGACGTAAACCTAGAGTCTCGATCCGATATAATACTCACTAGTACTCCATGTAACCTAATGACTTCATTCAAATATAGTTCAACTATCTTTTTCATGGGGTAATCAATCTTAAAAGGTACTAAGTGAGAACACTTCATTAATCTATCCACAATAACCCATACTGAATCATGACCCCGGGGAGATCACAGTAAAGAAGTAATAAAATCCATTGAAATACTCTCCCATTTCCACGTTGGAATCTCCAAGGGCGTCAGGTTGCCACCGGGCCTTCCATGATCGGCCTTCACCCGCTTGCAGGTAAAAAATTCTGATACAAACTTGGCGATGTCACCCTTCATCCCAATCCACCAAGCAATCTGCTTCAAGTCTTGATACATCTTAGTAGAACCTGGGAGATAGGCAACACTGGAACCGTGCACCTCACTGCAAAACTTAACTCGAACACCTTCAACATTGGGGATACAAAATCTGTCGCGATACTTTAAGGTACCCGCATCATCAATCGTAAAGTCTGGTAAATCCCCCTTATCAGCTCTATTATGAAGGTGTAGTAACTCAGGATCGTCCTTTTGATGAAGACTCGTAAGGGAAATCCATGAAGGCTCGAACACGTCTAAACTGCTCGGCGAGTTACAAGTTCCAACAAAAATATCCATTAAGAGGAATTCTTCTACCAACAACTCCGCGGAGAGATTGAAAATCTTTCTTGTCTTCCTACTTAGGGCATCGACTATCACATTAGCTTTTCCTGGATGATACAAAATCTCATCTTCATAATCCGCAACATACTCCAACCATCTGCGCTGGCGTAAGTTCAATTCTTTCTGAGTAAAGATGTACTTCAAACTCTTATGGTCTATATAAATCTTGCATTGCGCACCTTACAATAGGTGTCTCCATAACTTTAGTGCATAAATAATTGCCGTAAATTCTAGATCATGCGTAGGGTAATTCCTTTCATGAATCTTAAGCTGCCTTGACCCATATGCAATCACTCTTCCTTCTTGCATCAATAAGCAACAAAGGCCAATGTGTGATGCGTCCACATGAACAGCATAATCTAAACCCTCTATAAGCAGAGTCAATACCGGAGCAGTGCACAACCTCTTCTTTAATTCCAGACATCCTCGCACTTATCGCTCCACACAAAGGATGCGTTCTTCTGTGTCAGATTAGTCAATGGCGGAGACAACGTAGAGAAACCCTCTACAAATATTCTATAATAGCCAGCCAACCCTAGGTATCTCCTTATCTCTTTGGGTGTGGCGGGCCTAGTCCATTCCATAATAACAACTATCTTTTCTGGGTCGACAGAAATTCCATCCTTGTTAACCACATGACCCAAAAAAGAAACCTGAGGCAACCAAAACTCGCACTTGCTCAGCTTGGAAAACAACTGATGGTCTCTCAAGGTAGCCAAAACTAAACACAAATGCTGATCATGCTCCTTAGCATTACGGTAAAACACCAATACATCGTCTATAAACACGATTACGAATCGGTCAAGGAAATCTTTGAATACCCTGTTCACCAGATCCATAAAAGCAGAGGGTGCATTGGTCAAATCAAACGACATCACCAAAAACTCAAAATGCCCATGCCGGGAGCGGAACGCGGTCCACGGAATATCCGGTTCACGAATCCACAGCTGGTGGTAGCCCGAACGAACGTCAATATTTGAAAACACGACGCTACCACACAACTGATTAAACAAGTCATCAATTCTCGACATGGGATATCTATTCTTGATAGTCACTTTATTCAGCTCTTTATAATCGATGCACAGCCTCATCGATCCATCCTTTTTCCTTATGAATAACACGGGAGCACCCAAGGATAAGAACTCGGCCTTATAAAACCATTTTCTAACAACTCATCCAGCTGGGTAAGAAACTCCTCCAGCTCACGCGGGGCCATACGGTAAGGCGCCTTAGCAATATGACGCGTACCCGGCTCCAAATCTATGACGAACTCCACGTCTCTCTCGGGCGGAAGACCAGGAAGATTAGTAGGGAAGACATCCGAAAACTTGCACACCATAGGAATCTCTTCTAAATGCGGTAAACAAACCTTGGTTTCCAAAACTGTAACCAAACAAGCAAAACATCCGGAATCTAAGAGCTTCCGAGCACATACCGCAGAAAAAATCGGAGAGACCTAGCACGTGTAACACCCCTATCCGTCACATAGCATATAACAGTAGGTCCGGACGGGGTTCGACGCCAAATACCACAGACAGATCGAAGGGTTGCAGAATTGAAACCATTCTTCTAATCACATACGTCCTATACAGAGAATTCTAGCGGAAGCATTTTAAATGTTGTAAATAAAAGAACCCAAACATGGCATGAATGTCCACTAATAAAACCAAACAGGAATGAATGCACAAATACACCATAAAGTACTTGGCCTTAAGGCTTTACAACAGTTTACTTAAATAATATGTGTCTTCCATACAACGACGCGTAGGCCGATCACACATGAACATAAAATAACCTATTCGCTTCGGCCTTCGAGGGTCAGCACTGCAACAAGGGCTTTAGCCCACTATTTACCACTCGGCTCCGCAGCACCTGCAAGCAATATTCCCCCGCATGGTGACAAACAAAAGCAACGATCAACTAAAGCTGGCCAAATTATAACGACCCCGCCCCTTGCTCGGAGAGGCGATGCTCCTTCACTGTATTTCATTAGTAGTGAAAGTACACGTCACCACAGGTGTAGGCACGCACAACCACACACCCCGTGCTCTCAGGGCACTTATTCGGTGAACCCGGTATTTCCCGAGGTCTCACCACGCCTCGTAAACGGCAAACCACATGAGCATTTAGTCCTTTCAGCCGAAGCCTAGACTCATATCTAAATTATCGATAAGTCCCATGTACCTTAGGTTGCTTTAACCGAAACAAATGGAGTGGTTAGGGTTCCACCCGCTCGTTGCTCACTCCGCCACGACCATTTGGCCATCGGTGCAGACCAAGTTTCCCCCAGTCCCAACATATCGATCATACAAAGTACAAAACCCCGTTACGTACATAGTTGGCTCACAGGCCAATAATACGACATACGTGCGTTTCTGCCCGATTTTTCGGGTGCACCTTGGAGTTAATCCCCAAGGCTCCCAGTTGCAATCTACCGCGTAGAAATCCCGAAAAACAACTATCCTCACAGAGACTTCTCCGTCCATTCATGCACAATGAAACATCACCGATCCAGACCAACATGTCTGGGTAGGCTTCACACACCATGCCTATGTTCATACTTCGATTCCGGACTCTATATGCAACAATACAGGGACTATTGATATCCCTGCCAAAAAAACACCTCACACTCACCGCATACTCGCGAGAGCGGGTTTCCTATGCAAAAGAAAGAGGAATTCACATGTCCAAGATGAGAATCATTACCCTTGCATTTCTCTTCGACACAATGAAAAACTAGTCGGATGAAAAGTACCACAATAGATTTGCCTCCGTGGATCTGGCCTCAGTTTAGAAAGAGAAAGCCCTCAAAGAAATGAGGGTTTCAATCCCTATTCCTGATCTTAACACAGCAGGAACAATCCTGGGCCGTTAGATCCTATTTAAAGAAATTGAACGACTCGAATTCGCCCAAAAATCTACTTTCCTGGGCCGAACACGGCTTGTGACACGCCCGTGTCACATGCCGTGTGCCTGGATGTTAACCGATCGTCGAACAGAGAATAGGACACGGGCTTGAACACGCCCGTGTCAGTATCCGACATGCCCGTGACACAGGGGCGTGTCCTTCGAACCGACACAAGAACCGTAACCTACCAAAAGGGACATGGCTCCCCACATGCCCGTGTCAATAATTAGCACGCCCGTGTCGACTTGTACACGCCCGTGTCCAAGGCCATGTACTTCAGGAGGCATGACCCAACATAGCCAGCGCAGGACACGGCCTCCGACACGCCCGTGTCGAACCTGACACGCCCATGTCAGCACTATTCACGATCGTGTTATCGGCCATGTGCCACACTCGACACAGCTCGTCCCAACCCGAGCAGGACACAGCCCTGGAAATGCCCATATCTCAGGCCATGTTACCCTATTCAGTCCCCAAAGAGAACCTTAAAACGCTACCCATTCATATTTTGAGTTTCGGGGCGTTACAATTCTCCCCCATTAAAATAATTTTGTCCCGAAATTATATAACAAAAAAGAATACTCAAAACTAAATGGTATCTGAGTAGAAGAGCTCGGGATACTCTTCAAGCACGGTCTGCTCTCGCTCCCTTGATAGCTCCTCACGACCGCAGTTGTCCCAACGGACTTTAACCATCCTGATCTCTTTGTTGCGAAGTCGCTTGACTTCAAAATCCTCAATGCGAACGAGTTTGACCTGCGTTGTCAATCCATTATTAACTGGCACCTGATCGACCGCGATAACTTGCGAAGGCTCTTGCACCGCCTTCCGCAACACTGATATGTGGAATACATCGTGTAGCCCACTCAATTCCACTGATAGCTTCACTCGATAAGCCGCCTCTCCAATTCGCTCCAGGATCTCAAACGGTCCAAGGTACCTCGGACTCAACTTCTTCAATCATCGAACCCTCGAGGCACCCTTGAACGACATGATTTTAAAAAAAACCCAGTCACCAACAGTGAACTCCACATTCCTATGCTTGGCGTTATAATATTTAGCTTGCCTGTCTTGAGCAATCAACAACCGTTCCCGTATAGTATGTACCAATGAAGTGGCATCTTCCACTCCCTATCGTTTGTTCAACTTTGACTCACCCATCTCCAACCAAGACAATAACATGCGACATTTTCTACCATATAAGGCCTCGAAGGGCGCCATTTGAATACTTGTCTGGTAGCTATTGATGTACACAAACTCCACCATGTACAGGTGATCTTCCCACCACTTTCCGAAATCCATGACGCACATGCGAAGTATATCCTCCATCATCCTATTGACCCTCTCGGCCTGACCAACCGTCTGTGGATGAAAGGTTGTGCTGTAACTCAGCTTGGTTCCTAACATTTGATGCACCAACCTCCAGTCGTTGGACGTGAAGCGCCCTTCTCAGTCACTCACAATACTGTGGGGGTACACCATGCAATCGAACAATACTATCCACGTAGATCTTTGCTAGCTTTTCTACCGGATCATCCTTACTATTCAGGATGAAGTGCGATACTTTTGTCATTCTATCTACGACCACCCAGATGGCGTCGGTTCCCTTTTGCGACTTTGGCAACCCATGCACAAAATCCATCAAAATATCATCGAACTTCCACTCCGATATAGATAAAGACTTCAGGAAACCTTCAGGCTTCTGGCACTTCTCCTTCACTAAGGAGAACGTTTGGCACTTCGCCACATAAAGCGCTATATCCTTCTTCAGTCCTGGCCACCAGAACAACTTTTTCATGTCTCTATACATTTTCGTGCTCCCCGGGTGAATCGAGTACTTGGTATGATGAGCCTCGTACAACAATTCTTCCCAAAAACTACCCGCACTAGAGACACACAGACGACTATCCCTCCATAGTCGTCCATATACAACAACAAATTGGGAATTTGACCCCATCCAAAGAATCATCCAAGATCTGCTTCATGCTAGTATCCCCAACAAGAGCCTGCCGAATTCTATTAGCAAGGTCATACTGCACCTCTGTCTATTTCAATCATGCTTTGGCACTAGTCTGCTTATCAACGCAAGAGATCTCTAATGCCTCCAAATCCCGAACCAAACACTCGTCATGAACCGACCACTAGTTGGCCTGCGCGGGAGCTCTGCGACTCAACGCATCCGCCACTGCATTGCCTTCCCAGGCACATAATGTATCTTGATGGTGTAGTCCCCCAGGAACTCCATCCACCTTCGCTGCCGCATGTTTAGGTCCTTCTGATCTAATAAGTACTTCAGGCTCTTGTGGTTGGTATAGATATCAACCTTCACCCCGTACAGGTAGTGTCTCCACAGCTTCAAAGCAAATATCACGGCCGCTAACTCCAAGTCATGAACCGGATAATTCCTCTCGTGTACTTTCAGTTGACGTGAGCCATAAGCTATAACAATCCCATGCTATAGCAGAACACAACCCAAGCCACTGCCTGAAGCATCGCTGTAAATCTCGAAGCCTTCGGTCCCACTCAACGAACATAGAATAGGCGTCGTGGTCAATCGACTTTTCAGTTCTTCGAAAGCTTGCGCGCACTCCAGCGACCACACAAACTTTTGATCTTTCCTCGTCAAAGTCGTGAGGGGTAGCGCTATCTGCGAGATGTTCTCTACGAAGTGCCTGTAGTAGCCGACAAGCCCAAGGAAACTCCGGACTTCCGCTACTGTAGTCAACACAGGCCACTCCCGTATCGCAACTATCTTTGCCGGATCTACCGCAATCCCTTCTCCACTAATAATATGACCAAGGAATGCTATCGAGGATAACCAGAACTCGCATTTTGAGAACTTTGCATATAGCTGATTCTTCCTCAATATCTCCAACACCAAGTGCAGATGCTTGTAATGATCATCCTCACACTACGAGTACACCAATATATCGTTGATAAATACTATCACGAAGTGATCTAGGTACTCTCTGAATGTCCTGTTCATCAGATCCATGAATATGGATGGCGCATTAGTCAGCCCAAACAGCATGATAGTGAACTCATAATCCCCAAACCGCGTGCTGAAAGCTATCATGGGGATGTCAATATCCCTTATATTCAGTTTATAGTAACCCGATTTTAGATCCAATTTCGAGTATACAGTTGACCCAACCAACTGATCGAATAGATCATCAATCCTTGGGATCAGATACTTATTCTTCTTTGTAAGCATGTTCAACTCTCGGTAATCGATACAGAGTCGTATGTTTCCATCCTTCTTCTTAACAAAGAGGACCGGTGCGCTCCAAGGCAAAGAACTTGGACACACATACCCCTGTTCCAATAGCTCTTGAAGTTGAACTTTCAGGTCCGCCATCTCCTTAGGCGCTAACCGATACGGAGAGTGTGACAAAGGTTTGACACCTTGCACCAACTCAATTGTGAAGTCGATCTCCCACTGAGGTGGATCTCCAGGGAGATCATCAGGAAACACGTCAGGATATTCAGAAACCACTGGGATACTGTCCATACTAGGCTTAGGCCTCGCGGCCTCCACTAATGTGAAAAACAGCTTTGCACCATCACAAACTGCCTTAACCACCTAGAGAACTTACATCAAAGTCTAGCTCGACACTTTCATACCATCGAATGTCGTCTCACAATCAGTATTTACTCCCAACTTGACCTCCTTACGACTGCAATCAATATATGCTCGCTGCTCTGAGAGCCAGTCCATACCAAAGATCACGTCAAACTCCACTAGCGGTAGTAGCGATGCTTGCAAGTCGAAATCCTGACTCCCAATCTGTATCTTTATGCAACAAACTCTTTCCGCGCGCATTGAACACCCGTTAGGTAGCAACACATCCAATTTGTCCTTTGCCATTGAAGAAGGAACTCCGATGCACGATACAAATCTTTCGGACAAAAAGGAATGCAAAGCTCCTGTATCGAACAGTGCTCTCGCCGGATAATTGAAAACCAAAACAAAGCCTAGTATAAGCGTTCATAAGCTAACACGCAAAAAGGTAACAAATATTTAAAGCTAAACTGTTATTATTATACTCATACCTGTCACCACGTCAGCTTGCTTAATGGCCTCTTGCAAGCCAAGGTTGTACACCCTAGGCTGGGCTGGAGCATAGTGGGATGCGGTCGACTCCGCCGCCTTCCCTTTCTCCTCGTATGTTGCTCTCGACTTCCTTTCGGACTTTGGACATCCGCTCTAACACTCTCAGGCAAAATTCCCTGGCTTTCCACAGTTATAAAAAGCACCTGGGGCTCGGCCAGTGGTATCCCTAGATGCACCAGATGAAGGGGATTGACTCGAAGTCTTAGCCTTCTTATTCCACTTGTAGAACATGGACTTTGAGGAGCTCAACACTTTGAAATCCGTCTTCTGTACCCCCAAGTCTTTCTTCCCTTGAATCCGCTTCAGATCTCTCTCCATAGATCGGGCCGAATTAACCAAGTTTAGGAAACCCTGCGTCACAGGCCCAACAAGTAGTACTCTCAAGTCATCCCGCAGACCTTCAAAGAAGCGGTTAGTCTTAGGCTCCTCATCACAAAAAGTAGGGGCCGCGTAACGACCCAACTATGTGAACTCATGGAGGTACTCATCCACGCTAAGGGCTCCTTGTTACAGCCTCAAAAACTGATTTTTCAATTCAATCATCTCAACAAAAGGTAGGTATCAAGCCAGGAATAGCCTTAAGAATTCGTTGATAGAGACGTCGGCGAGTTGTCTCCCAACAAGGTGATGCTGCTCCACATCTTCCCACCATAAACTTGCCTCGCCATCTAACAGAAACATGGCTATGGTGGTCTTCTGTCCTTCTTCTATTTCAGTAGTCGACAAGATCCTCTTCACCCGTGAGAGCCAATCTTCCGCTTGAGTTGGGGTTCATGCCCCTGTAAATATCGGAGGACTAAAGCTCATCACGTGCTTGAGTTGTCTTTCCGTCGCTCTTCTTTGCGGTAAAGGCTCTTCCGCCACGTGTTCTACAACTCTCGGCTCTTCCGCTCGAATCGGTTCTTGCTCCACTGCAGGTGCTAGGTACTACACTTGTCTTGCAAGTTGGATATTTATCATAGCAAACACCGCTTCAGCCACCATTCTGATGGTTTCAGCTAAAGGAGGGGTTGCAGGCACATCATTAGGTGCACTGCTCTCCGCCGATTGTGGACGTGCTGATTGCCTCGCACCACTCCTAGTCACCTATAACTACAAAAACTTCGATTAGGCGACATACATATTGCTAAAAGCAATCGTTAGAACACTCAGGTTCCTCAAAACAAGTGTATTTTCATTCCTAAGTGAACATTCATGGGTTCTTTTTATGTTATAATGATGGCGAACATACATGTGCTCACCACCCCTTAAAAGAATTCGCCCATGAATTAAAATAAGCGGGATCGAAACTACTAGTCTGATACCAAATTGTAACACCCCTATCTGTCACATAGCATATAACAGTAGGTCCGGCCGGGGCTCGATGTCATACACCACAGACAGACTGAAGGGTTACAAAATTGAAACCATTCTTCCAATTGTTTGGTTTTCTATGGAGGTTGGCACAACACTTGTGCACGCAGCGGAAGTAATAAAATATAGAATAACCCAAAAGAGATTGGATCGGGCCATGCATGTTGAATCAAGAAGTTAACAAAAATTAGGCAAAAATTACCTCTTCGGTGTTGAGTCACAACTCAACGAAGATGCTCCAAATGTGATTCCTTGTCGGTGGCGAGTTCCACGTAGAATAATGTCCACGTCTCTGCAGAAATCCACACGAGCGGGAGAACCCCGAGCTTCGTCGCACGAAGGGTCGGGAAGAAGATCAGACGGAACTTCGCACTTCCCACGGACTGCTAGATCCGTGTCAGGGAAAGCGAGACCAGTGACGGTCGCCGGAGAGGAGGTGGTCGGCGGAGCGAACAGCCGGCGGCGGAACGTTTCCGTCCGGTAGAATCGGGATTCGGCGGATAGGGAGATCGACGGAACTCTTTCCGTCGGCTTCCGTTTTGCTACAGAAATCCCGATGTTGGTCGATCATATTCCTCAAAACCCTAAGTGTCCTATTTATACCAAAGGCATAAATAGTTCATAGGAATCGCTATCCGCAGACCACCCAAGTTAGGGTTTTTGGACCGTTCGGCGAGAATCACCTCCAGATTCGGCGAGAATCAGTCGGCGAGAATCACCTCCAGATCCGGCGAGAATCAGTCTGCGAGAATCAGTCGTAGAATCGGCAAGAATCGGTCGCAGAATCGGCGAGAATCGAACAGTTCGATTCTTAACGATTATGCCTTAGTCGGCGAGACATACACAACGACTCCCATTGATTCTCGTCGATTTTGCCATAGTCGACGAGTCATACTCGACGACTCCCGTCGACTCTCGACGATTTTCCCTTGGCAACATTTGCCTGACTCCCCATACGGTAGGGTGATTGGTAACCCTTACCAACACAGTTAATCTTCCAATTTCTCCACATGCTCTTATGTGCGACCCTGCAGGCTCATATCGCGTTGGCAGTGAGATTACATGTTTGACCACTTCTAGATCACCATGGTAACTCCAACAGTCTCCCACTTGATCTTGAAAGTATCAAACCAAAAACCTCACAAACAATGAGCGGCATCTAGCAATGCATCATTGCTCCCCAAGCAATAAGAGTTCATAACTCATAAGCCTTCATGACCAATATTCCAGCGTTGTCTTTGTCCCTTTGTCCCTTACATCCAGAAAGAACTAGAGGTATGGACCGTGTCACCCTCATAGTAGCTCAATCCATGTTTCTTGATCTAGAACGGACTTCAAGAGAATGGTGAGTCCAATATCACATACCGACTCAACCAAGCATGGACATGCATTTCTCAGTCCAGTTCCATCAAGGGGCCCATGGATGCAACTCCTATCATATAGGAGGACAAATCCCATATCTGCTCACACACAAACACCCAAATGATTCGTAACGTACCCAACAACCACCCTTATCATCAACCTTTCTCAAGGAAGACTTTAGATGGCATCAAAGCACGCTCTTCCTCACTTGATGAATGCTGTGATGTCAGGTCAAAGGACTACAACACCATTGCCAATAGAGACCTACTTGTGACACGATTAGACAACAATCCACAAAGTAGTCTCAGGATGGGTCTGTCTAGTACAACTTGTTCATTAACAAGTACCCACGTGATGACTTGATATCATAATATCATGACCTGTGAGAACTGGTCATCAGTCAACGCACGTGCTATTCTTAAGGTATCATCGTCACCCTTAGCTTCTATGATGATACAACGACCAGGGACCTTTTAAGAATGAAGCTTCAAATAAATCATAGGCTCTCACATTCAAGTCACGTACTTGATGTCCTATGGAAGCGAACACTCTAAGGGTATTTA
The DNA here is from genome assembly GCA_039513925.1 of Platanthera zijinensis. NCBI lineage: Eukaryota > Viridiplantae > Streptophyta > Magnoliopsida > Asparagales > Orchidaceae > Platanthera > Platanthera zijinensis. The sequence continues at coordinate 16,692,860 of CM077097.1, read as the reverse complement.
TTATGTTATAATTTAACTATTACATAGAAAAATCACAATAAAAGAACTTGCCATTAATTGTAAAAAGAAACATTTGGTACACAATTCATCATATGAATAAACAAAAACAACCAAGAGAATATATGTTTACATGCAACCCACAAAACTCCCACTAGAGTTGATCACTTAGGTATCGCATACCCATTGATCTAGTATGACCATCATGCTTTCTCTGTGCGAGAGGCTTTGTCAGTGCATCCGCAATATTCTCCTCAGTCGGCACTCTGTAAATGTTCATATCTCCTCGTTCGACAATCTCACGAATAAGATGGAACCGCCAAAGTATGTGCTTGGAGCGTTGATGGGATCTGGGTTCCTTAGATTGTGCAATTGCACCATTGTTATCACAGTAGAGAACTACAGGACTAACAATGCTAGGAACTACATCAAGCTCACCGATGAATTTCCTAATCCATACAGTCTCCTTCGCTGCGTTAGCTACAGCGATATAATCGGCCTCTATTGTAGAATCAGCAACTATCTCTTGCTTGGAACTCTTCCAGCTCACAGCTCCTCCATTTAGGCAAAACACAAACCCTGACTGAGACTTTGAATCGTCTCTATCAGTTTGGAAGCTAGCATCCGTGTAACCACTTACAACGAGCTCTTCCTCTCCACCATACACCAAGAGCACATCCTTAGTTCTTCTCAAGTACTTCAGGATATTCTTGACTGCAATCCAGTGACATTCACCGGGGTCTGACTGATACCTGCTAGTTATGCTCAAAGCAAAGGAGACATTGGGTCGAGTACATAACATTGCATACATGATTGATCCAATTGCCGAAGCATATGGAATCAACTTCATGCAGTCCTTATCTTCACAAGATTTTTGACACTGGTCCTTAGAGAGATTCACCCCATGAGACATGGGTAAAAATCCTTTCTTGGACTCAATCATGTTGAACCGCTTCAACACCTTTTCAATGTATGTACTCTGGGTCAAACCCAGCAACTTCTTCGATCTATTTCTATAGATCTTAATACCGAGTATGTAAGTCGCTTCACCCAAGTCCTTCATAGAAAAGCAGTTCCCTAGGTTGTTCTTAACAACTTTCAGGGTAGAAATGTCATTCCCAATCAAAAGTATGTCATCTACATACAATATCAGGAAGACAACAATGCTCCCACTGATTCGCTTATAAACATAAGGCTCATCTTCATTCTTGATGAAACCAAACTTTTTGATTTTCTCATCAAAACGAAGATTCCAACTTCGAGAGGCCTGTTTCAGTCCATAGATGGACTTATTCAGCTTGCATATTTTAGTAGCTTCATTTGGGGATACAAAACCCTCGGGTTGTGTCATGTACACTTCCTCAAGGAGGTTTCCATTAAGGAAAGCCATTTTGACATCCATCTGCCAGATCTCGTAGTCATAATACGCAGCAATAGCAAGCAATATCCTTATGGACTTTACCATGGCAATAGGGGAAAAGGTCTCATCATAGTCAATACCATGAATTTGCTTGAAACCCTTAGCCACCAGTCGCCCTTTGAATGTCTGTACATTCCCATCCATGTCAGTCTTCTTCTTGAAGACCCATTTGCACCCTATGGGTCATACCCCTTCAGGTGGTTCCACCAAGTTCCAAACTTGGTTTGCATACATGGAGTCCATCTCGAATTTTATAGCCTCAAGCCATTTGTCGGAGTCCGGTCCATTCATAGCCTCTTGGTAGGTTGTTGGTTCATCATCATGATCCATAAGCAACACATTACCTATTTGAGACATGAGAAATCCATATCTCTCAGGCTTAAACCTCGGTCTACCAGATCTACGTAGGACTTGTGTTTCTTGAGCAGGTTCTCCAGCTACAACATCTTGTAGTCCTGTCTCAGAATCCAATTTCAGTTCATTCACTACTTATGGTTCTTGAACTTCTTCAAGTTCTACCTTTTCAGTCTTTCTTGATAAGAACTCTTTCTCCAAGAAGACGCCAGTCCTTGCGATAAACACTTTGCCCTCGGACGGTAGGTAAAAGTAATACCCTTTCGTTTCCTTAGGATATCCCACCAGATAACATTTATCTGATTTGGGTTCAAGCTTGTCAGGCATTTGATGTCGCACGTATGCCTCACAGCCCCAAATTTTAATGAACGACATACTAGAACGCTTCCCAGTCCATATCTCATATGGTGTCTTCAGAACCATTTTCGTTGGAGCGCGATTCAGTGTCATTGCAGCAGTCTCTAAAGCAAAACCCCAAAATGAAACAGGCAAGTCTGCATGACTCATCATCGAACGTATCATGTCTAACAAAGTACGATTTCTCCTCTCAGATACACCATTATGCTGTGGTGTTCTAGGTGGAGTGAGCTGTGATACAATACCACACTCTTTCAGATGATCACGGAACTCATGACTCAGGTATTCGCCACCTCGATCAGATCGGAGTGCTTTAACCCTTTTACCCAACTGGTTTTCTACTTCATTCTTGAACTCTTTGAACTTTTCAAAGGTCTCGGATTTGCACTTCATAAGATACACATATCGTATCTACTGAAATCATCAGTAAATGTAACGAAGTAGAAATACCCACCTCTAGCCATGGAACTCATGGGTCCACATACATCACTATGTACAACACCCAAGAGATCCTCAGCCCTCTCAGTATAACCAGTGAAAGGGACCTTAGTCATCTTGCCTAACAAACAAGATTCGCATCGCTCAAATGATTCATAATCAAATGAGTCCAAAAGTCCATCTTTATGGAGCTTGGATATGCGCTTCTCGTTTATATGGCCCAAATGACAATGCCAGAGATATGTAGAGTTTGAGTCATTTGTTCTTAGTCTTTTATTATTTTCTACATTATAGATCTGATGGTCCAAGTTCAAAACATAAAGACCATTAAACAATTGGGCTACAACATAACAAACATCATTCTTAAATATAGAACCACAGTTGTTCTTAATCATAAAAGAAAATCCAATCATGTCCAAGCATGAAATGGATATAATGTTTCTAGTTATTGCCGGAACAAAATAGCAGTTATCTAGTTCTATTACAAGCCCACTGGGCAAAGAAAGACGGTAAACCCCTACGGCTACAGCAGCAACTCTTTCTCCATTGCCGACGCGCAGGTCCACCTCCCCTTTACTCAGCAATCTTCTCCTTCCCAGTTCCTGCACATTTGTACAAATGTGAGAACCACATCCGGTATCCAATACCCAAGATGAAGGAGCAGAAAGGTTCACCTCTATAACGTAAATACTTGAAGCAGAATTCATACCTCCCTTCATTTTCTGCAGACCCTCAATGTACGAAGGACAGTTCCTCCTCCAATGACCAGCCTTGCCACAGTGGTGGCATTTCCCCTCCTTCACCGTGCTCTTCTTCTTCATCAGTGCAGAAGACTTGGGCTCAAGATGTGACTTAGGTCCTACCTTCGTCTTCTTGAAGCCCTTGGCCTTGGCCTTGCCCTTATGCACCATCAGTATGGGGCTAGCAGGCTTGGCCTTCTTTATATTGATCTCGACAGTTCTCAACATGCCTAGGAGCTCGGGCAGTGTCTTGTCTATCTCATTCATATTGTAGTTCAAGACAAACTGCTCGTAACTGTCTGACAACGATTGCAGGATCAGATCTGTGGCCAACTCTTGACCCAGAGGAAAACCCTGTCTTTCAAGGTTCTTTATATACCAAATCATCTTGAGTACGTGAGTCCCTATTGAGTCTTGAACTCCCATCTTGCACTGAAACAACGCTTTGGTGACGTCAAACCTCTCTTGACGAGCTTGCCCTTGAAACATTTTCTTGAGATGCTCGTCAATCTCCTTGCACCCCATGTTCTCATGTTGCTTCTAAAGCTCAGAGTTCATGGTGGCAAGCATAAGGCATTCGACATCCAAGGCGTCATCAGTATACTTCTTATAAGTATCTTTATCAGCACAGGAAGAATTCCCGGTCGGCACCTCGGGGGCTTCTTCTTCCAAGACGTAGAGCTTTCGCTCTTTCCTGAGAACAATTCTCAGGTTCCTGTACCAGTCCATGTAATTAGTCCCGCTGAGCTTATCCTTCTCAAGGATGGCTCTCAGAGACAGAGTGGAGTGCGAACCACTTGCCATGGAATTCTACAAGAATTTATGCAGAATAAAATAAGTACCAAAATTTCAAAATATAATTATTTTTCTTAATTTGGACTTCAACTAAAACTCCCACTATTTTATTCGAAATAATAGCCCTCACTATCAATTCAGAGAGTTCATGCGAGCTACTCTCTTAGTGGATAAGATCCGTATTTCACCAACACAATGAGTCAGCTTTGGCTTTCCTCTCACAATGTGGTTATTTAGGTAAGCAACGCTTGCTAATTGCATCCTCATGTAATTCTTATATGGTTGCTGAATAACTCCTTATTCGCATCCATCATATGGTGCATGCCAACCCCATGCCTCTAGGCACTCAACTTTTGAGGTCACCTAGTTAAAATGGACCCAATGTTGACAGTGGGATATCACAATTATCCGCTCACACCCATACCAAGATAGATTAATGCACCTTGCTTTGGCAAGCCCACACTTCATCGATCGAGGCAGGAAGAGTGTCATCCATCGGAAGGCATCCGAACACTTAATATTTGATGAAGGGATTTTTGATTATAGGTTAACAATTAACCATGATCAACATTTGATCAATGTGCACATCCAAAGAAAAACACTTCACTAAAATCTCCATGCATCCCTTATGTGAACAACAGAACACTATCAATATTTGATAGAAGAAAAGGGATAAAACTGAACATCTGGACACTTCCAAATCTTCAGGTTTAGATGCATTGGACAAGGGACAAAGACAACTCAACTTAAAGCAGTAGACAAGCTCATCTCTCCTTGTTGGATTCAAAATCCAAAATATAATCGAGGGATGGTTACTACTAAGGAGACAGTAATTCCTAACGATTAGAAATTACAACAAAATTCCAGACGTTCCCGGCGGGGTGCCAAGATTAAATCTAGACATTTAGAACACGTCTAAATCCCTAGGTTTACACGTACTGGAATAACCTAACTTCCAATACAACAAACATGGCCGTAACCTTGCTCTGATACCACTGTTGGGTTTTCTATGGAGGTTGGCACAACACTTGTGCACGCAGCGGAAGTAATAAAATCTAGAACAACCCAAAAGAGATTGGATCGGGCCATGCATATTGAATCAAGAAGTTAACAAAAATTAGGCAAAAATTACCTCTTCGGTGTTGAGTCACAACTCAACGAAGATGCTCCAAATGTGATTCCTTGTCGGTGGCGAGTTCCATGTAGAATAATGTCCACGTCTCTGCAGAAATCCACACGATCGGGAGAACCCCGAGCTTCGTCGCACGAAGGGTCGGGAAGAAGATCAGCCGCACCTTCGCACTTCCCACGGACTGCTAGATCCGCGTCAGGGAAAACGAGACCAGCGACGGTCGCCGGAGAGGAGGTGGTCGGCGGAACGAACAGCCGGCGGCGGAACGTTTCCGTCCGGTGGAATCGGGATTCGGCGGATCGGGAGATCGACAGAACTCTTTCCGTCGACTTCCGTTTGCTACAGAAATCCCGATGTTGGTCGATCATATTCCTCAAAACCCTAAGTGTCCTATTTATACCAAAGGCATAAACAGTTCATAGGAATCGCTATCCGCAGACCACCCAAGTTAGGGTTTCTGGACCGTTCGGCGAGAATCACCTCCAGATTCGGCGAGAATCAGTCGGCGAGAATCACCTCCAGATCTGGCGAGAATCACCTCCAGATCCGGCGAGAATCAGTCGGCGAGAATCGGTCGCAGAATCGGCGAGAATCGGTCGCAGAATCGGCGAGAATTGAACAGTTCGATTCTCGACGATTATGCCTTAGTCGGCGAGACATACACGACGACTCCCGTCGATTCTCGTCGGTTTTGCCATATTCGACGAGTCATACTCGACGACTCCCGTCGACTCTCGATGATTTTCCCTTGGCAACATTTGCCTGACTCCCCATACAGTAGGGTGATTGGTAACCCTTACCAACATAGTTAATCTTCCAATTTCTCCACATGCTCTTATGTGCGACCCTGCAGGCTCATATCGCATTGGCAGTGAGATTACATGTTTGACCACTTCTAGATCACCATGGTAACTCCAACACCAATCACATACGTCCTACACAGAGCATTCTAGCGGAAGAATTTTAAATGTTGCAAATAAAAGAACCCAAACACGGCATGAATGTCCACTAATAAAACCAAACAGGAATGAACGTACAAATACACCATAAAGTACTTGGCCTTAAGGACTTACAACAGTTTACTTAAATAATATGTGTCTTCCATACAATGACACGCATACCGGTCACACATTAACATAAAATAACCTATTCTCTTCGGCCTTCGAGGGATAGTACTGCAACAAGGTATTTAGCCCGCTATTTACCACTCGGCTCCGCAGCACCTGCAAGTAACATTCCACCGCACGGTGGCAAACAAAAGCAACGATCAGCTAAAGCTGACGAAATTATAACGACCCTGCCCCTTTGCTCGGGGCGGCGATGCTCCTTCCTTGCATTTCATTAGCACAGCCAAACTATATAGTGAAAGTACACTTCACCGCAGGTGTAGGCATGCACGACCACACACCCCGTGCTCTCAGGGCAATTTTTCGGTGAACCCAGTATATCCCGAGGTCTCACCACCGCCTCGTAGATGGCAAACCACATGAGCATTTAGTCCTTTCAGCCGAAGCTTAGACTCGTCTCCAAATAATCGGTAAGTCCCATGTACCTTAGGTCGCTTTAACCGAAACAAATGGAGTGGGTAGGGTTCCACCCGCCCGTTGCTCACTCCGCCAGGACCATTTGGCCATCGGTGCGGGCCAAGTTTCCCCTAGTCCCAACATATCGATCATACAATGTACATAACCCCGTTACGTACATAGTTGGCTCACATGCCAACAATACGGCAGACATGCATTTCTACCCAATTTTTTGGGTGCACCTTGGAGTTAATCCGCAAGGATCCCTGTTGCAATCTACCGCGTAGAAATCCCAAAAAACAACTATCGGCATGGAGTCTTCTCCGGCCATTCATGCACAATGAAACATCACCGATCTAGACCAACATGTCTGCGTAGGCTTCAAACACCATGTCTATGTTTGTACTTCGATTCCGGACTCTACATACAATAATACGGGGAATATTCATATCCCCGCCAAAGGAACACCTCACACTCACCGCATACTCGCGAGAGCGAGTTTCCTATGCAAAAGAAAGAGGACTTCACATGTCCAAGATGAGAATTGTTACCCTTGCATTTCTCTTCGCCTCCATGAAAAACTAGCCGAATGAAAAGCACCGCAACGGATTTACCTCCACGGATATGGCCTCGGTTTGCGATTCGGTGCTCCGAAGCTCCGCTGGCGGCCGGATCTCTCTTTCTCCTTCTTACTTGCTCTCCCTTCTCTCTAGAACTTTAGAAAGAGAAAGCCCTCAAAGAATTGAGGGTTTCAACCCCTATTCCTGACCTTAACATAGCAGGAACAATCCTAGGCAATCAGATCCTATTTAAAGAAATTGAACGGCTCAGATTCGCCCAAAAATCCACTTTCCTTGGCCGAACACGGCTTGCGACATGCCTGTGTCACAGGCCGTGTACCTGGATCGTAACCGATCGTCGAACAAAGAACATTACACAGACTCAAACACGCCCGTGTCACTGCCTGACAAGCCCGTGTCGGTATCCGACACGCCCGTGACACAGGGGCATGTCCCTCGAACTGACACAGGAACCGTAATGTACCAAAAGGGACACGTCTCCACACACACCCGTGTCAATAATTGACACACCCGTGTCCAAGACCGTATATTTCAGTCAGCATGGCCCGGCACAGTCAGCATAGGGCACAGCCTTTGACACGCCTGTGTTGGACCTGACACGCCCGTGTTAGCACTATTCACGGCCGTGTGCCAAACTCGACACTGCTCGTCCCAACCCAATCAGGACACGGCCCTGGACATGCTCGTGTCTCAGACCGTATTACCCCATTAGGGCCCCAAAGAGAACCTTAAAACGCTACACGTTCATATTTTGAGTTTCGGGGCATTACAGCGCGGATCACCAAACACACTCCCGGGTTAACCGTTGTCCATCGCAAAGTCCAAGCGCTTGCCCTTGCACTAGATAACAACATCATATCTGGATAACCAATCCATGCCCAGGATCACATGAAAATCTTCTAGGTCTAACACCTTCAAACCGACCACAACTATAAAGCCGCCTAACAAAATCAGACAATTCTAAATACTCTTGTCCGATACCACAGATTCACCAGACGGAAACTTGATACTAACCGCACTTCCAACCTGATCGAGAACCAACCGGTGACGCTCTACGAAGGCTCTAGCCACAAATGAGTGGGTAGCACCCAAATCGAACAGAACACGCGCCCAACAGTTATTTACCTTAAATCGTCCTATAAAATCGTACACGCGTCTAAGGAAACGAACGCTAAAACTAAAGCTGCGAATTAAAACATCAAAACTAGGGAAGAGTCAAACCTGATATGACTTGAGTGGATGCCTGAGCTTCTTCCAATGAAACCGCGTTCAACTTGCTCTTTCCCTTGTCCAAATTCTGTGATAGGGGCAACGCCTGAAGTGGAACCGGCTACAGTGAAGGTTGAGACTGCGGGCACTAATATTTGAGATGTCCTTCAAGTCCGCACTAAAAACAGCTTCTAGTCTTTTTCCAACAATGGGAAGCGTCGTGCCCCGTCTTCTTACATACAGAACACATCAAGTCTCTTTTCGAAACACCTTGAATCACATGGACCTGCTCTTTCTTTTGAGCTCCTAATCTCTGGTAGCATCTCTCAAATGGATGACCTGGTTGGCCACAAAAACTGCATACCTCTTTACTACTCTTCCCAGAAGCAGTATAAGGGACCTGAGCACTCTTACCCTCATCAGATTTTCTTTTGTCCTTTCTCATTTGCTGAACTCTGTTCTTATTCTTTTCGATTGCCTCAACCTTCAAGGCGGCCTCTACAGAAGCAACATAACTTACTAAACCATAGGTACTGGCAAACTGCTGAATGTCGCTTCTCAGTCCGCCCAAAAATCGCTTGATCCGATTCTCCTCAGAGCTTACCAAATAAAGGGGCAAACCGACTTAACTTACTAAATTCCACTTCGTACTCACTTACTGTGAGTTTCCTTTGCTTTAGATGCAGGAAATCATTCATCAAACGATCTCGATCGACCGAGGGCAAGAACTTTTTCAGAAGCATCTCCTTGAAAGATCCCCAGGAACATCCGTCCTTCAAACTCTCCTTTTCCCTTAGCCACCAACTCTTTACTAGGACTTTGAGCTGGTAAGCGGCGATCATCACCCTTTGATCATCAGTAATTCCAGAGTAAGAAAACATCATCTCTGGTGGAAACAAAACCGGAGGCACCAGGGGAGCAGGGGGAATAGGAACAGGTAGACCCATAGTAGGGTCCTACACTCTTGGCGGCTGTCCTGGCACAATGGATACCAACATCTGGATCTGCGACTGCATCTCCACCAATTGCCTTGACAAAGCTTCATTGCTCTGCCGCAGACTTTCAATAATCGCATCACTCTGAGCTCCTGAAGACTTACCCTCAGAATAGGGAGTCGACATTGTCGACGGACGCCTCGACATTCTAAAAACACAACGAACAACTATTCAAAACCTATCCCAACCACTAGCACTAAATAACACGGTCCAGACAAAACTTACTTAAGTACTTGCTCATGCTGCTAACTTGCTCTGGGATTTTCAATAATGATGTTATGCTTAAATAAGGATGATATACCATCATTACACTAACTCATGTGCTTATACCATGAATGGATGAATTTGTTTTCTTTTGACTCAAAACCATGTGTGTACATATGTCATCATATGCATCTTTAGCATGACACGCGTGCTTATGCCATGGTATGTTATGCATATTGTGTTATGCATTCTATAAAAGGCCTTAATGCATGTTATGAGCACACATGAAATGTTATGTATCTCATACTACATAACATCACATGCAACGAAAAGAGAAAACATGTTAATGGGCACCCATATGATGATGGTTATGCATCTCATACTACATTACAATCACATATTGCCACCTATGGTGGATCCATATACAAACACATATTATGCATCCCATACTACATAATATGGCCCGCATTCTTCTTATCATGCTTATGAGTGTAGTGTTCATGCTTTAGCCAAGACGTACAGATGACACATCGGTGTGTGTATGATATGACACAAAACCACTAACACAAACAAGGGAAGGTTGCCCGACCAATTGTCAAGCAACCTCCCTCTGATACCAACTGTCACAACCTGCATTTTCTCACCATTTAAGTTACATCAGAGTAAGAGAAAATACGTGCTGTGATGCCACGCCATGAAGGGGATAACTGCAGACGCTCAGGCAAAACACCAAACTCTATAGTTTAAAATAAATTCATAAGTTGAATTGGGAGGAATCCAGTTTAAGTTAAATGGTCGTATCCCTCGGCTCAGTGGATCAACTAGTCCACTATAAAAATATAGTTTACGCCGTGGAAAATACTTTAATTATGTTGATTTAACATCCTACAAGAGTGTAAAAATCCACGAAGGCCAACTCACGGTATGCAAGACTCTAGATTTATTATAAGTATGAAAGTAGCCTTTACGTAATTTAGAAAATATTGTTTTGGTTTAGAAATACGACATGTAATAAGTACTAGAAGTTATGCTTTTATAGGTTAAAATACCTAATATTCAACCTAGCATAAAACATCCCAGAGAGCAAGTAGAACAATCTCAAAATAGGTAAACTAGCAGTTTAAGCAAAGTACATAGCATTCCAAAAGAAAACCACTGATGGGCGTCAATAACCTGACACGAACCCACCGGTGAGTAAGTATGTCTATACTACAAAAGAAAATAAAAACTACCACACAAGGGTGAGGAAAACCTCTGTAACACAGTAGACCGAAAGCAACGCCAACCTAGCCGCTCAACCGGCTATAGACCTGAACCTGAGGCATTCAAAGAAAGAACACCTCAGCAAGAAATAGATATGCAAGTGGCAAAGGTACATAAGACAACAATCAAATATAAGGATAGAAGGGGTTACCAAACCCTGCAAGAGTGAATCTGACAACCTCAGCTAAAAGAAATTAAGAGAAAAGTGAGTAAGTACAATACTTAACATCAGAAGAAGAAAGAGATGCAACAAGTGATAAAAGCTACCAAGCTTCGCTCAAACCTATAGAAGCAACTAAAAGGCCAACATATGCACAACAATAGAAGGGAAGGAACTAATAGTCCTAAACATACAGATCATTAGCACTGGCGAATCCCTGGATCCGTGTCGGCGACAACAAAAGTCCCAAACCGAAACACTAGAACCATCTGTGTCAAGGACAAGCGGGTGGCAGCCACAAGGTCCAACACACCAAAACCACCTCTTACAGAGACCCAAAATGTCTCAAAGGCAACACGGTGATGGCCACCGGGTCTAGCACACCTAAAGCGGTCCCTCTCAGAGACCCAAAATAATCACGTGTAATGATCCCCAAAACGGCATCCAACCAACCCCAAAACTAAAACCTAAACTCCTTTCCCGATACTCGGGACAAAATACCCGAAAACAAGCCCTAAGGACCAAACTCGACGAACTGGACAAAAATCGGCGAAAACGGTCAAGTCCAGGAAAATTCGGCGAGTATGACTAGGATACTCGACGAATTTCACGAAAACTGGCAAGTATCACCCACTAAACACGCCGAATTCCACATATTCGGCGGGTATCACCAGTGATACTCGCCGAATTCCACTTATTCGACGGGTATCACTAACGATACTCGCCGAATTCTACCGATATAGGCCGAATTTCCCTTATTCGGTGGGTATCACTAATGATACTCGCCGAATTTCACTTATCCGGCGGGTATTACTAATGATACTCGCCAAATTTCACTTAGAGATTCTTCTAACCGACGACTCACAATACTCGGCAAACTAACATACTGATACTCAACAAATTTCGTCTCGATACTCGCCGAATTTCCCTTAATCCAGAAATCTGAATTTTTTCTATTTGGTCGATCTCAAGCCTTAGCCTAGGGGGTTCTTCTAGCTTGCTAGTATTACTCCTAAGACCTAAGGAAAAAGGAAAAAAGGGAAGAAAACCAACAAGAAAAATGGACAAAGCAAGACGAAGAGTTCTACTTGCTTCCAAACTCCGGAGAAACGCCGCTCGCTCGCGCTGCTTCAAGATTCGGCCATAAAAAGGCCCTAGCAACAATTCCTGAATCTTTTGGGCGAGAAACAGAGTCAAAACCTCAAACCCTAACATAGAAAATTCGAGGAAACGGGAAAAATTTACCACGAACGAGACGCCCTCACCGAGAGCTTTCCGAATCTCTACTCAAATGCCAAAATCGACCACCCGAGCTCCTGAACTCGCCGGCCGAAAGCTCCGCTCCGTCCGCCCTTTTTGGCGAAAAATATGCCGCCGCACAGTTTGGGGAAGGAGATGAATAGGGTTCAACCGATCTCTTTATACTTATAAATAATATATTATATTATTAATTAATTAATTAACGTCAAAACGCTCTGAATCAACATCCGACAAACCAAACTCGGGCTAACACCACCTGAAGCCAAAACACAAGCATTCCCCTAGAGGCTCCACCGAGTCACCAAAACAGACCCGGCTCGCTAGGGAATCTTAAAAACAGGCTACAACCCAGCCACACTGAAAACCTAAAGAGCTAAAATCATGTTCTAATGATGGCACAAGCCAAAACATGCGCCAAGGTAACACCCTGTCATCAAAAGTATGCCAAATAAAGATTAAATAAATCACAAAAAATTGGGGCGTTACAGATGCTCCGCATTCCCCCCGCTGGAATCCATCGACACATGCTTCCTCTTCCGATCACAAGTTGACGACACCTCCACAACGCACTCAGAATCAGCCGAAAGTCCGCATAGCCGCAGGTTCTTCTCCTCCACAAATAGAGAGATGATAAACAAATGATTCGCCAGCTCTCAAGACTCTATGAATCCTAACACAGTAGAGAAGTCCCTCTCTTATCCCTTCTGACGACAACAACGGCTAGGAAAAGAATTCCAAAGCTTCGGCAGACCCCAGGAATTTTGAACATAGCCAAACAAGGTGTTCCCGTGGTGGTGATCTATCCGACTCTCAAAATAGAGCCAACTCTTGTTGTTGTAAACCTCAATACGGCCGCTGCCATCAATACAAACCTCACACCAATCTCTGAACAACTCCAAGGAGAAATATGAGCAATGCTCTCTGAAGAACACAACCATCCCCAGATGCGTGTCATCCCATGAGGAGTAAATTGCGACATAGGTACACCGCAAAATTTCAAGATGTCAATCATCATTTCACACTGCGAAATTCGGAATCCAGACCGTAATATTGTCACACATACAGCCAGCCAGCCCTTCAGCGAGTTATGAACTATTTCCTCAGCATAGGGAATCCTTAATTAAAGATCGGCAGGTAACCCATATCTTTTTCTCCAAGTTACAACTTGCTCACTGGTAAGTGTGTAGTGCAATCACATCGGGCAAACTTGCGCATAATTCTTCGAGACCTAAAAATTGAAGCAAACGAGAATTATGAAAAATAGCATTAGAAATTAACAACAATGACAACTCCATTTCGACAGGGTTGCAATCGTTCCTGGGGCGCTCAAAAGTGCCACCGCGCATGAACACATGTAGTCCAAAAAGCGCATGCGAAAAGACACATTAGTGTACATACCCAAGATGGCCAAATCGCACGCCCACCTATGCACACACACCAGCACGAACACACCTGTGCACACACGCTCACAAGAATGTGTGAAGGCGTATGCGCCCAGGTGCACGCGCAACGTCGCATGCAAGTGTGCTCCTTAGGTGAGCGCACGCCACCGTGTGTGGGTGTACGTGCTCAAGTGCACGCACACCTCCATGCGTGCCTAGGTACGCACATGTATAAGCTCACACCTATGTACGCCTCAGGGTGCGCGCATTGGAGCGGGCAACCTGGTGTGCGCACACCATTGCGCGTGCCCAGGTGCACGTGCACCATCGCACATGCCCAGATGCGCACACACCACCTCGCATAAGCGCACCCAACTCTATGCGTGCGCAAGTGCTAACGAAGGAGCGTGCGCCCAGGTGCGCACAGGTGCACGCTCCCAGGTGCGCATACACCACCTCGTGTGCCCGAGAGCGCGCAGATGCTTGCACACTGCCGCACGAGTGGAGGTGCCCACACCACCGCACGTACCCACCACTAGGCGCATGTATGTATGCGCGCCCGGTTTCGTGACCAGGCACGCTCGTGTATTCTCCTTCACACTTTTGCCTTTGCAACTCTGCCTCCATGTGCCGCCACATCCGAGCACATCGACTCATTCAAAATAATAAATGACGTACCTTGCAATACACACCACTGCCAGCCGCTCTTGCATACACCTCTCCATTACTTGCCAACTTGGTCGCCGGGGAAGAAGACACGAAAAAAATTCTCATTCTTCTCATGCTTAAGTTCCAATCACCGAAAATTTTGGGGGCATATGATGAGGCCATCGCTAAATTTATAGAGAATTTTGGGTGCGTATATGTAAGACCCCCTTTTTTTTTCTTTTTCAACCACCGGGGGTCTTAGCCCAGAATTGCCGCTTTGCGGTGGCACCGACATCTCGGGAAGGCAACCACTACAAAACGCCAATTCTGCCGGCCCTTTTCGATCACAAGAGAGAGAAGCATTTATACAAAAGTGTAAACAAGCCCACAGAAAACATGTAAATAAAAGAGAATCATATCAAGTCCATCAGTACATAACAACAGGAAAATAGATAAATGGGCTCGAGCCCAGTACATCAGAGTCCTCACTACAAGTCTCTCATCGCGGAAGCTAAGAAAATGCTAATCACTCACGGAGCTGGTCGCAGGTGCACCGGTGCTAGACTGTCCCACCTCCATGCGCACCGTACTCCGCTGGTGCTGGTCCCTGTCTCCCATCCGGAGCTCCTGTAATGTTTGGTTCGAAAACCATTAGTCATAAAGACTAAGCCCTATCATCCCCTACCCCTCCCACCTCGGCTCTTAAGCACCGGGCGGAGAGGAGGAAAGGGAAGCTACAAAAGTGGAGAGTAGACAAGCAAGTGTCGGTGGACCTAACTAGCAAGTTATATAGGGGAGCAGTATAAATGTTGTAATAGGTAGAACAATTAATAAGAAGCAATTTATATAAAAAGACAACTAGAGAACAGTAAGTAAGTATGTAAGTAACCTTAACTTATATGAATGCCCATACAAACTTATAAGTTAAGGGATCTTCTGCAAGGCTCCCATCGTATAAAAAGTCCCATACCGATTTATACGTTGGGGTGACGGTTATATGCAAACATGCTATGCCATGATTCATGCAAGTGCAACCCACGCACACGACTCTATGCGCACAGACCTTTAGTTCCCCCTGTTCGGGAGGCTAGCTTCACCCCCAGGAACCTCCGTAGTGGCAAACGGAGACAGTGGGTCGGGCCCCCCACTCCTAGGCGGGTAACCACACTACCAGGCCTAGCCCTTCCGTACGCCCCTAGAAGAACACAACCTAGAGTATCCGCGTACTGCTGCTGGATGTACCCTCCAGACTTTTCTCCGAGTCATCGTACCGCTGTCGGTGTGATCGATCGCCTAGTACCGATGACCCACCACCTTTCTCCGTACTCCAACCCTCGAGCCCGCGGCCCCCCGGACAGTACTGTCCGTGCATCTACCTTCAGAGCTACTGTCTGATGGCAAGTAATCCTATAATTCTACTTTCCTAACTACCGGGGAGTGAGTGTGTGCAATCCTAGTTATACTAGTTGCTCTTTTGATTTATTACTCCCATGGTTTACGTTAGCCCAGGACTGCCCCCGGTATACCCCGTGAAGGGCTCTCAAGGGGCACTAGGAACCAAGACGGTGCATTACGGCCCGAAGTTCCCTTTCGCAAGGCACTTATTATTATTGGTTGTCTACCCTTTACCCAATCTCCTTTTAATGTTATAATGAATCTAACCCTAGCGTATTAAGACCCTTCCTCTTCCTCCCGGGACGGACGATCTTTCGTCGTTCCCGTACTCTCTTATCCTAACCAGTCCCACCTTTTACTTATCCTGGCTTCTAATAATGAACTCATTCTAAATTTGCCCTACCAACCATCGATTATCAGAATTCCGTGGTTTTACTAAATGCAGACCATCCTAAGCTATATGTGGTACACAAGGGGAGGTACTCCAAGTTATCTTCCGAATCTCCTATAATATTTACTGGAAGACTATCATGACTTAATTAGCTTAAATCCAGGAATTTATGATTTTCCTAATTAATCTGATATTTATTTTATTTTTCTCAAAGATTGGCCATGGGTAATTTTTAACATGAACTACATGATATTCTTAAGTTATGGCCGCCCAAAAATTGTGATCACTAAATAACAGTAAGGTATCATCAAATACTAATTTGCAGGATTTTACAAAAGATATTTAGCCTCTAATTAATTTATCCATTATAATCCTCTTATTCTCATGTAAAGAAGGAAGTACTGAAATTACTCTTCATAAAATTATGGAAAAATTACTGATTAATAGTATGATATAGAAGAGATCATTGTGCAAAGAATCATAATTTTATCAGCTTGCTAAGCACCAAAATAGATTTAATCCAATATCCATGATAAATAATACTTAATGAAGCAAGCCCTAGAATTAAGCTTCTAAAAATCCCATAAAAATTCACAGAGTTTTAAAATCATAATAAAGGTTCTCTGCCTAAATTTCATCAATTTTCCAGGAAGTTTGTACACTCTAATAAATTTTCTAAGCAAATCATGCAACTACCAATTCATTAAAGAAGTACCCAAAATAGTGAGCATAAAATTCATAGAAAAATATCCAGAGCTTGTACTACCCCTATAATCCACTCTACACAATTCTCATCATTTTTCAATGTGGGTTGGTGTCATTTCCTATCTCTATAAGTTTTGCGCCCTAAACTAGGGTTAGGTTTTTAGATATCCCAACGATCTCCAAATCCACTAAACTTTCATCCAGAGAACTATATTAGCCCTACGGTTCTCATAACCCGACCTCGGGTCAATCCAAGGTCATTTGACCACATGGCCTTCACAAACCACCAAGATCCATCCTTAGGGTTTGGCCTTGGTCCTTAGGGTAAACTTACCCCGATCCACCTCAAACTCCATGAGGGGGTGCTAGAGAACATTACTAGCCAGTGGTAAAAATCTCAGCCTCTGTTGAGGTGATCTCACCACTCAAACTTCAAAAGTGCACTTTTAACCTAAGACCCCTTATTAGGGCAAAACTTAGGGTTGATCAATTCTAAACCAAACCATCTCCAAATGAGATGAAAAATTATACAGAACCTCATGGTGAACCCAGGGACCACTCACCAAAATTTGGGAGGGTTTGGAAATTATTCAACCACCTAATTAAATTCGGCTAGGATTATTGAATTTTTTCTAAAAACTATAGAAAAATATTCTCCAAAAATTCTCATTTTTGGATAGCACCTAGATATATGTAAGATTAGACCACATCCTAAATTTCAAGTCGTTTGGACGACTGGATTGGAGTGGGAAATTTTTCTAAGGTCAAGGCAGCCCTTTGGATAGACCTCACCAAAAAGGGTGCTGTGGTCTAACCAGGAATCCAAATTGAATGAAATTAATTTTGAATAAAACTAGACTTCAAGGGCTACAGTTTCTATGTTGACCACTTTTCCTGTAGGAGCCTCTAAGTATTTTTCCCAAATTATTTAACATGACAGATATCTCATTCAGAAATTGATTTTACAAATAAAATCTAATTAAAGGCACTGTTCATCTTCTTCTACAGCCCGAACCAGAGACTGAAAACCTAATTTTCCTGTAGCCTTTCCAGGCTATTTCCCGGCCACCCAGCCATCTCCCTGGCCGGCCACCACCACCGCCACCTCCGTTGAGGCGAGGGCTAACGTCGGGCGGCGGCACGGCCGCCGGAGAGGCGGTTTCCAGCGAACCCGCCACCATGATATTTTCGGAAAACCACCATTACGCTCACCCGATCTGGCTCTTTTGAGCCCGATATCTCTCCTAACGATTCCTAAGATCTATCCGCAGAAGAAGAGGGAGGGGAGGACCTTGTTCGCGGGTTGAAGGCGTGCAGAGCGTCGGGAAGCCATTTTGCGCGGTGGTGGCGTCGCCGGAAATTCTTCAACAGCAAGGAGGAAGTCTGAACAGTTGAGGGAGTGTAACCTTTTCCTCTTGCACTCAGGAATCTTTTATAGATGAGGAAATGGGGAGGGGAAAGGGTGAAACGTTGGAGATGAAACGTTGGCGGCCATTAATCATATTCTTATGACGTTTCGGTTATGCCGAATGGCAGTTGGAAAGTTGGAAATGAAGAGGTGCTTGCCAGGTGGCAGTTTCCTATTGGACCCATTTCTTCCTTAATTATTAACATAATTAAAGTAGGGAACGACCCATAAATGCTCTTGATTTTTCATCCCCACAGCCAAAATTCATTAAGGCGTCGGTTACCAAAATTTCCAACCTGGCTGTCGTTTCGGCCTTGGTCACGGGCGTGACACATGGGTCACGGGCGTGACAGGCCCGGTTAGCGGTTCTGGGTTCGACGATCGTCGAACTGAGATCGACGATCGTCGAAGGGTGGTCACGGGCGTGACACCCGGGTCACGGGCGTGACTGGTCCGTGGCAAATTCTGGATCGACGACCGTCGAACTGAGATCGACGATCGTCGAGCGTGGTCACGCCCAATGTCACGGGCGTGCCATCGTGGGTCACGGGCGTGACTGGCCCATGTGGACAATTCCGGGTTGACGAGCGTCGAACTGGGGTCGACGATCGTCGAGCGTGGTCACGCCCTATGTCACGGGCGTGACATGGCGGGTCACGGGCGTGACTGGCCCGTGTGGCCAAATTCTGGGTCGACGACGTCGAACTGAAATCGACGATCGTCGAGCGTGTCACGCCCTATGTCACGGGCGTGACATGGCGGGTCACGGGCGTGACATGCCCGTGGGTCCATTTTGGGTCGACGGCCGTCGACCTGGAACCGACGATCATGGTCACGCCCTATGTCACGGGTGTGACATGGCGGGTCACGGGCGTGACCGACCCGCGACCTGATTTCTTGGTCGATTTATTTCAAGTTTTGGGCTCCCTGGGATTCTACCACAACCATCCGACTCCTAGGGGTCTAGCCGGAAATGGGATGTTACAAATCCCAATAAACAAAACAAAGATTTCGTCCCCGAAATCAAGGTTAAGCCTACGGGACTCAAATCGGGAAAATAAACCTGTAACATCCCATGAGAACCGAGTGATTACCTCCCCACGTTACGTTTGCTTGTGCGATTTCGAATCTAAGGTTTAATTCGCCCACCTAACTAGGTATATACGCCCCAATAAACAAAAGATTAGCCCCTATTCTTGAAATTTCAATTCCATTGGTTTAAAACAGGAAGGCAATTGATTGTCCAGAGGGGTTTTGAGGTATACCTGACGAAAAAGTTCCGGATATTTTTGCCGCATCAAGTCCTGTGGCTCCCATGTATGCTCCTCCTGCCCATGATTGTTCCACAGAACCTTGACTAACGGGACCTTCTTTCTCCGCAAGACCCGCACTGCCGTATCGTCAATCCTGATAGGCTCCACGTTGACTGACCGATCCGAGGCCACCGGGCCATCTGCCGAGGGAATCAGCTGCTCAGGGCGTAGCAGAGCCCTCCGAAGTGAGGAGACGTGGAAGACGTCATGCAATCCCGCTAACTCCGGCGGTAGTTCCAGTCTATAGGCTAAGGGGCCGACCCGCTACAGGATCCTGTAGGGCCCCATATATCTTGGACTGAGCTTCCTCCGCCCGCGAACCCGCGAGACTCCGTGCATCGGCCGTATCTTCAAGAAAACTTGGTCCCCCACCTGGAACTCCACTTGACGATGCCTCGCATCGTAGTATTTCGCCTGTCTACTCTGGGCCTCCAACATCCTGTCTCGGATCAACCTAATCTGAGCATCTGTATCTCCCACAAACTCCGAGCCCAGTGCCTGCGGATCCTCATCCTGAACCCATGATAGTGGGGTTCTGCACCTCCTTCCGTACAACGCTTCATATGGAGCCATGCCTATGCTGGACTGGTGAGCGTTGTTGTACGAAAACTCGACCAGTGGCAGCAATCTCTCCCAAGGCTCGCCACGGTCCAAAATACACAGTCGTAACAGGTCCTCCAGTGTACGGTTTGTGCGCTCTGTCTGTCCGTCGGTCTGAGGGTGGAAAGCTGTGCTGAATGTCAACCGAGAACCCAGATGGGCCTGGACTGACCTCCATTCCCTGGATGTGAACCGCCCATCCCGATCCGAAACGATAGTCTTGGGCACCCCATGATAACGCACGAACTGCTCGATGAACCTCCGTACTAAAACACTGACCGGTGTGTCCTTCGCCACTGGGATGAATCTGGCCACCTTTGTCAGCCTGTCCACTATCACCCAGATCGAGTCGTTCCCCGCACGGGATCTAGGTAGCCCATGTATAAAGTCCATGGCTATGTCCTCAAACTTCCACTCCGGCACTGGGAGCGGCTGCAGCAATCCTGCCGGGTTCCTACACTCCGCCTTCACGAGCTGGCAGGCCTCGCAATGTGTCACAAAATATGTAATATCTTTCTTCATACCCGGCCAGTACATCGTCCTCTTTAAATCCTTTACCATCTTGGTGATCCCCGGGTGTACCGAATACCGACTGCAGTGAGCTTCCTCCAAAATGTCCTCCCGGATCCGTCCTCCTGCTGGTATGTAGACTCTGCCCCGGAAACACAGAAGCCCATCCCTCAAAGTGTAATCTCCTGTCGTGCCTTCCTCCAAGGCCCGGAATATCGGCTCAGCTCTCTCGTCCAGCTTCTGCCCATCTCTGATGCGGTCTCGGATGTCATCTGTAGTAGCCATCGACCCCAAGTACTCCATGTACAGCTCCGGGTCATCCTCAGATACTAGCGAAATCTGCATCTCCTCGAATGATCTAATCAACTCCAAGGCCATCAGCTGCGGGCCTACTCCAGTCGTATTCGCTCTCCGGCTCAGAGCATCCGCAACCACGTTCGCCTTCCCCGGATGGTAGTGCATGGTATACTGGTAGTCCGAAAGAAACTCCACCCAGCGTCTCTGCCTGATGTTTAACTCCTTCTGGGTGTCGACGTACTTCAGATTCTTGTGGTCGGAGAAGATATCACAATGTACCCCGTAGAGATAGTGCCGCCAGATCTTAAGGGCAAAAATGACTGCCCCCATCTCCAAATCGTGCACGGGGTAGTTCTGCTCGTGCTGCTTCAACTGACGGGAGGCATAGGCGATTACGTGCCCATTTTGCATAAGGACGGCGCCCATCCCCTGATAGGAAGCATCTGCATATACCTGGAATCCCTCCCTCCCTGATGGGAGAGCAAGGATGGGGGCCGAGGTGAGACGATCCTTCAGCTCCTGGAAGGCAGATTCGCATCGCGGCGTCCAGGTAAAAGGGGACTCCTTCTTCGTCAGAGACGTAAGAGGAAGGGCAATCTGAGAGAACCCCTTTACGAACTTCCGGTAGTAACCGGCAAGTCCCAAGAAACTCCGAACATCCGTGGCCGACTTTAGTGGTGGCCAATCCCGTACTGCCTGGATCTTTGCCGGATCCACTGCCAGACCTGCTCCACTGATGACGTGACCCAGAAATGCCACCTCCTTTAACCAGAACTGGCACTTGCTGTACTTGGCATACATCTCGTGCTCACGCAGCTTTTCCAAGGTCAAGGCTAGATGTCTCGCGTGCTCTTCCTCCGTCCTTGAATAGATGAGAATGTCGTCGATGAATACAATGACGAAGACATCCAGGTACTCCTCGAACACCCGATTCATCAAAGTCATGAATGCGGAGGGTGCATTCGTGAGCCCGAACGGCATCACGGTAAACTCGTACAAGCCGTATCTGCTGCTGAACGCCGTCTTCGGGATGTCCTCCTCCCGAATGCGAAGCTGGTAGTATCCTGATCTCAGATCCAGCTTTGAGAACCAATGGGCTCCCTCCAGCTGGTCAAAAAGCTCATCTATCCGTGGTAAGGGATAAGTGTTCCGGACCGTCAACCTATTCAGAGCCCGGTAATCTATGCACAGTCGGAGGGTCCCGTCTTTCTTCTTAACGAACAGCACCGGAGCTCCCCATGGTGAAGAGCTAGGCCGAACGAACCCGGCCTCCACTAACTCCTGAAGCTGACTCCGGAATTCCACCAACTCCTTTGGGGCCATTCGATAGGGAGCTCTGGATACCGGCTTAGCCCCTGGTATAAGCTGAATCTGAAAGTCCCTCTCTCGGTGCGGGGGTAACCCTGGTAGCTTCTCCGGAAACACGTCGGCGAAGTCCCGCACCACTGGAATATCTGCAATGGAGTCCTTGGCTACGACCGCCTCAAAGAGGATCTGATAAACCTCTTCCCCCTGCAGGTGGGCCTTAACGGCCTGTATAGAAGAAAGTAAGGTACGGGGTGCTGATGTAATACCTTCGATAACAATGAAGGAGTCGCCGTGCCTCACGGTGATCCTCTTTGCCACGCAATCGATCTGGGCATGGTTCCAGTACAGCCAGGTCATGCCCAGAATCAGATCGTAATCTGGCATCCTCAAAACCGTCGCGGGTGCCTCAAACGCCTTTCCGCCGATCCTTGCTTCCATATCACAATGAGTAGAGGTCAAAATCTCTGATCCATCGGGTAGGCGCACCCTCATCATCTTCCCGGTGAATGGCTGCACTCCTGCCAGTCCTTTCACAAACTCCTCCGACACGAATGATTGCGACGCACCGGTGTCAAAGAGGGTGTGAGCGGGCTTGCCGCTAACGAAAACTATGCCTGGGGTAATTAAGTGTCTTAGTATTTTTGTTGCAGTTCATCTTCTCTTAAATTTCTAAGCAGGTTACGTCTAAAATAGTAGTTTATATGAAGAAAATTTAAAAGTGCTGCCATACCTGTGATAACCTGCTCCGGGTCCCGGGGCTGTGTCAGGTCTAGAGCATACACCTGCTCTCTCTCTGGCCTACGGCCTCGATCCTGGAATCCCCGTCCTCGTCCGCCAAACTGTCGGGGAGGTGGAGCGCCCTGATGTGCTGGTGGTGGTGCTCGCCCCACAGGGCAGTTCCGCTTGATATGCCCCGGCTGGTTGCACTGATAGCATACCGGTGGCTGCCCTGCCGTCCTTGGCATTTCCAGCATCTGTATAGGCTGGGGAGCCAATATCCCCTGAGTCCTCTGCTCCTGCCCAAACTCTTGACGGGGCTGATCCCCGTTCCTTCTCTCTCCAATAACTTGGCCTCGAGGGCGGTCTCTACGTCCTCCAATCACTGTATCATCAGCCGGTCTCTTCCGGCTCCTCACTGTAAGCTGATCCGCCTCTCTCTTCTTAGCCATCTCCAGAATCCTGGCCAGACTCCCCTCTGAAATGAAAAGGAGGGCCTGCCTCATGTCATCCTGCAGCCCCTTATAAAACCTCCGGGCATAGCCAGCATCGTCTAACTGGTAAGCATCCGCATAACGGGCCAGGTGTGTGAACTCCTGATAGTACTCCACCACAGTCCTGCTCCCCTGCCTCAACCGCAGGAACCTATCCTTCAGGTCATCTCTTGCCGACTGGGGTACAAAGTGTCCCAAGAGCGCTGCTCTGAACTCCTCCCAGGTAATATCAGCACAATCCACCCCTGCAAAGGTGGTGTCCAGCTGAGATTTCCACCATCTCTTTCCGTGTGACTCTAAGCAGGAGACTGCCAAGGCAACTGCCTCCTCCGTGGGGCATCGAATCCCTGCCAGCATCTCGTAAATGGTGTCCAACCACTCCTCCGTATGTACTGCGGACTCCGTCCCCTGGTAGGATGGAGGGGATAGTCCCCGGAAGACAGTCATCCAATTGGCCCCGGGGTTCGGCTGTGGGGCCGGGGCTTGCTGAGCTCTGAAGGCCTCCAGGATGGCCGTCAATGTTTGCCCCATCTCCGTCTGCTGGAACGGAACGGGTGCTGGCGGAGTCAGGACCACATCCGGGGCCTGAGGTGTCCCCTGCTGCGATGTAGGGTTCGTCGCAGGCTACAAGCAAAAATTCCATTTGTTAGAGAGCGAATGAATGGAATTTAAGAAGAGTTATAATGGACTTTCACATGTGATTTCCCTTATGGGCCCACCACTGCTTCCGCTGCTAGTTTGTCCGCAAACTAAGCTCGTACGGGGGTGGCCCAAGGTTTTTGTGGACTACTTCTCTTTCGATCGAGGTTAGCTCTGATACCACTTGTAAGACCCCCTTTTTTTTTCTTTTTCAACCACCGGGGGTCTTAGCCCAGAATTGCCGCTTTGCGGTGGCACCGACATCTCGGGAAGGCAACCACTACAAAACGCCAATTCTGCCGGCCCTTTTCGATCACAAGAGAGAGAAGCATTTATACAAAAGTGTAAACAAGCCCACAGAAAACATGTAAATAAAAGAGAATCATATCAAGTCCATCAGTACATAACAACAGGAAAATAGATAAATGGGCTCGAGCCCAGTACATCAGAGTCCTCACTACAAGTCTCTCATCGCGGAAGCTAAGAAAATGCTAATCACTCACGGAGCTGGTCGCAGGTGCACCGGTGCTAGACTGTCCCACCTCCATGCGCACCGTACTCCGCTGGTGCTGGTCCCTGTCTCCCATCCGGAGCTCCTGTAATGTTTGGTTCGAAAACCATTAGTCATAAAGACTAAGCCCTATCATCCCCTACCCCTCCCACCACGGCTCTTAAGCACCGGGCGGAGAGGAGGAAAGGGAAGCTACAAAAGTGGAGAGTAGACAAGCAAGTGTCGGTGGACCTAACTAGCAAGTTATATAGGGGAGCAGTATAAATGTTGTAATAGGTAGAACAATTAATAAGAAGCAATTTATATAAAAAGACAACTAGAGAACAGTAAGTAAGTATGTAAGTAACCTTAACTTATATGAATGCCCATACAAACTTATAAGTTAAGGGATCTTCTGCAAGGCTCCCATCGTATAAAAAGTCCCATACCGATTTATACGTTGGGGTGACGGTTATATGCAAACATGCTATGCCATGATTCATGCAAGTGCAACCCACGCACACGACTCTATGCGCACAGACCTTTAGTTCCCCCTGTTCGGGAGGCTAGCTTCACCCCCAGGAACCTCCGTAGTGGCAAACGGAGACAGTGGGTCGGGCCCCCCACTCCTAGGCGGGTAACCACACTACCAGGCCTAGCCCTTCCGTACGCCCCTAGAAGAACACAACCTAGAGTATCCGCGTACTGCTGCTGGATGTACCCTCTAGACTTTTCTCCGAGTCATCGTACCGCTGTCGGTGTGATCGATCGCCTAGTACCGATGACCCACCACCTTTCTCCGTACTCCAACCCTCGAGCCCGCGGCCCCCCGGACAGTACTGTCCGTGCATCTACCTTCAGAGCTACTGTCTGATGGCAAGTAATCCTATAATTCTACTTTCCTAACTACCGGGGAGTGAGTGTGTGCAATCCTAGTTATACTAGTTGCTCTTTTGATTTATTACTCCCATGGTTTACGTTAGCCCAGGACTGCCCCCGGTATACCCCGTGAAGGGCTCTCAAGGGGCACTAGGAACCAAGACGGTGCATTACGGCCCGAAGTTCCCTTTCGCAAGGCACTTATTATTATTGGTTGTCTACCCTTTACCCAATCTCCTTTTAATGTTATAATGAATCTAACCCTAGCGTATTAAGACCCTTCCTCTTCCTCCCGGGACGGACGATCTTTCGTCGTTCCCGTACTCTCTTATCCTAACCAGTCCCACCTTTTACTTATCCTGGCTTCTAATAATGAACTCATTCTAAATTTGCCCTACCAACCATCGATTATCAGAATTCCGTGGTTTTACTAAATGCAGACCATCCTAAGCTATATGTGGTACACAAGGGGAGGTACTCCAAGTTATCTTCCGAATCTCCTATAATATTTACTGGAAGACTATCATGACTTAATTAGCTTAAATCCAGGAATTTATGATTTTCCTAATTAATCTGATATTTATTTTATTTTTCTCAAAGATTGGCCATGGGTAATTTTTAACATGAACTACATGATATTCTTAAGTTATGGCCGCCCAAAAATTGTGATCACTAAATAACAGTAAGGTATCATCAAATACTAATTTGCAGGATTTTACAAAAGATATTTAGCCTCTAATTAATTTATCCATTATAATCCTCTTATTCTCATGTAAAGAAGGAAGTACTGAAATTACTCTTCATAAAATTATGGAAAAATTACTGATTAATAGTATGATATAGAAGAGATCATTGTGCAAAGAATCATAATTTTATCAGCTTGCTAAGCACCAAAATAGATTTAATCCAATATCCATGATAAATAATACTTAATGAAGCAAGCCCCAGAATTAAGCTTCTAAAAATCCCATAAAAATTCACAGAGTTTTAAAATCATAATAAAGGTTCTCTGCCTAAATTTCATCAATTTTCCAGGAAGTTTGTACACTCTAATAAATTTTCTAAGCAAATCATGCAACTACCAATTCATTAAAGAAGTACCCAAAATAGTGAGCATAAAATTCATAGAAAAATATCCAGAGCTTGTACTACCCCTATAATCCACTCTACACAATTCTCATCATTTTTCAATGTGGGTTGGTGTCATTTCCTATCTCTATAAGTTTTGCGCCCTAAACTAGGGTTAGGTTTTTAGATATCCCAACGATCTCCAAATCCACTAAACTTTCATCCAGAGAACTATATTAGCCCTACGGTTCTCATAACCCGACCTCGGGTCAATCCAAGGTCATTTGACCACATGGCCTTCACAAACCACCAAGATCCATCCTTAGGGTTTGGCCTTGGTCCTTAGGGTAAACTTACCCCGATCCACCTCAAACTCCATGAGGGGGTGCTAGAGAACATTACTAGCCAGTGGTAAAAATCTCAGCCTCTGTTGAGGTGATCTCACCACTCAAACTTCAAAAGTGCACTTTTAACCTAAGACCCCTTATTAGGGCAAAACTTAGGGTTGATCAATTCTAAACCAAACCATCTCCAAATGAGATGAAAAATTATACAGAACCTCATGGTGAACCCAGGGACCACTCACCAAAATTTGGGAGGGTTTGGAAATTATTCAACCACCTAATTAAATTCGGCTAGGATTATTGAATTTTTTCTAAAAACTATAGAAAAATATTCTCCAAAAATTCTCATTTTTGGATAGCACCTAGATATATGTAAGATTAGACCACATCCTAAATTTCAAGTCGTTTGGACGACTGGATTGGAGTGGGAAATTTTTCTAAGGTCAAGGCAGCCCTCTGGATAGACCTCACCAAAAAGGGTGCTGTGGTCTAACCAGGAATCCAAATTGAATGAAATTAATTTTGAATAAAACTAGACTTCAAGGGCTACAGTTTCTATGTTGACCACTTTTCCTGTAGGAGCCTCTAAGTATTTTTCCCAAATTATTTAACATGACAGATATCTCATTCAGAAATTGATTTTACAAATAAAATCTAATTAAAGGCACTGTTCATCTTCTTCTACAGCCCGAACCAGAGACTGAAAACCTAATTTTCCTGTAGCCTTTCCAGGCTATTTCCCGGCCACCCAGCCATCTCCCTGGCCGGCCACCACCACCGCCACCTCCGTTGAGGCGAGGGCTAACGTCGGGCGGCGGCACGGCCGCCGGAGAGGCGGTTTCCGGCGAACCCGCCACCATGATATTTTCGGAAAACCACCATTACGCTCACCCGATCTGGCTCTTTTGAGCCCGATATCTCTCCTAACGATTCCTAAGATCTATCCGCAGAAGAAGAGGGAGGGGAGGACCTTGTTCGCGGGTTGAAGGCGTGCAGAGCGTCGGGAAGCCATTTTGCGCGGTGGTGGCGTCGCCGGAAATTCTTCAACAGCAAGGAGGAAGTCTGAACAGTTGAGGGAGTGTAACCTTTTCCTCTTGCACTCAGGAATCTTTTATAGATGAGGAAATGGGGAGGGGAAAGGGTGAAACGTTGGAGATGAAACGTTGGCGGCCATTAATCATATTCTTATGACGTTTCGGTTATGCCGAATGGCAGTTGGAAAGTTGGAAATGAAGAGGTGCTTGCCAGGTGGCAGTTTCCTATTGGACCCATTTCTTCCTTAATTATTAACATAATTAAAGTAGGGAACGACCCATAAATGCTCTTGATTTTTCATCCCCACAGCCAAAATTCATTAAGGCGTCGGTTACCAAAATTTCCAACCTGGCTGTCGTTTCGGCCTTGGTCACGGGCGTGACACATGGGTCACGGGCGTGACAGGCCCGGTTAGCGGTTCTGGGTTCGACGATCGTCGAACTGAGATCGACGATCGTCGAAGGGTGGTCACGGGCGTGACACCCGGGTCACGGGCGTGACTGGTCCGTGGCAAATTCTGGATCGACGACCGTCGAACTGAGATCGACGATCGTCGAGCGTGGTCACGCCCAATGTCACGGGCATGCCATCGTGGGTCACGGGCGTGACTGGCCCATGTGGACAATTCCGGGTTGACGAGCGTCGAACTGGGGTCGACGATCGTCGAGCGTGGTCACGCCCTATGTCACGGGCGTGACATGGCGGGTCACGGGCGTGACTGGCCCGTGTGGCCAAATTCTGGGTCGACGACGTCGAACTGAAATCGACGATCGTCGAGCGTGTCACGCCCTATGTCACGGGCGTGACATGGCGGGTCACGGGCGTGACATGCCCGTGGGTCCATTTTGGGTCGACGGCCGTCGACCTGGAACCGACGATCATGGTCACGCCCTATGTCACGGGCGTGACATGGCGGGTCACGGGCGTGACCGACCCGCGACCTGATTTCTTGGTCGATTTATTTCAAGTTTTGGGCTCCCTGGGATTCTACCACAACCATCCGACTCCTAGGGGTCTAGCCGGAAATGGGATGTTACAGTATAACCTCCTTCCCATGATCCCCCACTAATTTGGTGGGATCATGGGTTTTAACTCCACACATGCGATCGCCACACGGGTTCGATGTGCACCGTCCAATCCACCGCACTGACTGGCCACCCACGTCATCATCACCGGTGCCGGGAGGACAATGGTTGTCCGCCCACGTCGGGGCCGCACCGCAACCACCCTTCCCCAGGACCGCCTCCAACGACCGCGGGGTTCCTCCTTCAAGGAGAAGCCATGCCCGACCGGCATACCGCAAGGGGCGACTGAGTACAGTCTCCCTTCCCCGCGGCCGCCTCCCGTCACCACGGGATGCCTCCCGCAAGGGATGGCTGAGTCCGGCCACCCCTACCCCACGACCGCCTCTCGCTACATGAAAGTGTATAGTTTTCAACCTAAATCACCTAGAGGGCGGTGAATAGGTGAATCGTGCGTCTATTTGCGGAATAAAAATTTTAACGATTTTGCACAAGAATTCAAGCAATCACAGAAGATAAGAAGATTTATAGTGGTTCCCTAATCTTGTGTATGTCCACTTTATCTCACCGATCTAGCAAATCACAAGACAAGGCTACTCCACTATCTCGGATTGAAAACAATCCTACGCCTCAGAACCAAGTTCCTACAAACTCGATCCAAATGGATCTACACTCGGAAGATAAAAAGACTTCATACAACTCGGAGAGCAACGCCCCTACACTCGGAGAAAATCTACTACAACAATAATAAAGAGATTTGGAAATACAAACACAGTAATTTCTCAGATCTAGAAAAATAAGTCTCTAGGTCTTCTTCTTGAAGTTACGACTCTTTCAGAAATGGTTGAAGAAGACGTGTAGATCTGACCTGAGAAAGCTTTGACCTACTCGATCAAGGAGAGAATGAGGATCCCTTGAACAGCGAGTCCTTCTTGATCGAAAACAGAAAACTCGATCTACTCTTGAGCGGCGGCGGCGTCTTCAGAATTTATTCCTTTTCCTTTTATAGAGAGACGGCCGATTCAGAAGATTTAGAAAGTACGGACTGCCGCTTCTTGTGATTGTTAGGGTTTGGTCTTAATGAAAATACCATATATAGGATTACCCCTAACGGTTAGAAGAGACCTTAATGACGACACGTGGATAATTCACGTCAAGTCATTTGAAAATCCGGCCGATCTGGTCTTAAACAACTTTCTGAAAAATTTGACCTTCAGTTCTCGAGAAGTAACATTAGTTCTCGAGAACTAGTTTGGTTTCTCGAGAACTATACTGTATGGAACTAAAGTTAGTTTTCGAGACTTCAGGGCTAATACTTCTCGAGACCAATCTAAACTTCTCGAGAACTACAAGAGCTTCTCGAGGACTACACTGGACTTCTCGAGAGTTTGGACTTGGAAAATTCTTGAAGCTGTCTGGACTTCTCGAGAATTAAAAGCTGGGACTTCTTGAGAACTTTGAAGCTAAACTTCTCGAGAACTATAAGGACTTCTCGAGAAATACACTTCTGCTTCTCGAGAACTATAGAATGCTTCTTCGAGAACATCTAACTCTACTTCTCGGGAACTAAGAGGCACTTCTCGAGAAGTGGACATAGAGAATTTTCTTAACTTAGAGAAAATTTCTCCTAGTCTTGTCTTCATCCCATGATCCAAGTGGTTGAACATAAAGTGTATCCCAATTGAGAGGCTACACATGAGTCAGCACCTTGGATCACACAGTGAGGAATTACACTATATGGTCCTGTGATCGTGACCCACTATAGACTGACATTGGTCTACACTTAGAACTGAGAGAATCTGCAAACACACAACTAGAACAAGGATATCAAATACAACTTAATTCATCTTAGTTCAAGGGTGACTTCAAGCCAATCTGGGTTATTGTGGATGCAATACCCAACAATCTCCCCCTATTTGTAGAAGTCAGAATGTAACATCCCATTTCCAACTAGACCCCTTGGAGTGGTTTTGTCATAACAGAACCCTAGGAAACCCAAGAGTTGAAGTCTATCGGCCAAGATTTCGAGTCAAGGGGTGGTCACGCCCGTGACCGACCCGTCACGCCCGTGACCTATGGCGTGACACCTTCGACGATCGTCGACCTCAGAAAGACGATCAGCGAGCTCATAAATTTCAATATGGGCCTGGCACGCCCGTGACCGATCCGTCACACCCGTGACCTTGGAATGGCATTGAGTGAGTTTAGCTCACTCAACGCCATAAGCTAGACGGCGTTGAGTGTACAGACTGCACTCAACGCCATATTAAGTAGGATGGATGGCGTTGAGTGAGCAGAGCTCACTCAACGCCATAAGCTAGACGGCGTTGAGTGCACAGACCGCACTCAACGCCATCTTAAGTAGGCTGGATGGCGTTGAGTGAGCAGAGCTCACTTAACGCAATAAGCTAGACGACGTTGAGTGCACAGACTGCACTCAACACCATCTTGAGTAGGCTGTATGGCATTGAGTGAGCAGAGCTCACTCAACGCCACCTTGAGGAGGCTGGATGGCGTTGAGTGAGCAGAGCTCACTCAACGCCATAATCTAGATGGCGTTGAGTGAGCTGAGCTCACTCAATGCCATAGTCTGGAAAGGCTGCATTTTGGATGGCGTTGAGTGAGCACTCACTCAAACCCGCAGCATGGATGGAGTTGAGTGAGCAGAGCTCACTCAACGCCGTAGCTTGGATGGCGTTGAGTGAGCAGAGCTCACTCAACGCCATTTTACTTAGAATTTTTCTGGCGGGATTTTTGGCTGTGTGCTGGTTCAGTTGAACCGGGCTGGTCTAGATAGTTGGCCCGAATGCATTATTAGGCCATTTCTCTTAATAAGACCCAATTAAGTCTTATTTGAAAAAAAGTGTTGACCGGTTATGCCACGTGGACCGACGGTTTTGCAAAGAAGAGCGGTTACGGCCATGGCCGAGAACCTACTATCATGGCCGTTAATGGCACTTGACGCTTTGGCAGCCCTTCCCCTCCCCTTTTACGGCTGGATTCAACTCCTCTAGGGAAGAGGAGGAGTTTCTATCCATTAGCTTGCTGGACAGAGCCGTTTCTAGCCCCTACCACCATGGCCGAGCCAAGCTTTAATGGACCATTAATGGCCATTGAAGTTCTGGCCTTTCCCCTCCTTAACCGAGCTTTTAAACACCATCAGAGGCCCAAGAGGAAGGTTTCCCAGCCTTTACCTGAAGCTTTTGATCTCTCCCACCGTGCTTTTATAGAAGTCGAGCGGCGCCACCATCGGAAATGGCTTTCCGTCGATCTGCACGCCTCCAGCCCGCGAACAAGGTCCTCCCCTCCTCTCTCTCTACGGGTAGATCTTAGTCTTCTTTAGGATTAATAATCGGGCTCAACG
Organism: Platanthera zijinensis; assembly: GCA_039513925.1. Lineage (NCBI taxonomy): Eukaryota > Viridiplantae > Streptophyta > Magnoliopsida > Asparagales > Orchidaceae > Platanthera > Platanthera zijinensis. The sequence goes on along the minus strand of CM077097.1, from coordinate 16,660,423 downwards.
GATCCCGATCGGAAGAGCTCCTCTTCCCATTTTCCTGCAAAAAAAAATCTAGTCACGGGTTAGCTGGATTCCGCCTCTCCGGCGGCCGCGCCGCCGCCCGGCGATGGCCACCACCTCAACAGAGGTAGTGGTGGCGGTGGCCGGCCAGGGAGGAGGCTGGGTGGCCGTCGGCAGTATCTGGAATGCACTATAGGTCGGGCTAATCTCAGCCCTTGGCTGGAGGAAGAAGAAGACCCAGCACGTTTGGATCTGCTTCAAGATTAGTGCTGTTGTTTAATTCTTTTCTTTTATATGAATTTTCTGTACTAGAATATCAGTCACCTTAGAAAATTTATAAAAAATACTTAAAGGCCTTATATGAAGAAATGGTCAACATATAATTTGTAGCCCTATGGATCTACTTTATTTTAAAATTTATTTGGGTCAATTTGGTCAACTGGTTTGACCAGGGAAACTCTTTTGGTGGGATCTATACCTTGAGCTAGGCAGAGACTAAAAGGTGTGCCCACCCTTCATCCCTTGACCAAATGATCTGAAATTTGGGCAAGGAGTCTACCCTAGCTATACCTATGGCCTGTCCAAAAATGGGAATTTTTGGAGAATGTTTTTCTATAGTTTTAGAAAAATTTAATAATCTTATGGTAAATTAATTAGTTGGCTTAATGACTTCAAAACCCTCCCAAATTTTGGTGAGTGGTCTCTGGGTTCATCATGAGGCTTTGTATAATTTTTAATCTCATTTGGAGATGTTTTAGATTGGAAATGGACAAACCTAAGCTTTGCCCTATTAAGGGGTTTTTAGGTCAAAAGTGCACTTGAGATTGGAGTGGCCAGATCACCTCAAAAGAGGCTGAGATTTTGGCCACTGACTAGACATGATGCCTATCACCCTCTCATGGATTTTGAGGTGGATTGGTGTAAATTTGCCCTAGGACCCAAGGTCAAACCCTAAGGATGGTTCTTGGTGGTTTGTGAAGGGCAAGTGGTCAAATGACCTGGTTATGAATTTAAACTTGGTAAATAAAATTTTAGGGTGGCTAGAATCCTCTTGTAGAAATATGAATGGATTTTAAAGTAAATAAGTCCATCAAAACCCTAACCCTAGTTTAGGGCACAAAACTTATAAAGATAGAAAATGTCACTAAAACTCACTGAACAGTGATTAGATTTGGGTAGAGTAGTTTTTAAGGTTAGTACAAGCTCTGGAGATTTTATTATGAATTTAGGATCATTATTTTGGATACTTCATTAACAATTTAGTAGTTTGTATTATTTACTTAAAAATTTAGTATGGAGAAAATACTTTCTTGAAATTGATGAAATTTAGGCAGAAAACTTTTATTATGATTTTAAAGCCTTGTGAATTTTTATGGGATTTTTAGAAGAGTAGTTCTAAGGCTTGCTTCATTAAGTGTTGTTTCCCATGAAAACTTAATTAAATCTATTTTGGTGACTAGCAAGCCTGTAAAATTATGATCTTTGCACAATGAATTTTTCTATACCATATTAATATTCAGTAATTTTTTTATAATTTTATGATGAGTAATTTTAGTACTTCTTTCTTTACTTATGGTTAATGGAGTTATAGTGGATAAATTATTTAGAGGCTAAATACTTTCTGTAAAATCATGAAAATTAGTATTTGATGATACTTTGCTGTTATTTAATGATAATAATTTTTGGGTGGCCATTACTTGAGAAAATCATGTAGTTCATGTTTAAAATTAACCATGGCCAATCTTTTGGGAAAATTAAATAAATATCAGATTAATTAGGAAAATTTTAAATTTATGGATTTACACTAATTATGTCATGATAAACCTCCAGTAAATTTTATAGGAGATTTGGAAGATAATTTGGAGTACCTCCCCTTGTATACCTCATATAACTTAGGATGGTCTGCGTTTAGTAAAACAGCTGAAATCATATTAGGCTACAGGATGAACTTAGAGGATTTGGGTATTGGGTTAGTGGTTTGGAAATGTGTATGAATGCATCCTCAGTAAACAAGATGAGGTTAGGTTGGTTGGTTGTCGTGTCATAAGAGGTGCTCGGGACCGACGAAAGATCGTCCTTCCCGGTGGAAGAGGAAGAGTCTTAACACACTAGGGTTTGATCTAAAGTAATTTGAATGGGATCGGGTAATAAGTAATAACCAATAAAAGTAAGTGCCTTGCGAAAGGGAATGATGGGCTTCAACTACCATCATAGTTCCTAGTGCCCTTTGAGATCCCTTCACAGGGAATACCGGGGGACAGTCCTGGGCAACGTAAACCGTAGGAATAATAAACTAAAAGAGCAACTAGAATATCTAGGGTTGCACATTCACACACCCCGGTAGCTAGGGAGGTAGAATAAGTTGGTTTGGTTGTGATTCAGATGGTAGCTCTGAAGGTAGATGCACGGACGGGACAGTCTGGGGAGCCGAGGGCTAGAGGGTTTTAATACAGAATAAGGTGGTGGGTCTCGGTATTTGATTGTCGTTCACACCGACATCAGTACGTTGACTCGGCGGTGTGGAACACTTAGCCAAAGAAAGTCTGGTGGATACAGCCAGCACTAGTACGCGGATACTCTAGGTTGTGTTCTTCTAGGGGCGTACAGAAGGGCAAGGCCCGGTAGTGTGGATACCCGCCTAGGAGTGGGGGGGGGCCGACCCACTGTCTTCGTTTGCCACTACGGAGGTTCCTGGGAGTGAAGCTAGCTTCCCGAACAGGGGGAACTAAAGGTTTGTACGCATAGAGTCGTGTGCGTGAGTTGCACTTGCATGAATCATGACATAACATATCACTACACTCATATTTGCATACAACCGACACCCCAATGTATAAATCGGTATGGGATTTTTTATATGATTGGAGCCTTGCAGAAGACCCCTTAACTTATAAGTTTGTATGGGCATTCATATAAGTTAAGGTTACTTACTTATTTACTTACTTGCTTTCTATTTGTCTCCTTATAAATATGCTACTTACTACATGTTTTACTTTACTACTCACTACCGTAGAACTACTAGATGTACTCTATTTTAATTAGTTGTTTATACACCATGAACAATTATTAGATTAGTTCCACTGTCATCCGTTTGATTATTCTCCACCATTGTAGCTTCCCTTCCCTCCTCTCCGCTCGGTGCTTAGGAGCCGTGGGGGGAGGGGTAGGAGATGATAGGGATTAGTCTTTATGACTAATGGTTTTCGAACAACAACATTACAGGAGCTCGGGATGGGAGACAGGGACCAACAGCCAGGGGACCAGCACCAGCGGAGTACGGTGCGCATGGAGGTGGGCCAGTCTAGCACCGGAGCACCTGTGACCAGCTCCGTGAGTGTTTAGTATTTTTATAGCTTCCACGATGAGTGATTTGTAGTGAGGACTCTGATGTACCGGGCTCGAGCCCGTTTCTTTATTTCATCTAAACTGTTCTCTGCAGTACTTTCTATATATTGTTGTGATTTTATTCATATGAGTTTCTGTGGACATGTTTGCATTTAATGTAATACTTACTTCTCTCTCTTTGTGATCGAAAAGGGCCGATAGGATTGGCATTTTGTAGTGGCGGCCTTCCCGTGAGTCGGTGCCACCGCAAAGCGGCAATTCTGGGCTAAGACCTCGGTGGTTGATGAAAGAAAAAGGGGGGGGGGGGGGGTCTTACACAGAACCCTCTACACTAAGGTGAATTATAACAATAAAGAAAGAACTAGAAATGAAAAATTTAATCTAAATGCAATAAGAGATTTATTGAACACACAATTAGGTAAAACTAGAAATTGTATATATGTAATGTTTTAGATTTTTAATGAACAACCATTTCATCAAAATTCTCAAAAACATATCAACAAGAATTCATTCTTTGCCCTGATGTTGCCTGTCCTGCTTCTCCCGCTGTCTCCTCTGATAGCTGAAGGGCTTTGGATAGTACCTTGGAGGCTTTGGAGGAGCTTTAGAGTTGTTCATGCCATACTCTCTATCATATATTCTTCTCTTGGTCATCGACTTCTCATATAATTCCCACTTAGAGGAGCTGTAGTGGAGATTCCTATTTTCATTAAAGTCCATGACTAATTTGAGAGTGTTAAGAATTAGGCTTTTAGAAGTAGGACTCCAGACTTCTACAAACTCTTGGGCTTTCCTTTTCTCTGAGTCAGGCTTGGGGGCACTTCTGCTTGCAGATGAGCCTTCTCCATACTTCCTTTTCTTGGGGATGTGAATTTCAGGTAGATCTTGAGGAATAACATCATCCCAAACCTGGGAATAGGAAGCAGGAGGAGAATTCTGATCTTCTGGCCTAGGAGAAAAGCATAGCATTTGAGGTTGAGGCATCTGGATGGATTCTCCTTCAACAATGGGGTTGAGGTTATGAGGAATGACATTGGGATTAACCTGAAATTCAGGGAAAATCTGATTGTGCATCCATACTGATGTGTCATAAGTATGGAATTTCACTGATTGAATTTGTTCTAAGACATTCTTATTGCTTTCACTTATCTTTTCAGAGCAGGCTTTGTTTGTGGCTTCAGTAAACTGTTTCACAAGTTTTTCAACATGTTGTTTTACTAGGCTCTCCCCCTTTCTGAATTCTACACATAGGGTTTCTATGTCATCTTCTTTGAAATTTCCCACTTCTTCACAGATTTTCATGACATGTTCCTGAGCTTTCTTTTCTAATTGAATCTGATTATTTGCAAGAGTGATAGACTGTTCCATTACCTGTCCAACACTTGTAATAGTGTGATCTATAGCTTTGCCAACAATTTGAAACAGACTTTTGAGAGAGTCAGTGTTATGTTGTATTTCAGCAAATCCTCGGCTCATTTCTTTTTCCAGAGCAATCACTTTGTCTTGCACTATTTTCAAAGAGTCATCAAAATGTTTCCTTTGTTCAGCCAGCAAAATTTCAATCAAACTCAAAATGTTAGAAGAGAGAGGGGCATCAACATCAACAGTAACAGAAGTAACATCAACAACAGAGGTACTTGGGGGTGGAGGAGGAGCTACCCAGGGAGGGATCTCTTCCACTACCACAGAGCTCTTGGATCTTACAGTGTGAAGGACTGTATCAGCCTCCTCATCAACAATTTTGGGGAGGGAGAAGTCAAGGTTCTTGAGAGGGGCTTCCACTTCTTTAGGTTCTAGCTCATCCTCTTTAGAGAGAAGAATGGTTTCTGGTGCTGAAGTGTGTTCAGCTAGAGTAGAATCTTTCCTTGGAGAGGGAGAAGGAGTTGGAGCTGGACTAGCTTGGGGAGAGGATGGTGGAGATGGTTCTTTGGATAGTTCTTTAGTGATTTCTGTGTTTAAGAGAGGAAGTGGTTCATTTGAAGTGAGTTCTTCAATCATACTGTCAATTGCTTCAGCTGTGTTCTTGAGGGTTTCCTGTACTTGAACATCTGAGAGAGTGGCATCTGGAAGATCTGCCACTGGGATTTTGAGAGGAGATCTCACTGAGGGATGAGGAGAAAGAATCCTGTCATCTTGAGCAGAGAGTGCATGCTCCCCCTCAGTTGCTGCACCAGAATGTTCAACAACATCATGTGAAGGAGGAGATGAGGTCCCGACCTCTGAGGCAGAAGCTGCAAGTTCTTTAGCTAACTGCTTGGGATTCTTCAGCTTTACTTCCCATCTCTGGATGGAGGCTAATGAAATCTTTTTCAGGTGATGAATCTGAGTACCTTTAGAGGTTTTGAAGGTGACAAGATCGATCTCACGCAACAACAAAGAAATTATCCTTGCAAACTTGGGATCTTGGATACTGTCCCTGATCATATCAAATAACATCATTCCATATTGAAATTTATTCATGCAGATAACAACTGTCATAACACCAAATAGGTCCTTGGTTATAAAACCAATGGACCCTATTCCACACCACAAAATCTTTCCAATTATGTTTACCAGAAGCTTTCCTACATCATTTAAGGCATTCCTCCTTAATGAAGTGACATCCACAGAAACTCCATAAAAAGAGCAAGTTCTGTAAGAATCTTCAGTTGTTAGGTCATCCTCTTCATCCACAACAGGCAGCTTTAGAAGCTTTGAAACTATGGTTTTGTTCAACTTGATTTTGATCCCCCTGACTTTGGATTTCAAAACTGCACCATTTCTCCTTACCTTGGCATTCCTGAAGAATTCCTCTACATCTGGGAAAAAAACCTCGCAGGGTTCTGAAAGAACGAACATCAGACCAGCTGTTTCCAGGAGAAGGAGCAAGTTCTTGAAGTCATTAGAAATGTCTGCAATCCCTGCGACGACGAGTTCACTACCGACTCTTATTTTCGAACTCTGCGCCATGGACGCTGACGGCGGCGACGGACGGTAAGCAAGATGATGGTTGCGACGAAGCTTTCTGTCGGCGGAAGACGAAGAGTTTTCGAGAAGACTGATGTCGAAATGGCAGTTGATTTAGGATGTCTAAAATATTATATATATATAACCCTAGTAGTGTCAATTAAGTGTCAAATTAATCTAGGATTAGGGATGAAATCAAGCGGGTTTTCGAAATAGAGGAAATTAATCAGAAATCGAAAAAGGACAGGCATTTCTCGAGAGGTGGAGTTAGTTCTTGAGAACTATCAGAGGGCTTCTAGAGAAGTATGATATTAGTTCTCGAGAACTTAAGAAACTTCTCGAGAGACAGATCAAAGTTCTCGAGAAGTAGTCTGAGTTTTCGAGAACTGGTACTTTACTTTTCGAGAAGTAGACTGAGTTTTCGAGAACTACCTTCTTCTTGAGAAATTTCTGACCTTTTTGAAGTATCCTCGTTTCTTGAGCTTTGAACTGATTTCCTGTGACTTATCCTTCTTTATTCAGCATCCCAAGTTCAGTTTTGAAGAAATTGAACTTGGTCTCGTCCAGTGGCTTTGTGAAAATATCTACAACTTGCCGATCTGTTTGCACGTACTGCAGATCCACATCCCTTTGCTCCACGTGATCCCGGATGAAATGATATATGATCTCGATGTGCTTTGCTCGGCTGTGCGACACTGAGTTGTTTGTGATTATGATTGCGCTGGAGGAGTTGCAGAACAATGGAATGTCTTTGACCTTCATATTGTAATCATCTAGCTGGTTCTTTTGCCAAAGTAACTGTGCACAACAACTGCCGGCAGAAATGTATTCTGACTCGGCCGTTGAGATTGCAACACAATTTTGCTTTTTGCTGCTCCATGAGATAAGCCTTCTTCCAAGGAACTGACACGTCCCGGAAGTGCTTTTCCTGTCATCTTTGCTACCTGTAAAGTCTGCATCTGAAAATCCAATTAGTTCGCTGTCATTACGTCTTGGGTACCATAAGACAAGATTCGGTGTACCTTTAAGGTATCTCAAAATCCGCTTTGCAGCAGCATAGTGAGATTTCTTACATTTCATTTGGAATCTAGCACAGACACATGTAGAGAACATTATGTCTGGTCTACTGGCAGTAAGGTAGAGCAAAGATCCAACTATGCTTCTGTACTTGGGTTCATTAAAAGGTTTCCCTTTCTCATCCTTGTCCAGAGACATAGCTGAGGCCATTGGAGTCCTCATAGAGGTTGCACTCTCAATTCCGAATTTCTTAATCAACTCCTTGGTGAATTTTGTCTGTGAGATGAAAATTCCATCTTCAGATTATTTCACCTGAAGTCCTAAGAAATACTTCAGCTCTCCCATACTACTCATTTCAAACTTCCCTTGCATGAGTTTAGAAAACTTTTTGTAGAGGTTGTCGTCTGTAGAGCCAAAAATAATGTCGTCGACATATATTTGCACTAGCAAAATCTTGCCTTTAATTTCCCTAAGAAATAATGTCTTGTCTATCTTTCCCCTTGTGAACTTGTTCTCGAGGAGAAAGCTAGACAACATTTCGTACCAAGCTCGAGGAGCTTGTTTTAAACCGTACAACCCTTTTGATAATAAATAAACATGCTCAGGAAAGTTAGGATCAACAAAACCTGGGGATTGTTCCACATACACCTCTTCCTTTATGTCACCATTCAGGAAGGCGGACTTCACGTCCATTTGGTAGACTGTGAAGCCCTTCTGTGCAGCATAAGCTAGGAATAGTCTGATGACCTCCAGCCTTGCCAGTGGAGCGTATGTTTGGTCGAAGCCAATCCCTTCTTCTTGACGATATCATTTGGCGACGAGTCTGGCCTTATTCTTTATGACTGTTCCATCCTCGTCCAACTTGTTCCGGTAGACCCATTTTATTCCGATTACATTCATACCTTTGGGTCTAGGAACTAGTTACCAAACTTTTCATCGCTTGAACTGGTTCAGTTCTTCTTCCATGGCCAAGATCCATGATGCGTCTGAGTTGGCTTCCTCAAACTTATTTGGTTCAACCTGCGAGAGAAAAATTAAATATAAATTCTCGTTAGTTATACCTCAATGAGTTCTGACACCATCCCGGGGATCTTCTATGATTTGGTCCATTGGGTGATCCTTCAGATGTCTGAGCTCTAAATTCCTCGCATCTGGGACTTCTTCAGCCACTGGAGTGACTTCATCAATTTAGACAATATTTTCATCTTGATCCTCTACCTCTCCAATAGGGGTGGAGAGGTGATCTTGATGAACTTTTCATCTTTACCTTCGGTCGGTTCATCCAAGCTGATCTCTTTAATCCTTGTACCTGCATCTTCAACAAACACACTAGACGATTTGCTTTGCAGCAAGCTAGTCTCATCAAATACAACATGTATGGATTCCTCTACAACCAGAGTTTTTCTATTGAAAATCCTATATGCCTTACTATTGCTACTATATCCTACAAAAATACCTTCAAAACTTTTCTCACTAAACTTGGTAGTATGATACTTACCATTATTAAGTACGAAGCATTTACAGCCAAAAATTCTAAAATATGATACAGTCGGTTTCCTGCCTTTTAGAAGTTCATAAGGTGTCTTATCATAATTCTTATTTATGAAAGCTCGAATTTGCACGTGACATGCAGTGTTGACGGCTTCATCCCAGAAGTATTCCAGTAGTGAAGCATCACTCAACATGGTCTGGCAGGCCTCTATGAGTGTTCTATTCCTTCTCTCAGCTACTCTATTTTGCTGTGGAGTACGAGGAGAGGAAAATTCATGAAAGATACCTAGGCTTTCAAAAAATTCTGTCATGGCCCCAGACTTGAACTCCGTTCTATTGTCACTTCTGATTTTAACTATGGAACAGTTGTATTCATTCTGGACTTGCCTGACAAAATTTGTAAAGATATCGAAGGTATCTGACTTGTGTTTCAGAAAGAACACCCACACCAAGCGCGAGTAGTCATCAATAATTACCAACGTATAATCCTTACCTCCTAAGCTTCTAATTTGCAGTAGACTGAACAAGTCCATATGAAGTAGGTGTAAAGACCTATTAGAGTTTTTGCCTATGATGTTTTTAAAGGTAGCCCTTGTTTGCTTGCCTTTTATGCATGCATGACAAGGTCTCTCATTGACGTGCTTGACATTTGAGGCATCACGTACTAAGTTCTGGGAGAATAATTTATTAATAGTTTTAAAATTAATATGTGCTAGCCTCTTGTGCCATTGGTCACCAAAAGACGCACTATCTTTTGCTAAAAGACACACTGGTGTAGAAGAGTCTATACAAATGAAATTTAAGCAAAATATGTTCCTACTTCGAGTGCGTGATAGAATTGTTTCCATATTGTCAACAGACTTTATCAAGCATCTGTCAGCATGGAACTCAACTATGTATCCCTTATCGCATAGTTGACTTATGCTTATGAGATTGTGTTCCAATCCCTCCACATAGGCTACATCCGAAAAGGATACATTACCGTTAGTGATCATACCGTAGCCTTTAGTTATCCCTCGGTCTGAACCTCCAAAGATGATCTTTGGTCCGTTGCAGACTGAAGTGAAATTCTGGAGTAGGCTTCTTGTCCCGGTCATGTGCCGAGAGCATCCACTGTTCAAGTACCAGATTGGCATTTTGGTGGCCTTTGGACATACCTGCATTCATAATCACTTTGCCTTAGGAACCCAAACATGTTTGGGTCCTTGGTATCGTGTTAGAATGCTCCCCCTACGAGGATTAACATCATGAGTTGTCATTCTCATGTTTCCAACTTGAGGAGTTGCAAAATTTCTAGGATAATACCAACAATCGATGGCAAAATGACCAATTTTGCCATAACACCAATAATCAAATTGTTGTATCTTTGCCTTACGTACTCCAGCTTGACCTTTTGAGATGGTGGTCTAGCAGTGGTAGCATTCTTGGAGGAGGAAGCTTCATGGTGATGGCAGTCACATGATTTATTCTCCTTCGGAGGCCTTTCCCCAACGAGCTTTACTTTAGGTGCTTTCTTGAAGTTGTGGCCATGATTATAAGGACCATAGCCTAGAAGAGTCACTTCTTCATAAGGTGCCTTAAAGACACTCTCACTAAAGTTTTGAGGGCGAGTCCATCCTTGGTACAGATACTTTGGCTCTACATAAGTAGGCCTGGTCAAGTGACCATAGGACGAGTCCATATCAAAATTATTTGTTGGAAAGATAACTTTCTTAAAGACAATCTGATCTAGAGGGGCTTTCCCTTTTTCTTTGGCTAAGGCCTTCTTGGCGGCCTTATTCTTCCGTTGAGCTTTGTTTCTCCTAGAAGATTTACTAGGAGCACCCTCATGGCCTAGTCCAGTACCCTTGACCTTAGTTGAGAATTCAGCAATGAGTGGAAGAACATTCTTGGGCTTGGAGAAACTTTCAATAAGTTTCTTTTCAGCTTCGAGTTGTTCTTCCAACTCTTTGATGATTTTCTCTTTAAGGTCGAGGTGCTCCAGAGCTTGATTGTATTCCTCAATGGCAAGATTGAAGTTCTCTTGAAGAGAGTCAGTCTTAGCGACTTATTCTCTCAAGCTACTCTGAATAGCCTTTAGAGACTTAATCTCTTTTGCCTGAGTTTTCACGACTCGGCGACATTTGTCGTAAGTTATGATCAACTCCTTGTACTGGGCCATAAGTTCCGACTCATCGTCAGAAGAGTTTTCCTCATGATCATGCTCAGAAATTTCAGATTCAGAGAGAGGAGTGTGAGATTTTACCTCCCCAGTGAACTGGGGCTCTTGTTCGTCATCTGATTGAGCCATGAGCCCAAAGTAGGCTTCCTCTTCTTCACTTGACTCAGATGAGTCGGAGTCACTGAGAGTCTTGCCCTTCTTGGCCAACAGGCTCTTCTCTGTCCTCTTCTTGTGGTATGAGGACTTCTTTTCTTCTCTTCTGCCACCCTCCTTCTTCTTGTGGGGGCAGTCAGCTATGACGTGACCTAGTTTGTTACAGTAGTAGCAGACAATGTCAGTAGAAATTTGTTTGTTCTATTTAGAGGTATACCTGTCATGACGACTTGATCCTTTCTTTCCCTGATCACCGTCATGTCGTGATCTTCTGTATGAGGCATCCTTGCCTCTCCACTGCTTCTTCTTGTTCAAGAATTCTTGAACTGCTGTGAGAGCAATGAGAACTCTCCTTCAGATAGTTCTGAGCCTGAGTTGCTTGGCTTAGAGTTTTCTTCTTCACTTACTTCTTGAGCAGGTGCTGGTGAGGCAGCTTTGCCCTTCCTTGAACTATCAACCTTTAATACAACCGACTTCTCTTTTGAGGAGAAGCGACTTTTCTCTTCTTCAGCTTTTCTGGAATTGATCTGCAGTTCATAGGACATCAGCTTGCCAAATAGATTCTGTGGGTCTTTCTCAGCTAGTCTGCCAAACTCTCGGATTACACAGATTTTGTTGTCCCATTCCTTGGTGAGAGACCTCAGAAACTTAACATTCAACTCCCCATTAGTGAAGACTCGGCCATACACTCTTAGGCCATTTACTATCTTGAAAAAATTCTCAAAAGTATCTGCAATGGTATCCTTTGACCCTTGACTGAAGGCTTTATATTTCTGGTTTAGTAGGGATCTTCTATCATCCCTCACTTCTTCAATACCTTCCATCAGCGTTACTAGAGACTGCCACATCTCCTTAGCCGATTGGCAGTGAATTAGATTCTGCAGCATCGAGTCATCGACTGCACTTGCTATAATATTTTTAGCTTTCTTGTCCAAAGAAATAAGTGCAATCTCGTCCTTATCTAGATCCATCAATTTCATAGGAACCTTCCTGGTTGGATCTATAGTGGAGGTAGTCATGGGGACGTAAGGACCTTCTTCAACAATCATGAAGATCCGGGGGTCCACAGCTTACATGAAAAATTTGATTCTCTCTTTCCATATGGGAAAGTTATTCTTTGTGCACAGGGGAAGCTTGGAAAAATCTTTGGCCTTGTCCATTGCTTGAATAACAAAGTGACAACTTTCGAGAGGAAATTGATCAAGGTGTTAACCTTTTAACGACCAACCTGCCTCTATTACCAATTGAAAGTGTAAAGTTGTCAACCTAAATCACCTAGAGGGGGGGTGAATATGTGAATCGTGCGTCTATTTGCAGAATAAAAATTTTAACGATCTTGCACAAGAATTCAAGCAATCATAAAATACAAGAAGATTTATAGTGGTTCCCCAATCTTGGGTACGTCCACTTTACCCCACCGATCTAGTAAATCACTAGACTCGGCTACTCCACTATTCGGATTTAAAACAATCCTACGCCTTAGAACCAAGTTCCTACAAACTTAATCCAAATGGATCTACACTCGGAAGATAAAAAGACTTCCTACAACTCGAAGAGCAACACTCCTACACTCGGAGAAAATCTCCTACAACAATAATAAAGAGATTTGGAAATACAAATACAGTAATTTCTCATATCTGGAAAAATAAGTCTCTAGGTCTTCTTCTTGAAGTTGCGGCTCTTTCAGAAATGGTTGGAGAAGACGTGTAGATCTGACCTGAGAAAGCTTTGAACTACTCGATCAAGGAGAGAATGAGGATCCTTTGAATAGCAAGTCCTTCTTGATCGAAAACAAAAACTCGATCTACTCGTGAGCAGCGACGACGGCTTCAGAATTTGTTCCTTTCTTTTTGAGAGAGACGACCGATTCGGAAGATTTAGAAAATACGGACTGCTGCTTCTTGTGATTGTTAGGGTTTGGTCTTAATGAAAAAACCTTATATAGGATTACCCCTAACGGTTAGAAAAGACCTTAATGACTACACGTGGACCAATCACGTCAAGTCATTTGAACATCCGGCCGATCTGGATTTAAACAACTTTCTGAAAAATTTGACCTGCAGTTCTCGAGAAGTAACATTAGTTCTAGAGAACTAGTTTGGTTTCTCGAGAACTATACTGTCTTGAACTAAAGTTAGTTTTCGAGACTTTAGGGCTAATACTTCTCGAGACCAATCTGGACTTCTCAAGAACTACAAGAGCTTCTCGAGAACTACACTTGACTTCTCGAGAGTTTGGACTTGGAAAAATTCTTGAAGTTGTCTGGACTTCTCGAGAATTAAAAGCTGGGACTTCTCGAGAACTTTGAAGCTAAACTTCTCGAGAACTATAAGGACTTCTCGAGAACTACACTTCTGCTTCTCGAGAACTATAGAATGCTTCTTCGAGAACATCTAACTCTACTTCTCGAGAACTAAGAGGCACTTCTCGAGAAGTGGACTTAGAGAATTTTTTGAACTTAGAGAAAATTTCTCCTAGTCTTATCTTCATCCCATGCTCCAAGTGGTTGAACATAAAGTGTATCCCAATTGAGAGGCTACACATGAGTCAATACCTTGGATCACACAGTGAGAAATTACACTGTATGGTCCTGTGTTCCTGACCAACTGTAAACTGACATTGGTCTACCCTTAGCACTGAGAGAATCTGCAAACACACAACTAGAACAAAGATATCAAATACAACTTTATTCATCTTAGTTCAAGGGTGAATTCAAGCAAATCTGTGTTATTGTGGATGCAATACCCAACACGACATCCTCCCGCGACCACGGGACGCCGCCCGCAAGGGTCAGACGAGTCTAGTCACCCCACCCTGCAGCTGCCGGGGCGCCGCCCGCATCAGGCATCCAAGCCCGGTCGCCCCTCCCCGCAATTTTTCCAACCGCGGCCAGCCGCCCCGTCGTCCGCAGCTCCTCCTTTCCACTCGTCGACGGCTGTCTGCCGGTGAGGTGACCGCTCTATCGTAGCAGACCTTCCTCGTCATCCGATCATTCAGCCGCGATCACTGCCGTCTATTTCGTGGGTAATCACCCACTAATCGCCATGATTAGTGGGGGTTATCATTAATTAAAAATTGACCTGCATTTAGTAAATATTATGCACATCATATTTGCCTGAAACTACATTAAATGTGACATACAAATAGTAATTGTGGGTGGTTACGGTGTGTGGATTATCGTGTAACCACAATAATCACTTTCAGGAGCCTATAAAAAGGCCCCAAGAACCCCTTTATTTTTAACCTTTCCTCTCACAGTCTTCTTCTTTCTTAGGCCGGAGCTTTGCCGAAATCCTCCTACGAGCCTCCACCACCAGCCGGGCCATTCGAAAACCCGTATAAGTCCACGATGCTCCCAAGAAGAAGACGTTTTGTGCGACATACCACAAAGCATCCTACATGTGTAACGCCACTTAAGTCATCGCACTCGCATCTCTCTGCACTCCGCCACGAAGTTCGCCAAGCCGCATCCGAAAACACTCCATCAGAGCATAGCGAAATACTAGCTTCGTGTGAGGCAGTCTGTCGCCTACCGAGCACTCTCAGTCTCTCATCTCACTGTTGTAACGAGGAGCGGCTTATTGTCTTCAATTCTCCGCTCAATCTGTAAACAACCGCAAAAAGTGAAGTGTGACCGGCACCGTACCAGTCACGCGTCTTTACCCATTTATAGGGTTTTTCCACATTAAAATTGTTTGTGTGTTTTTGCTTATTCTATGACTGTGTGCGCGCTCGACCGCTCCACGGGCTAAGAAGACCTACTTTAGTCCGGTCTACCAGGATTGTTGAGTTGACCGCAACAATTACATATATATTATGAAGGCTATTGATGCTATTAGCGGCTTTAGAGGTGCTGTTAATATTGTTTTAAAAAAAACTCTTTGATACGTAATTTCACTGGTTGTGGACCCTTTCCCCGTAGTTTTTCTTCTCACACGGTGCCTACCAAGAAAATTTTTTGGGTCGGACGAGCGAACCTTCCTTTAGGTCCGCTCGTCGGACAAAAAATGGATTTTAAACATATAAAAAATCTTTTTTTAAAAAAAAATTTATAAAATCTTAATTAGATTATTTTTATCTTTAATTTAAGATCTTATTTGTTTATAAAAAATGTTTTTTTTAAAAAAATCCGGTCGGATATTCCATTTTTTAAAATCCGGTCGGATTTCTTTTTTTTTATTTTTTTTAAAACTGTATATTTTGCTGACTGTTTGATCAAAAAGTGAACGTGTTGGTACCCTAGGTTTTTGATTTGAGTTCAGTCCTCTCTTTCTGTCTCTTGACCCAAGATTTATCTATGGTCAAAGGTTAGTTGATAGGTTAGATTCCCTAGTTGTGTAGAATTGCTTTTCCAGATGAATATTTGGTTAAGTAGTTTTTCGTTCGACTATAGTCGAACGTCGCTCGACTATCGTCTATCGGCTGATCGACGATCGTCTATCAGTTGGTCGACATTCTGTCTGCGTTGATAGCTCGACTATCTGTTGATAGATCGACTATCTGTTTGTCTTGGTAGTTCGACTATCTGTTGATAGATCGACTATCTGTTTGTCTTGGTAGTTCGACTATCTGTTGATAGGTCGACTATCTGTCGTCTTTGATAGTTCGACTATCTGTCCTGATAGTTCAACTATCTGATAGCTCGACTATCTGTTGATAGGTCGACTATCTGCTTGTTTTGATAGTTCGACTATCTGTTGATAGGTCGACTATCTGTGTTGCTTCGATAGTTCGACTATCTGCTTGGATAGTTCAACTATCTGATAGTTCGACTATCTGTTGATAGGTCGACTATCTGTTTTGTTTTGATAGGTCGACTATCTATTGATAGGTCGACTATCTGTTTTCTGTGATAGGTCGACTATCTGCTTGATAGGTCGACTATCTGCTTGATAGGTCGACTATCTGTTTTGCTTTGGTAGTTCGACTATCTGTCCGGATAGATCGACTATCTGATAGCTCGACTATCTGTTCTGATAGGTCAACTATCTGCCGAGGTAGTTCGACTATCTTCTTTGATAGTTCTTTTATCTGGATCATTCGACTATCTGTCTGATAGGTCGACGATCTCCGTGCGCCGTTCGACGATCTCCGAGGGTCGTTCGACGTTTTGCTGTATGCTCTTATTTAGTTTGTCGTCTTCTATGATGTGACTAATTTAATATCTATTCTGGCATATTTTATAATAGATTATCTGAATAATTTGTGACATTATTTCCATGCAATATCAGTTCTATTCTATATGCATGAGCTAATCTTTTTTGACAAAGTTGTTTGTCTTATAGCTGAGATATGCAATCTGCTTTATCTGCCAGGCTGTCCTTTATAGCCGTTAGACTCAAAAAGTCTTCCTTAGCCGTAAAGAGTTCTTTCTGATGTGACTTTCTCTTATATTATTTCATCAGAAGTATTTGCAGCTTCTTAGAAAGCTTTATCCTTTTATAGGATATCTGCCTGCAGTATTTGTGTTTTGCTTTATGCTTTTTGCAGCCCAGCTTGCAGAGTTAAGAAAAAGACAAGATTCAAACTCAATTAGAGCCGTTGCTGCTGCTGATATATAAAGACTTCTTTGAAGAAGAAATCAACTAGTCCATAGAGAAAAGAGATCAACTAGTTCTCAGATCATATTCATTCAGAAAGCTTACAGCAAGAACAAGTTTAACTGCTCTCAGCAATCTTCACTCAACTGAGAAGTGTTAGCTCTTCTGCTCTTCTTCAACCTGAGTTCTCCTATTTCCAGGAAGTTCTGACTCAGAGATTTTTTGAAGAAGAAGAAGAAGATAGCTGCTAGAAGATTTTCATTTCTTATTTTATATCTTCTTGTAGTTCTTCCTTCAGTATTTACTGAAGTGTTTCTGCACTGAAGCAAGACTTCACCTGGACGTTCTTTGAGCCAGGGGGAGCCTTGATTCTTTTAGAGCTTTCTAGCTCAGTGCAAGTTATTGTGCTTCTCTAATCTATTGTAAAATAGAGAAGACACCTTAACCCCTTCTCCCCCTCCTGTACAGGGTTATTACTCCCTTCAAAAGTATCCCTTGGTGGCAGGGCACCTGATCAAAAACCTGTGTTCAGTTTTTAGACACCTGATCAAAAGTCTAAAGGGTCTCTTGATCTACCTGAAGCAGATCTTGTTGGTGGAAGGGCACCTGATCAAAAACCTAAGTGGATTCCTACCTTGTTGGTAGAAGAGTGGACGTACCCAAGTTGTTTGGGGAACCACTATAAATTCCTTGTGTCGTCTGGATTGCCTTGTTTAATTACTTGCATTGTGGCTGTGATTAGATCTTAACTAGGTTTGCTAGTTGCTGGATAGAATCCAAAGCTAAACTGTAATTACAGTTAGCTTTAGTTTTTGCACAACACTTATGTTAGGCTCTAAGGTTTAATCTTAAATATCTATAACTTTCATTCCGCATTTAACTCCAAGGGAGTTGAATAGAAAGTCAACTTTGCTAGTGCAATTTTTGATTACTCTATTCACCCCCCTCTAGAGTAGTATCTATCCCTTCTCTTTCAATTGGTATCAGAGGGAGGTTGACTGACTGAATAGGCTAACACCTAAGTCACAAGATCCTGATAGATACCAAAGTTTATAGATATTCACTTTTACTATCATGGCCCAGTTCAAGGATTATTCTAGCACCAGACCTCCAGCATGCAACTTGGCTAAGTTTGGCATCTGAAAGGCAAGGATCAAATTATATATGAATTCTATTGATGAAAGTATTTTGCTTCTATTTTGTCAGGACCACCAAGAGCACCTGCTGCTGCTACTGCCTCATCATCTGATATGAGTGCAGTGCCTCCTCCAGATTACAATGATGAGTACAAAAAGGCAAAGATAGCAGATGCCAAGGCAATGAACATTCTGGCTCAGAAAATGTCTGATGAAGTATTCCAGAAGGTTGCTGACTGCTCCTCAGCAAAAGCTATGTGGGATACACTGAACCAGATTGTAGCTGGTTCAGTTGATGAAAGGAAGGACAGGAGGTCCAACCTTATCTCACAATATGAGAATTTCAAGAAAACTGATGCTGAATCAGTTGAAGCCATGTACACAAGGCTCAGCTCAATCATCAATGAGCTGAGGATCTGGCCTATCAAGGAGGCCAGAAGCACAAATGAAATTTCAATAGAAGCCCTTCTCGGCAAGCTCAAGTCTTTTGAGCAAGTGCTGAAGTCCAGGGAAGCTGAAGCTGAAGCAAAGACCCCAACTCCTACAAGAAAAGAGCAAACTCTTGCTCTTAAAGCTGCTGACACTTCTGAAGGAAGCCAGTCAAATGAGGAACTGATGGCATTATTTGCCAAAAGGTTTCTCAAGATGGGAAGGAAGGAATTCAGAAAGAAGTCTTTAAAGTATGAAGATAAACCAAGGTATGATCGCACCCCTTCTAAAGAAATTATCTGCTATGGTTGCAGGAAGCCTGGACATATCCTTCCAGATTGTCCAGAGGAAAAGAATAAAGAAAAGAGGAAAGATAAGGATCAGCACAGGAAGCACTCTAAGCCATCCTCCTACAATAATAAAAAGAAGGAGAGAAGCTTTGTCGCTGAAACCTGGAGTGATTTTGATGAGGAATCCTCTTCCTCAAGCTCCAGTGAGGATGAAGAAGAAAAGAAGGCAAAGGAAGTTTGCCTAATGGCAATTGATGCCTGCAGCAATCACTCAGCTGCAGAGATTTCAGATTCAGATGAAGAAATGCCAACAGAAGATGAGGTACTATCTTCTTATGATTTCACTTCTGCAGAATTTAAATTAGAATTTAAATCCTTATGTTTAAATTTAATTAGTTCTGAAAAAGAGATTAAAGAACTTAGACATAGGCTAGCTGAATCAGAAATCACATCTATTGAAAACATTAAGTTAAAGGAAGATCTCACTAATTCTAGTGAAGAAATTAAATTTCTTAAGAATGAGTCAGCTAAATCCAAAAGGTTAGAAGAGTCTCTAAATGGTAGAAGCCTTAAGCTGCTTGAAATAACCAGCATGTCTAACACTAGGACAGGCAATAACAAATTAGGCTTAGGAGCATCTTCTAGTGAACCCCCAATCATTCTTAAAAACCAACTTTCAACTCCAGTGAACTTTATCTCAGCTGATGGGATAAAGAACACTGAGCAAGTCAATCAAGTAAATAGAGCTTTAAATAAAGCTAAAAGAGAGAAAAGAAAACAGAAATTTAAAGAATTACAAAAAACGTCAAACGCTGCTCGACGATCTCAGGCTTAGTGGTCGAATGAAGCTCGACGATCTGAGCATCTATCGTCGAACGTCGATCGACGATCGCAAGCTCAGTGGTCGAACGGAGATCGACGATCTGAGCAGCCATCGTCGAACGCTGGTCGACGTTTCCAATATGAATTTCAAAATTACACCCAGAACCTTAGAAACCCGAATATGAATAGAAATCCTAGGTTCATTGACCCATCATCTGCATGGAGAATCCCACCTAGGAGATCTTACCCATTAGGTTATCACCCTCAGCTTGCTTATTCTTTCATTTCCAGTTTTTCTTATGTGAAAAACAAGGGACCCAAGGTTACCTGGGTCCACAATGTTTAAATTGTTTTATTTGCAGGTGAAGACCTATCCTATCACTCAAAATAAGTGGTATTTGGATAGTGGTTTCTCCAAGCATATGACAGGAAACAAAGAACATCTATCAAAGTTCAAAGCAAAGCTTGTCCCAAAGGTAATCTTTGGAGATTCAAGCTGTGGTCAAACTGAAGGCTATGACAGGATGACAATTGGAGCTGTTACATTCAAGAGAGTTGCTTATGTGACTGGACTGAAGCACAATATAATTTCAGTAAGTCAATTATGTGATGCTGGATACCAGGTATCATTCTCTAACTCTCTCTGTAATATTACTTTAAATAATAGTGTTGTATTGGTAGGCATTAGACAAGGTAACATTTATTTAGTAGATTTTAATTCAACTGATTCTGAAATCTGCCTGTTTAATGAAGTAACTAATAATAACACCTTCTGGCATAAAAGGCTTAGCCATGTTAACCTCAAGAACATATCTAGGTTATCTAAACACAAACTTGTTAGAGGTTTACCTTCTTGCCCCTACAAGAAGGAGAGCCTATGCAAGGCTTGTCAGCTAGGCAAGCAAACCAAGAATTCTTTTAAATCAGTAAATAAAAGTGATTCTCCTAGAATCCTGTATTTATTACATTTGGACCTATTTGGCCCAATAAATGTACAGAGTTTAGGAGGGAAGTATTACACCCTAGTCATTGTAGATGACTTCTCTAGATTCACTTGGGTGTTCTTTTTGAGAACTAAGGCTGATAACTTCAAAGCCCTTACAGACTTTCTATTATGTGTGCAGACTGAGTACTCTACTCATGTGTCCTTGATCAGAAGTGATCATGGTACTGAGTTTGACTCTCTTCTCATGCAAGAATTCTGTGAGAGAGAAGGTATCAAACATAGCTTCTCAGCTCCTAAAACTCCCCAACAAAATGGGGTAGTTGAAAGGAAGAACAGAACACTAATTGAAGCTGCTGGCACATTGTTGGCAGATGCTAATATGCCTCTTTCCTATTGGGTAGAAGCTGTTAGTACAACCAACTATGTCTTGAATAGAAGTCTGATACACAAGCTTAAGTGTAAAACTCCTTATGAGTTACTTAAAGGAAAGAAACCTAAAATAAATTATTTTAGAGTTTTTGGCTGTGTTGTTTATATTCATAATAACAATAAAGAATATCTTAGAAAGTTTGAAGCAAAGGCTTCAATGGGAATTTTTCTAGGATATTCCCAAGTAAGCAAAGCTTATAGGGTATTTAATAAATCATCTTCTAAAATTGAAGAGTCTGTTCATGTGTCCTTTGATGAATCCCAAATGTTTTACAAGGAGAAGGAAAATTCTCCTTCCTCAAGTTCATTAAAGGTACAAGATTCTTCCAAAGATGTCACTCAAGAAATCCTCCATCTTTCAACTCTTCATATCACTGAATCAGACAGTGATGAAGACATTGCTGAAGCTGTTGTTGTTCCACCAACAGTAGATCAAATTCCTCCTGAGGAATTAATCCCAACTGTTGCTGAAGATCACATCCCACCGGCTGATGTTATCACACTTAGAGATCACCCCACATCTCAAGTGATAAGAGACATATCAGCTGGTGTTCAAACAAGACATCCGTTAAGACAAGATGTGATGCATGCTTGTTTCCTCTCACAGATTGAGCCCCTCACCATTAAAGATGCAGAGCTAGATCCCCACTGGATCATTGCTATGCAAGAGGAACTCAATCAGTTTGAGAGATGTAAAGTTTGGACTTTGGTTCCAAGATCTAAAGGCCAACTGATCATAGGCACCAAGTGGGTGTATAGAAACAAGTTGGATGCAAATGGCATCATTGTAAGGAATAAAGCTAGGCTTGTAGCTCAGGGCTACAGACAGGAGGAAGGTATAGATTATGACCAAACCTTTGTTCCTGTTGCAAGGCTAGAAGTAATAAGGATCTTCTTAGCCTATGCAGCCTACATGAAGTTTAAGGTTTTTCAAATGGATGTCAAAAGTGCTTTTCTTAATGGTGAGCTAAAGGAAGAGGTGTTTGTTGAACAACCACCCGGTTTTGTTTCTTCAACTCAGCCCTCACATGTTTTCAAGTTGCAGAAAGCTCTTTATGGACTAAAGCAAGCTCCCAGAGCCTGGTATGAGACTTTAGCTAGTTTCCTGTTAGAGCACAACTTTACTAGGGGAGTAGTTGATAGAACCCTCTTCATCAAGCACCACAAGGACACAATCCTGTTAGTTCAAGTGTATGTAGATGACATTATTTTTGGTTCCACTGATCCCAAACTGTGCAAAAAGTTTTCTAACTTGATGTATTCAAAGTTTGAGATGAGTAGTATGGGTGAGCTGTCTTACTTTCTTGGTCTCCAAGTAAAGCAAGATGCTGATGGCATCTTCATATCCCAATCCAAATATGCCAAGGAATTGGTAAAGAAGTTTGGGATGGCAGATGCTTCAGCAATGCATACACCTATGGCTACTAATGTAGTTATTGATTCTGAAGATCAGGGAAAGCCTGTAGATCAAAAGAATTATAGGGCCATTGTTGGTTCCCTATTATATTTAACTGCAAGTAGGCCAGACATAATGTTTGCTACATGCCTTTGTGCTAGATTCCAGGTCAACCCCAAGGAATCTCATCTGATTCTTCTCAAGAGAATTTTGAGATACCTGAAGGGATGTCCAAATCTAGGACTCTGGTACCCAGCTGAGTCAGAATTTGAATTAATTGGATATTCTGATTCTGATTATGCTGGTTGTCGAGTTGACAGGAAAAGTACCTCAGGAACTTGTCAGTTCCTGGGAGAGAGATTGGTCTCTTGGTTCTGTAAGAAGCAGGCCTCTGTCTCAACTTCAACTGCAGAAGCTGAATATATAGCAGCTGCTAGTTGTTGTTCACAGATCCTGTGGATACAAAATCAGCTTTTGGATTATGGGTACTCACACAAGAACACTAAAATCATGTGTGACAGTACAAGTGCTATCTCCATTGCACAAAATCCAGTGCACCACTCTAGAACGAAGCACATTGAGATTAGACACCATTTCCTGAGAGATTGTGTGGAAAAGAACAAGATCAGCCTTGAGTTCATATCCACAGACCTTCAGAGAGGTGATATATTCACCAAGCCCTTAGATGAACAGAAGCATCTGTTCTTTTTAGTTCAACTAGGCATGATTAATGGACGAGACTAAGTGTGACGTTTGCCTTGTTGAAATCTGTTCGAAGATAGTCGAACGACGTTCGACGATAGTCGAGCGGATCAAGCCTATCGTCAACCTATGGTTGATGATGGCTTATCTGCTTGAAGATCACCGACCGGAGTTCGAAGATCGTCGAACAGGTTGAGCTCATCGTCGATCTATGGTTGACGACAGCTTGCTGTTTGTGAAGACAGAAATAGTCGAACGATTGATCGACTACTCTGCTTTAGGACCGATCGTCGAACGACCGTTCGACTATCGTCTCCAGTATCTTTTAAATAGATCGACGATCGTTGTTTTAATATAAAGCCGATAGTCGACCTAGGTTAAAAGATAGTTGCTTTTATCGTCGACGGAGAGCGTCTTTTCGCATTCCGTCTTCCCGCTTGCTCTTTGTCTTGCTCTTTGTCTTGCGCTCCGTCCTCGCCGTCTCTCCCTCGACTTCTACAACGTTTTCAATGGCGATTGCTCCAGCACTTCTTGCAGTGGTAAAGTTTGATGCCGGATTCAGCGTTGATTTCGACGCCTTCAGCAGTTGCGAACCTGGGATAGTAGAAATCCTAAATCTGTGCAGAGATAAAGGCCTAGAGAGACTCATGTCCTACAGGATAAAGATAAACACTCAGGAAATCAAAGAGTGGGCCTTCACCTCATCGTCAACTGATGATTTAATGACCGGGACAATCAGCGGAGAAGAGGTAATTTTGACTCCCGCTGTTCTAACTGAAATTTTTGGATTAATTAATGGTGAAGAAGAGTATGAGCAAGACGCTCCTGAATTCGGAAGAATGTTAACTGAGCTGGGACATGCCGAAGGCATCCCCTCCAAGCTGCTCAAGGTGAATTTTCCCTTTAAGATCAAGTTTCTTGCAGAAGTTGTTGGAAAAGTGCTACTGGGAAAGCACTCAGCCCACGATAATATCACAAGGCAACAATTTGCACTAATGTGTGCAATTGTTAATAAGAAGCAGATAAACTGGGCTGGCATCATGTTTGATTTAATAAGAAAGAAGAATGGAAAGAAAGAGGTTACCCTAGGAAGGGTTGTTGGTATTTTTCTGAAGGAGAAATACCCCCATTTGCTTGTGTCTGCCGCCACCTCCATCAACGCGAGTAAGAAGATGGATCCTTCGCTGTTCTCAAAGTGGAAAAGAACTTTCCTGAAGCCCGCTCCCGCAGGGGTTGCTCCAGTTATATCTGAGAGCACCAGGACTGTCGCAGTCACTCCCCCTTCTAGTAGCTGGCTCAGCTGATATCTCTCTTCCATCCTCTTCTTCTGCTATGCCGTCTACTGCAGTTGAAGTTCCTTCAACTTCAACTGAAGTACGACATTCTGCCTCTCCTCCTGCATCTTCTCTCCCGACTGATCTTGCTGGGATTTCTCAACCTAGCTTTGATTTGTTGGCGTCTGAAATATCTTCTCCAGTTCATTCTCCAATTCCAACTCCTCCTCACTGTCCAATTCTATCTTCAGATCATCTTGATCACCCTGCATCCACCCATGCATCTCCACATCATTCTCCAGCTCCATCTCCAGCACATTCTCCAGCTCATCTTGCACATACCACCCCTGCTATTCTTCCACCCTTAGAAATTCCATCATCATCATCATCATCTTCTTTTGTTATATCTCCAGCATTTATTGCTAGCATTGTGGAGTTAATTACCCCCTCAATCAAAACTATGATTGATGAGGCAATTGCTCCCCTTGTTTCTTCCATATCTTCTTTGACTGCTGCTATTCAGGCACTCTCAAAGTCTGCTGAGCCCTCTTCTTCTGGGGGCTTGGTTTCAGTTTCTACTGAAATCAGGCAGGGGGAGATGCTTGATGAAGATATCTCAGAGCAGCCTTTGGCCTCCCCTCTAGCAGTTCATCTTGCAGTAACAGAGATAGTAGCAGAAGATTCAGCTCCTCCTCCTCCACCATCTGAAAAGGAAATATCTGATGCAATCATGTTGACAGAGTTTATAATAAAAGTTTTCTTAGAAGAATCCTCAACTCCCTTGGTTGCCCAGTACCTAGAAGGAATAATCACCTCCTTTCTAGATGATTTATGGGAGTTAGGAAACCCTGAAGAATATCCTGAAGGTATGTCTCTTTCTCAATTTGTAGATTACTTAATTGATATGTTAGTATGGGAATATCTGGAAGGGATGACTAGATGTCATTTAGCAAGATTTTATTCCTAATCCTACAGATATAATGGAAGAAGTAGTTGTTGTCCAAGAGCCAGAACCAGAACCAGAACCTGAACCTGCTCTAGAGATTTTAGATGCTATTGAGCCTGAACCTGTGTCTGCTCCTGATGT
Organism: Platanthera zijinensis; assembly: GCA_039513925.1. Taxonomy (NCBI): domain Eukaryota; kingdom Viridiplantae; phylum Streptophyta; class Magnoliopsida; order Asparagales; family Orchidaceae; genus Platanthera; species Platanthera zijinensis. Next base: position 16,635,265 of record CM077097.1, on the reverse strand, counting down.
TCAAGTGGTTGTAGAGCCAGTGAGTGAACCTGCTTCTGAAGTTCAACCTGAACCAGAAGTAGCTGTTCTAGCTTCTAAGGCTTCTCAGCAAGCAGTGCAAATTGAACTGGTCCCCACGACAGTTCCTGAGCTTCAAGAAATGGATTCTGAAAGTCAAATTGAAAAATCTATGGTATGGGATGATTCCCCAGGATTGGACTTAGATACTCTCCTGGCACAGGATGCCATGGAAGAAGAAATGGAAAAAGCTGCCTTAAAGGAAAAAGAAAGAGCTCTGAAAGAGGCTATTGATCCCTATGATATGCCTATCTCTTCAAATTCTGAAGAAGAAATTGATTCTGATGAATCTGCTGATTCTAAGAGAAAAAGGATTGCTAAAAAGAAAAGAAAGGATGTAGCTCCTCCTCCTGCAAATCCAGAAAATGATACACCATATTATATACTGAAAGGGATTGATCCCAAGTCAAAAGAATTCCAGCATTGGATGTGGTTTTCTAAAAATCAACAAAAGCAAAGGAAAAAGGCTAAGAGGTATGACCCTCCTGCTCCTAGATGGAATCCTAGAGGTCCTCCTCCACCTCCCGGTGCAGGAGCCTCAGGAAATTTATCTTCTAAATCTGCCTCTCAATCTGAACGATCAAATCCATCTCAACCTGCTCAAAGAAAAAGTTCTCAAGGTTTCCAAGGTAAAAGCCAATCTGGCTATCAAAGAACTGATACAGTTAAAGAACAAGTTAAGGAGGTAGTTTATCAAAGACCAACCTTTTCCCCTCCTCCTTCTCCAAAGAAAAAGGTTCCATCTCCAAAGCCAGTGCATACTGAGAAAGTTGTTCCAAAAGGTAAGTAATTTATTTTTGTCTGAAAATTCTAGCAAGAACTTTACTAAGTCTGCTCCCCTGTCTTATTTAGTTAATCAAGAAAAAGAACCAGTTGATTCCTCTTCTGAGATTGTTTATGAAAGCCCAGAGCTTGATCCTAACTTTAGGATGGCTCGTTTTCTTGAACTGGTTGGAGCAGCGCAAATCAGGAAAGCTAGAGAAGAAGGAATGGACACTGCCGGATTGACAACTATGTCTAAATTCAGAAAGAAGGAGCTCGAAAAGTTCCAGGTCAGACCTGAGATGTTTGATCCTTCAAAATATATGGAAAAGCATCCAGAGGCAGTGGTCCCAAGAACAACTGAATTGAAAATTATTGGAGAACAAGATTTGAAGCAATCGAAGAAAGAAGCTCTAGATCCTACAAGGAAAATTACTTTTGTTTCTAGTTCCTCTAATCCTGAATCTAACTCTAAAGCACCTTAATTAGTCATTGATTGACAGTTAATTTTATCTGATTGATTGATGATATCTGCTTAGTTATTTCCCTTTATGCATTTTATTTACTTTCTGTAATTAGTGTTGTTTGTTTTATTTGTTGAGAGACTTAACTCAAATAGGGGGAGATTGTTGGTACCCTAGGTTTTGATTTGAGTTCAGTCCTCTCTTTCTGTCTCTTGACCCAAGATTTATCTATGGTCAAAGGTTAGTTGATAGGTTAGATTCCCTAATTGTGTAGAATTGCTTTTCCAGATGAATATTTGGTTAAGTAGTTTTTCGTTCGACTATAGTCGAACGTCGCTCGACTATCGTCTATCGGCTGATCGACGATCGTCTATCAGTTGGTCGACGTTCTGTCTGCTTTGATAGCTCGACTATCTGTTGATAGATCGACTATCTGTTTGTCTTGGTAGTTCGACTATCTGTTGATAGATCGACTATCTGTTTGTCTTGGTAGTTCGACTATCTGTTGATAGGTCGACTATCTGTCGTCTTTGATAGTTCGACTATTTGTCCTGATAGTTCAACTATCTGATAGCTCGACTATCTGTTGATAGGTCGACTATCTGCTTGTTTTGATAGTTCGACTATCTGTTGATAGGTCGACTATCTGTGTTGCTTCGATAGTTCGACTATCTGCTTGGATAGTTCAACTATCTAATAGTTCGACTATCTGTTGATAGGTCGACTATCTGTTTTGTTTTGATAGGTCGACTATCTGTTGATAGGTCGACTATCTGTTTTCTGTGATAGGTCGACTATCTGCTTGATAGGTCGACTATCTGTTTTGCTTTGGTAGTTCGACTATCTGTCCGGATAGATCGACTATCTGATAGCTCAACTATATGTTCTGATAGGTCGACTATCTGCCGAGGTAGTTCGACTATCTTCTTTGATAGTTCGACTATCTGGATCGTTCGACTATCTGTTTGATAGGTCGACGATCTCCGTGCGCCGTTCGACGATCTCCGAGGGCCGTTCGACGTTTTGCTGTATGCTCTTATTTAGTTTGTCGTCTTCTATGATGTGACAAATTTAATATCTATTCTGGCATATTTTATAATAGATTATCTGAATAATTTGTGACATTATTTCCATGCAATATCAGTTCTATTCTATATGCATGAGCTAATCTTTTCTGACAAAGTTGTTTGTCTTATAGCTGAGATATGCAATCTGCTTTATCTGCCAGGCTGTCCTTTATAGCCGTTAGACTCAAAAAGTCTTCCTTGGCCGTAAAGAGTTCTTTCTGATGTGATTTTCTCTTATATTATTTCATCAGAAGTATTTGCAGCTTCTTAGAAAGCTTTATCCTTTTATAGGATATCTGCCTGCAGTATTTGTGTTTTGCTTTATGCTTTTTGCAGCCCAGCTTGCAGAGTTCAGAAAAAGACAAGATTCAAACTCAATTAGAGCCGTTGCTGCTGCTGATATATAAAGACTTCTTTGAAGAAGAAATCAACTAGTCCACAGAGAAAAGAGATCAACTAGTTCTCAGATCATATTCATTCAGCAAGCTTACAGCAAGAACAAGTTTAACTGCTCTCAGCAATCTTCACTCAACTGAGAAGTGTTAGCTATTCTGCTCTTCTTCAACCTGAGTTCTCCTGTTTCCAGGAAGTTCTGACTGAGAGATTTTTTGAAGAAGAAGAAGAAGAAGATAGCTGCTAGAAGATTTTCATTTCTTATTTTATATCTTCTTGTAGTTCTTCCTTCAGTATTTACTGAAGTGTTTCTGCACTGAAGCAAGACTTCACCTGGACGTTCTTTGAGCCAGGGGGAGCCTTGATTCTTTTAGAGCTTTCTAGCTCAGTGCAAGTTATTGTGCTTCTCTAATCTATTATAAAATAGAGAAGACACCTTAACCCCTTCTCCCCCTCCTGTACAGGGTTATTACTCCCTTCAAAAGTATCCCTTGGTGGCAGGGCACCTAATCAAAAACCTGTGTTCGGTTTTTAGACACCTGATCAAAAGTCTAAAGGGTCTCTTGATCTACCTGAAGCAGATCTTATTGGTGGCAGGGCACCTGATCAAAAACCTGAGTGGATTCCTACCTTGTTGGTAGAAGAGTGGACGTACCCAAGTTGTTTGGGGAACCACTATAAATTCCTTGTGTCGTCTGGATTGCCTTGTTTAATTACTTGCATTGTGGCTGTGATTAGATCTTAACTAGGTTTGCTAGTTGCTGGATAGGATCCAAAGCTAAACTGTAATTACAGTTAGCTTTAGTTTTTGCACAACACTTGTGTTAGGCTCTAAGGTTTAATCTTAAATATCTATAACTTTCATTCCGCATTTAACTCCAAGGGAGTTGAATAGAAATTCAACTTTGCTAGTGCAATTTTTGATTACTCTATTCACCCCCCTCTTGAGTAGTATCTATCCCTTCTCTTTCAGAACGGTTAGATTTCATCCGGACCTTCCTTTAGGTCCTCCTGGCAGACCCAATTATTTCTCGCCTACCAAAGCTCCTCCGCCCATTGCCCGCGTTCATGCCATCCTTCTCCGGAGAGAAAGTGACTGATGGAATTAGATCATTCTCCCAGGTAAATCAGGGAGTAGATTTTGAAAAAAATGGGTGGACGGCAAAGATAACAAAAATCCATCAAAAGTTTCGAGCTTAAAAAAAGTTTCGAAATCCCATTGGTCGAAGAGATGCCTTAGGGTCAGTTTGTTTGGGCGTTTTTCCTCCTTTGCGTTGGCATCAGAACATTTTTTTTCCAGTTAGTTTCGGCGTTCCGTCGGCATCGGAGGAGAGAAATGCCAGTCTCCTTTCCAGCAGCTGCTCCGACCTTCTTTCCAATGCGAGCGTTACCAACGCAACCTATGGCGAAGGCGGTGGCGCTGCTTTGACGGTGCTCTGGCGAAGGGGCGGTGCTCCGTCGGTGCTCTGGCGGTGCTCTGGCGGTGCTCCGACTTAGGGGCGGTGCTTTGGAGAAGCTATTTCGATCTCCAGTCATGAATTCCGGCCGGAGCTACGCTACCCCCTCCCGTCAGAGCTCCGCCACCCCCTCCCGCCGGAGATAACCCTCTCGTGAGATCTCCAGCCATTGATTATTATTATGATTATTATATTATTATTATAATATTATTATAATATTATGATTATTATCATATTAGTATATTATGATTTATGATTATGAATTATTATTATAAATAATTAATTATAATCTATTTTAATTAGTATAATTATAATTTTTTATAATTAAATGTAACTAAAACTCACCGCTGTTTTACCAAACTGTTTGTTCATTTTAAACAGCTCTGTCACCGCTATTTTACCAAATTATTTCTTCATTGTATAAGCTCCATTCCCATAACTCCATTCCCACAACTCTATTCTCACAACATTTTTTGTCACCGCCACCGTCGAAACAAATTGACCCTTAATATCCGCCAATTCAAAAGGCCTTAAGTTTGGAAGGTGTGGAAACAACTGTTTGAGCAAAGATTTCAGTAGAAACTATAATACTTACCAAAATGAATAGCTTCGTTGATAACAAATTTTTTTGCTAATTTTTATGCGCAAATCACTTTAATAATAATAAACTATTAAACAAAATGTCTAATTTTAGATAGGTGCAAACCATCTCCACCTCCCTACCAATCTCTTCCTCCTCCAATAACGATACTCCAGCTGTGTAGCCATTCCTTTCACCTCTCTCAATGTCTACATGTGATTGGCCGAATGACAACGCCGGTGTTGAGTGTGTCATGTAGAATGTACGGTAATGTCTGAGCGTGTATTGTGACTTGCTAAAAGGGGCGGTTTAGTTCCACACCGCCTAGCGTGCTCATTGGTCCTGAGTTTATAAGCGGGGTGATCACTCCTCACCTAACCGCATGGTTTTAGGAAGTGACACCACAATACTTTACATGATATCAAAGCAGGGGACACGTGGCGAGTGAGGGTGTTGAGTGCGCCACGTGGAATGGACAGTGATATCTGAACATGTGTCGCGGCTCGCTAAAAAGGGTTGTTTAGTCCCACACTACCTAGAGTGCTCGTTGGACTTGGGTGTATAAGCGGGGTGGCCACTCCTCCCCTAATCGGTGGGTTTTGGGGAGTGACGCCACAAAGCTTTACAAAAACTACGCAGTCTGCCGGAAAATCATACCGTGCGGGCGGTTAACATCACTAGTTCGTAAAGCTGTACAGACTGCCAAACCAGACCGCGCGAACTCAGCCAAATATATCAGATCGTTGCTAACTCCGCGGTCTATGCAGTCTGTACATTCAGACCGCCAACTTCTCACTTCAACATTTTCAACACACTTCCTTAAAGTGAAATTCAGAAACCTCTTAAAGAAATCCCCGCATCCGTTCAAATGACTCCTTCGACAGCAGCTTCGTGATGATGTCGACAACATTGTATTTGCTCTGCCCAAATTCCACCATCGGAGATCCCTTCAACAACTTCTCTAGAACGAAGAGATACTCGATCTCAATGTGTTTTGTTCGCGCGTGAAACACTGAGTTTGTAACCAGCTTCATAACACTCTCGTTGTCACCGCGAATCAGAGTAGGACCTCACACCTCCTCATATATTTCCTCCAGCAAGCTGCACAACCAGATGGCCTCCTTGGCCTCCAAGGACGACGCCTTGTATTCTGCTTTAGTGGTGGAGATAGACACAAAATCCTGATTCATACTACACAAAGAGATTGCCACTGAACTAGTCACGAAGACATACCCAGATGTCGACTTCCGATCATCTGTATCTCTACCATAGTCAGCTTCGTGAACCCGTGCAAGTTGAAGCTTGTGTTCTCATAAAAGAGCTTCATGCTCGAGGTGGATACATACTTTAGTATTTTTTACCGCTACTAGATGAGTTGGGTACATTGATCACAATGTCCTAAATTTGAAGAAGGTCCACAAGTCAATAGTATACACATGGATGCATCTAATATATGCTCAAAGTTCATTGTATGCATCTTGTACTCTGTTATATTGATTTGACAGGTTGTCAGGGTCATAATGACCGTTATACCCAAGACAGGTTGTCGAACAGGCAAAAATCTGGCTAAGTCCAAAAGCGTCGAGTGAACTCCCTTCACTCATTGCCAAAAGAGCAAAAACGATGACAGAACACAATGCAGTCAAAGCCGCAGTATTGCTGACTAGAATTCTGGCTAAGGACAGAAGCGTTGAGTGAATACAGTTCACTCAACGCCTACTCAACAAAAATTCTTTATAAGTATAGATTCGATGAGTGAAGATTGGCCACTCAACGCCTCATCATGAATTCAGCCAAAGCCAGAAAGCGTTGAGTACATAAGCATCACTCAATGCCTTCATAAAGGAATATTCTACTAAGTCCAGATGCGGTGAGTGATGAAGGCTCACTCAATGCCTTATTAGTTAGAGTGTAAAAGTGAAATGCGTTGAGTGATGAAGGCTCACTCAACGCCTCAAGATGTGATTTTCTGCTAAGTACTTCTGCGTCGAATGACAAGGCCTCACTTAACGCCTGTGCAGAATGTATGGAAATTATCAAGTCCACAAGTGCTGAGTCATGCTGATGTCATTAATATTTCAAATGTTGCGGGAATGGCGCGCTAGAGGACAAAAGGCGCCGCATGCCTTCAGTAAAACATTTAATGCAAAAGAGGTGTTGCAGTTACCAACTCGGGGTGGTCCATACTGCACAAAGAGTCGTTGGACTGCGGGATACAAAATCTTAGTCCCGAGAAAGATCAAGACAGCTTTTTGGTTATCTTCTTCCTTGAGACTAAGTTGAAGTTTTCTCATAACTTACTTTCACAGTGAGTCTGTAAACCACAGATAGTTGTTGGCTGCTTACGAAATACTTTACTTGTCTTCAACAACAAGGTCAAAAATCCTTCTCTGAACAAGAAGGAGTTGCAGAGCTATCTTCAAGGTGTTTTCCTTCTTCAAGGCCACTACATTCTTTTGTTACTTCAAAGGCTTGAAGGAATAGGGCTCTATAGAAATCTTCCCAACACAAGCTGAAACTTTCTGAAGATATATTCTTGGTGTTGTGGATAAGTTAGGACTGAGCTCACTCAGTCTAGGAAGAAGGCTCAGAGGACACTTTTTCTGGAGCCAATCATCAACAACAACTTTCTATTTCTGTAGGATATTGATTGTTCTGAGTTGTAAGCCTGAAATATAAAGGCTGAGTGATAGGATTTAGGTGTGAATCTGAGGTAAGGCTTCTATGCCTGAGGTAGGATCCGAGTTTGATCTGAGGTATGAGAGCTATATTCTCTGAGTATAGGGCCATCCTTTTGGCCTAAGTTGCAGTGCATTTTTTTGTGCCTGAGGTAGGGATCTGAAGGATCACTGAGTTGTAGGAGTAGAGTTTACTCAGAGTAAATAGGGTTGTGTCTTGAGGTAGGACTTGAAGGAAGTCTGAAAGATCCGGAGGAATCTGAGTTGTAAGCTCTTTGAGCTGAGTTTGGAGAAGATTGCCTTGTCTAACACACTGTTAGAAAGGTGAGAGGGATAGTGGATGTACCCATACCTTGGGGAACCACTATAATTCTTGGTATGCTGTTTCTTATTCTTGAAAGCTAACAAAATAATTGAATACTGATCACACCTTAAATCAAAAAGTAGTCATAAAGACTAGGAAACCTATTCACCCCCTCTAGGTATATAGTTACTCTTGAAACAAAGACTTTCAAGTGGTATCAGTGGAAGGTTGTGAAAGTCTACCTAGTGTCAACTATCTTCACCTATGGGGGGGGGGAATAGGTGTCTCTGTAGCGTATTTGCGGAATTAAGATTTTACCTGCACAAGAAAACAAAACAACCAAGCACAGAAAATACACAGGCAAATTATAGTGGTTCCCCGATTTGGGTACGTCCACTTTCCCCCTTCGACCTATCTCCCAACACGGGACGACTCGGTCACTTCACCAACAGGATTGAAATCCAATCCTTGCACTAACGGAAGGAACCCTTCCACACGTAGGAGTCAACACTCCCACAACCCGGGTTGCACCCAACCCTTACAACTAAAGACCAATCGGTCCGTTACAAAGAAATTGAAAATGCTTGTAAGAAATACAAACGACGTTTGGAGAGTAAGGTGTCCCTCTTCGTTCGACGACGTGTTCTTGAAGTCAACGAAGAGTCCACAACCCTAGATCTCTCTTGGAAAGAATCTTCCCGAAACCGGCGGCGGCTTAAAGCGGCGGCAAGGTTCTTGGAATCAGCGGCGGTGACAGAGAGCTGCTGCTGTGCTATCTTGATTCAAACTTCGTAGCTAGGGAAGCAAGGTCTTCCAACGGTCACACTAGGATCGATCGTCTCGATCGATTTGGAAGGGGAAGGATTTTCCCGATCAACGAATCAAGAGACAAGGGATCTCTGGTTAGACGCGTGAGATGCTATGCTATCCTAAGCTTCGGTCGCCGGAGATCTGGAAGAACCTGAGATCAGCAACGGCGACAAGCGCACGAGCGGCGGAGACGATCGGCGGAGCGTTAGGGCTTGTCGGCGGCTCGTGCTTTTTGAAATCTCGTGTATCTCTTGCCTACTGTTCATACATACAGAGTATATATACATTATGTCAAGTATGTGACCGTTGTGGGTCCCACTGATAAGAAGACATGAGCCCGGTTCGAAACAGTTCAGATAGTTTGAACCGGTCCAGAGAACAACAGGAAACTGCCTAAGTCAAATTCGGCGAGAATCGTAGGTGATTCTCGCCGAATCGGCGAGAATCACTTACGATTCTCGCCGACTTCTACTTAGCCGAAATCTGGCTGAACTGATACAGAAGCTGGGGAGAATCGGCGGGAATCACTTTTGATTCTCACCGAATCGTCGAGAATGTAAGGTCATTCTCGACGAATCGGCGAGAATCATAAGTGATTCTCGACGATTCTGCCTTAGAAAATTTCCCTGTCTGTGACAAGATAGCCGGCTTCAACCGGTGAGAATCAGCTAGTGATTCTCGACGACTCGGCGAGAATCATTAGTGATTCTCACCGAATCGGCGAGAATCACTTAGTGATTCTCGTCGATTTTTACTTGGGCTATTTCTCCTCTTTCTTTCCATGAGCTGGTCTTTGGCCCATCCTTGCTCCTTGTCTGCTCTTGCTTTATCATAGCCCTGTACTTGAAATTAAGTACACCCCAATAGAGAGAGTACACGTAGACCAACACACTGATCTGCTCAACGAGGGATTACGTTGCACAGACCCGTATATATTGACCCACTGCACCCTGACATTGGTGTGTACTTAGCGTGGAATAACTGCAAGCACAACTGGAAATATTTCATCAAATACATTGTCTATTTACCTTGGCTTGCACAGGGGCTTCTTCAAATCAGGTATATTGTGGATGCAATACCCAACAATCTCCCCCTATTTGAAGAAGCCTAAACCCTACAAGCTAAGGTGAATAGAGCATATAGAAATGAAAAACCGAAACTTAAGAGTGAGGTGATAGGGATAAGGATTACCCGTTACTTGAGAGCAAACTAGAGCATTGAGCTACCTTAGCCTTAGCCGAGAGGGTAATCTCCCCCTTTTCGGCTTCTGCAAATTTGGGTCTGGTGCACCAGACACCATGCTCCCCCTCAGTTCGTGCACTTATGTTGTCACTTGAAATGCTGGCAGATGCTCCCCCTAGAGGCACGAGCCAGGAGCGTCTGGAGTCTTTATTCTTCATAGTTGAGCATCCCCAATTCAGTTTTGAAGAGACTGAACTTGGCCTCGTCTAAGGGCTTTGTGAAAATATCTGCAATCTGCTTGTCCGTGGGGACATAGCAGAGAGAGATGTCCTTGTTCTCCACGTGCTCCCGAATGAAGTGGTAGCGCACTTCAATATGCTTCGTTCTGCTATGCGATACTGGATTGTTTGCGATGGCAATTGCACTTGAGGAGTCGCAGTACATGGGTACTTCCTTGAACTGAAGATCATAGTCTGCTAACTGGTTCCTTATCCATAGGAGTTGTGCGCAACAGCTCCCTGCCGAGATGTACTCAGACTCTGCTGTGGAGGTTGCGACACAATTTTGCTTCTTGCTGTTCCAGGAGATAAGCCTTCTTCCGAGGAATTGGCACGTCCCGGAAGTGCTTTTCCTATCATCCCTACTCCCTGCAAAATCAGCATCTGAAAAACCTATTAGCTCGACATCATTGTTTCTCGGGTACCACAAGCCAAGATTGGGAGTACCTTTAAGGTATCTAAGAATTCGCTTTGCAGCGACATAATGAGATTCCTTAGTGTTCACCTGATATCTGGCACAAACACATGTGGAGAACATGATATCTGGTCTACTGGCAGTAAGGTAGAGCAGGGATCCAATGATGCTTCTGTATTTGGTTTCATCGAAAGGTTTACCTTTCTCATCCTTATCCAGAGACATAGTGGATCCCATTGGAGTCCTCATAGAGGTTGCATTCTCCATTCCGAATTTCTTGAGGAGTTCATTTGTGAACTTCGTCTGAGAGATGAAGATTCCATCCTCAGACTGTTTCACTTGAAGTCCCAAGAAGTACTTCAGCTCCCCCATACTGCTCATTTCAAACTTTCCTTGCATAAGTTTGGAAAACTTTTTGCAAAGATTGTTGTCCGTGGAGCCAAATATAATGTCGTCAACATAGATTTGCACCAGCAAAATCTTGCCTTTGACTTCCCTGAGAAACAATGTCTTGTCTATTTTTCCTCTAGAGAATTTGTTCTCAAGAAGAAAACTAGACAATGTCTCATACCAAGCTCGAGGAGCTTGTTTTAAGCCATATAGTGCTTTATTAAGAAAATATACATGACTAGGATAAGTAGGATTGACAAAACCTGGTGGTTGAGCGACGTATACTTCCTCTTTCAAATCTCCATTCAAGAAAGCTGATTTCACGTCCATCTGATAAACTGTGAATCCTTTGTGGGAGGCATAAGCTAGGAATATCCGGATAGCTTCGAGCCGTGCAACTGGTGCAAACGTCTGGTCAAAATCAATCCCCTCCTCCTGACGGTAACCTTGAGCCACTAGCCTGGACTTGTTCTTTATGATGACACCATGTTCATCCAGTTTGTTCTTGAAGATCCACTTGGTGCCAATCACATTCTGCTTTTGAGGTCTGGGCACAAGCGTCCAAACGTTGCATCTTTTGAACTGATGCAATTCATCTTGCATGGCCAAAATCCATGCATCATCTTTGTTTGCCTCGTCGAACTTCTTTGGCTCAACCTGTGACAGGAAGCTAAGATGCAGAATCTCGTTAATAGTACCTCGTCGAGTTCTGACCCCGTCACGAGGATCTCCGATGATCTGATCTCTAGGATGATCCCTCACGTGTCTGAGCTGAAGAAGTCTGGCGTCAGGAGCTTCGACTACTTCTTGGGCATCTCCTTCTTCTAAAGGATTTGCTCCATTTTGATTTTCAACGTCTCCGATCGGCGTAGCAGTGGATACCTTGACGTATATTGGAGGTGCATCTTTCACGTGCTCATCCAGTTGCAACCCTTCGAGTCTGTCACCTACATCTTCAGGAAGAAGACTAGAAGTCTTGCAATTAAGCAAACTTCCTTCATCAAATATAACATTGATTGACTCCTCTACCACTAGGGTTTTCTTGTTGAAAACTCTATAAGCCCGGCTGCGGCTATTATAACCCATAAATATGCCTTCGAAGCATTTTTCACCGAACTTAGTACGCGGGTACTTCCCATTATTCAGTACATAACATTTGCAGCCAAAGATCCTCAGGTAGGACATGGTTGGTTTCTTGCCTTTCAGTAGCTCATAGGGAGTCTTACGATGGCTTTTGTTAATCAATGCCCGGTTTTGTACATGACAAGCCGTATTGACAGCCTCGGCCCAGAAGTATTCTGGGAGAGAAGCGTCATTCAACATTGTCGTGCTTGCCTCAATGAGTGTTCTATTTCTCCTCTCCGCCACTCCGTTCTGTTGAGGAGTGCGAGGGGAGGAGAATTCATGAAAGATACCAAGTTCTTCACAGAACTCTGTCATAGCCCCAGACTCAAACTCTGTTCCGTGGTCACTTCTGATTTTGACCACCGAGCAGTTAAGTTCGTTCTGTATCTGCTTGACAAAATTAGTGAAGATGTCAAACGTATCCGACTTGCATTTTAAGAAGAACACCCACGTAAACCGAGAGTGATCATCTACAATCACTAGCGTATACGACTTCCCTCCTAAGCTATGAACTTGCATAGGACCAAACAGGTCCATGTGCAGAAGATAAAGACATCTGGAGGAATCTTTGTCTGGGATGCTCTTAAAGGTAGCCCGAGTCTGCTTGCCCATTTGACATGCAGGACATGGACTATCTTTAATGCACTTAATAATGGGAGCATCCCTTACTAAGTCTTTTGAAAATAGCATATTAATTGTCTTGTAATTAATGTGTGCCAATCTCTTGTGCCATTGTTCGCAAAGAGATGCATTGCCTTTTGCTACTAGGCATACAGGGGTAGAAGAGTCTAAACTAAGAAAGTCTAAACAGAAAATATTTCTGCTCCTAATGCCTGTTAATACGGTCTCCGAAGAGTCACATGATATTATCAGGCATTTATCCTTGCAGAACTTAACGTCATACCCTTTATCACATAACTGGCTTACGCTGATCAGGTTGTGATTTAACCCTTCAACATAAGCTACGTTTGTGATAGAGAGTATACCGTTGGAAATCGTACCGTAACCTCTGGTGATTCCCCGATCAGATCCCCCAAATATGACTTTGGATCCATCCTCGACTGGAGAGTACTCCCTCAGCAGGCTTCTTGTCCCGGTCATGTGACAGGAGCATCCACTGTCCAAATACCAAATAGGAGTTTTGTTGGCCTTTGGACATCCCTGCAAAACAGAATTAATTTGCCTTAGGAACCCAATCAAACTTGGGTCCTAGATTCCTTGTTAGCATACTCCCCCTCGATTGGTTAACTCTACGAGTGGTCGGCCTCGCATCGCTAACATAAGGAGTCTCGTTATACCTTGGATTAAACCAACAATCCACGGCAAAGTGACCAATTTTGCCACAGCACTAGCAGTCAAACCTGTTATACTTCCTCTTGGGCGCCTGCTTTACCCTTGAAACGTGGGGTTCAGCTGGGGCCGAAGACCTGGAGGTGGAGGCAACATGATGACCACAGTCACATGACTTCTTCACCTCTTGGCTTTTCAGTGTAACATGTTTGGCCTTAGGTGCCAGCTTCCTATTATGGCCGCTAGAGAATTGACCATAATTTCCCAAGTGGATTTCCTCATAGGGTGCCTTGAAGACACTCTCACTGAAGTTACGGGGAAAGGTCCACCCATCATATCGGCTCTTCGGCTTTGCAACCGAGGGCCTGAAGTGATGCCCATATGTTGACTCAAAGTCATGTTGGTTACAGGGAAAGCTAGGCTTTCTGAACTCAACAGGACTGAGTGGGGCCTTTCCTTTCTCTTCAGCAGAGGCTTTCTTGGCAGCCTTATTCTTTCTCCTGTTCCTGTTTCTCCTGGACGAGGAGCTAGATACCCCTACGTGCCCCAGGCCTGCCCCTTTGGCTTGAGCAGAGAAGGTGTCAACTAATGGAAGAACAGTTTTTGGCATAGAGAAGCTCTTGACGATCTTCCTTTCTGCCGCAAGTAGTTCTTCCAACTTGTCGACTTCCTCCTGCTTAAGATCAAGGAGCTTAAGAGACTCTGAATGCTTTGAAGTCAGGTCCAAGTGCTCCTGTCGGAGGGAGATCAAACTGGTGATCTCTTCCCTCAGGGAGACACTCTCACCTTTAAGGAATTTGACTTCCTTTTTCTCCGCCTTCAGTTTCTTTCGACATTTCAGGAATGTGTTGAGCAGAAGCTCATACTTATCTAGGAGCTCAGCTTCAAGGGCAGAGGGGCTATCCTCAGCATCATCATCCTGAGACTCAGGATCAGAGTCAGAGTCGGAGAGAGGGGTGTGAGCTTTTACCTTCCCAGTAAATGGGGGGCAATCTCCTTCTGAGTCAGAGCGACCCATTAGCCCAAAGTAGGCTTCCTCATCATCGCTGGTGTCTGACGTGTCAGATTCACTCAGCGTCTTTGGCTTCTTTGCGATGTAACTCCTCTCCTTCTTCTTGTCTCTTGAGGACCTGTGCTCCTCTCCCTTTCCCTTTTCCCTCTTGCCTTGATGGCAGTCGGCCACGACGTGTCCTGGCTTGTTGCAACCAAAGCATATAATGTCAGAAGAGCGGTGTTTGTTCGGTTTGGAAACATACCTGTCAGAGGAATAGTTCTTCTTCTGATCCCTTGAGGAGGAGCTGGTTCTCTTTCTCTGATTCCTCAGCTTGAGGAACTTCTTGAATTCCCTTATGATAAGGGATAAATCTTCCTCAGATAACTCTGATCCGGAGGAGCTTGGCTCAGAGTCTTCCTCTTCATCCCTCTTCCATGCCCGGGAGGAAGCGACACCCTTACCCTTTCTGGAGTGAATGGCTTTAGGGTCACCGTCTTTTCCTTGGCCGCGGCTTTCTCTGCTTCCTCTTCAGCCTTCCTTGTGCTCAACTGAAGCTCATAGGACATGAGCTTCCCGAACAGAATCTGAGGGTCGGTTTCCGCAAGTCTGCCAAACTCGCAGATGGCGCAGATCTTTGTGTCCCATTCCTTAGTGAGGGACCTAAGGAATTTATCATTGAGTTCACCGTCAGTGAACACTCTTCCATATCCTTTGAGTGCATTGACGATCTTGAGGAAGTTTTCGAAGGTGACTCCGATCTCCTCCTTTGGCCCTTGTCTGAAGGCCTCATATTTCTGATTGAGGAGGGATCTCCGATCGTCCCTCACTTCATCTGTGCCCTCCATTAAGACAATCAGACAGCTCCAGAGATCCTTGGCTGTCCTGCAATTGCTGAAGTTCTACATCATAGAGTCATCAACTGCGCTCACCAGGATGTTCTGAGCTTTCTTGTCAAGTCCGAACAGCACCATTTCATCCTTGTCCATTTCCGAAAGTTGCTTGGGTACTTTCCTGGTAGGATCAATGGTGGAGGCCTTAGTGGGAATGTAAGGTCCCTCCTCCACTATCATGAAGAGCCGAGGGTCGACCGCTTCCATGTAGAATCTGATTCTTTCCTTCCAGATAGGAAAGTTCAGTCTGGTGCATACTGGGATTTTGCCGGAGTGCTTGAGTCTGTCCATGGAGGATATCTGTCTGCTTCTTGACACTGGGGGCAGGATTCTACTCAATGTGTGAACCTTTTTGATGAGCAACCTCCCTCTGATACCACTTGAAAGTCTACCTAGTGTCAACTATCTTCACCTATGGGGGGGGGGGAATAGGTGTCTCTGTAGCGTATTTGCGGAATTAAGATTTTACCTGCACAAGAAAACAAAACAACCAAGCACAGAAAATACACAGACAAATTATAGTGGTTCCCCGATTTGGGTACGTCCACTTTCCCCCTTCGACCTATCTCCTAACATGGGACGACTCGGTCACTTCACCAACAGGATTGAAATCCAATCCTTGCACTAACGGAAGGAACCCTTCTACATGTAGGAGTCAACACTCCCACAACCCGGGTTGCACCCAACCCTTACAACTAAAGACCAATCGGTCCGTTACAAAGAAATTGAAAATGCTTGTAAGAAATACAAACGACGTTTGGAGAGTAAGGTGTCCCTCTTCGTTCGATGACGTGTTCTTGAAGTCAACGAAGAGTCCACAACCCTAGATCTCTCTTGGAAAGAATCTTCCCGAAACCGGCGGCGGCTTAAAGCGGCGGCAAGGTTCTCGGAATCAGCGGCGGCTACGGAGAGCTGCTGCTGTGCTATCTTGATTCAAACTTCGTAGCTAGGGAAGTAAGGTCTTCCAACGGTCACACTAGGATCGATCGTCTCGATCGATTCGGAAGGGGAAGGATTTTCCCGATCAACGAATCAAGAGACAAGGGATCTCTGGTTAGACGCGTGAGACGCTATGCTATCCTAAGCTTCGGTCGCCGGAGATCTGGAAGAACCTGAGATCAGCAGCGGCGACAAGCGCACGAGCGGCGGAGACGATCGGCGGAGCGTTAGGGCTTGTCGGCGGCTCGTGCTTTTTGAAATCCCGTGTATCTCTTGCCTACTGTTCATACATACGGAGTATATATACATTAGGTCAAGTATGTGACCGTTGTGGGTCCCACTGATAAGAAGACATGAGCCCGGTTCGAAACAGTTCAGATAGTTTGAACCGGTCCAGAGAACAACAGGAAACTGCCTAAGTCAAATTCGGCGAGAATCGTAGGTGATTCTCGCCGAATCGGCGAGAATCACTTACGATTCTCGCCGACTTCTACTTAGCCGAAATCTGGCTGAACTGATACAGAAGCCGGGGAGAATCGGCGGGAATCACTTTTGATTCTCACCGAATCGTCGAGAATGTAAGGTCATTCTCGACGAATCGGCGAGAATCATAAGTGATTCTCGACGAATCGGCGAGAATCATAAGTGATTCTCGACGATTCTGCCTTAGAAAATTTCCCTGTCTGTGACAAGATAGCCGGCTTCAACCGGCGAGAATCAGCTAGTGATTCTCGACGACTCGGCGAGAATCATTAGTGATTCTCACCGAATCGGCGAGAATCACTTAGTGATTCTCGTCGATTTTTACTTGGGCTATTTCTCCTCTTTCTTTCCATGAGCTGGTCTTTGGCCCATCCTTGCTCCTTGTCTGCTCTTGCTTTATCATAGCCCTGTACTTGAAATTAAGTACACCCCAATAGAGAGAGTACACGTAGACCAACACACTGATCTGCTCAACGAGGGATTACGTTGCACAGACCCGTGTATATTGACCCACTGCACCCTGACATTGGTGTGTACTTAGCGTGGAATAACTGCAAGCACAACTGGAAATATTTCATCAAATACATTGTCTATTTACCTTGGCTTGCACAGGGGCTTCTTCAAATCAGGTACATTGTGGATGCAATACCCAACAGGTTGTTCAAAAAGGACCTAACAGTCTGAACAGATCTCCAAGAGTAGCTGAAATTTATCTCTATGAGTTCAGGTCAGAACTATAAGGAGTTGAGCTCAATGAAGCTGCCTATTTGCAGGAAGGAAATCTTTGGGATTTAGAAAGAGAGGGTCAGGATATTCATGGAATCCTCAGACCCTAGAATATTCATTACAGTTCAAGAAGGACCCTTCATTCCAACGAAGATCTATGTCCTAGATGCATATGTCCAAACTCTAAATAAATATACTGAAATGACCAAAGATGAAGTCATCTTGACAACCATGGATAAAAGGGATCAGAATATCATTGTCAGTACCATTGATGACTCTACCTTCCAAAATTTGATCCACTGCAAGGAAACTAAAGAGATGTAGGATTCTATTTTTGTTTATATGGAAGGCATATAGGAGGTGTGGGATGACAGGAAATCCCTCCCGAATTAATAATATGAAGCCTTAAACAAGGCATGAAAGATTCCATAGCTGAATGCCATGAGAAGTTCTTCTTAATAGTGAACAGTCTGATCACATATGGCAGACAATTCACTAACAATGAGTTGAATGACAAGTTTTTGAGATCCCTAAACAAGGAATGAGATATCAAGATCTGTGCCATCAAAGAAGTTGACAACTTGGTAAACACTCTGCCTCAGAACTTGTTTGGGAAGTTGCTATCCCATGAGATGCAGCTAAACTCCAGGAGGGCTGAAGAGGATGCTGCCAGATCTCTCAGCAAAGAGAAGACTGTGGCCTTCAGAGCTGAAGCCATAAGAAGAAGTAGGGAAAAGACTCCTCCACTAAGGAGAGTTGTAGAGTCAGAGAGTTCTGATCCCAGCTCCTCTGGGAATGAACTGTTTGATGGAGAACTAACACTGTTCTCAAAACAGTTCAAGAAGATGCTGAGCAGAAGAAGACAATGGAATAACAAAGGCTCTTCTAGCTCCATCTCAAAGAAACCTTACTCCAGCAAGGACAAATCTAGAAATAACTCCTCTGGGGAAAGGTATGACTCCAAGTAGAACAAATATGTTAAGACTAATGTTGTTTGCTATTGTTGCAATAAGAGTGGACATATCATTGCTGACTGTCCAGTTAAGAAGAAGGAGCATATGAAATCTGAAGGCAAGTGTGCGAACAAAAAAGAGAAACCGAAATTTGGACAATAACAGAATTTTTATTTCCAAAAATTGTAAGTATTACAAAGGTATGACCTCTCTTTAATAGAATGGAGGAGAAGAGAGAGATTACAAATAAGTAATTGGGACTAAATACATTTAAGATGACTAACAGCTAGACAAAACCAGACCGCACAGGTCGCGCGGTTAGACGAGAAGGCTAATCGCCTGACCATGACGACAAGCTGCTAGAGGAGAACGCTAGACCGCCCGACTACCCAGCCACTAGAGAGAAGCCGCCAGACCGCCCGACTATCAAGCCGCCAGAGTGAAACTGCCAGACCGCCCGATCTCCATACTGCAACACTCCCCCTCAAGCTGGAATATATATATCAATCATGCCCAGCTTGTCGCAAATGTGAAAAAAAGGAAGCGGACACAGGCTTGGTGAAGATATCTACCAACTCGTTGTCTAAAGTAACGAACAGAGTGAAAATTTGTTTCTTCAAGAACTCTTCTCTAATAAAATAGCAGTCAACTTTGATGTGCTTTGTTCTCTCATGAAATGCCAGATTTTTTGAGATATATATAACAGTCTGATTGTCGCAGGAAATAGGTAGAGTATGATTATAGACTTCTCCTAAGTCCAGCATGAGAGCCCGTAATTACTTTAACACACAAGTTGTTGACCCATACTCCGATATTCAGCTTCGGTACTAGACCTGAAGATGACCGACTGTTTCTTGATCTTCCAGCTCATTAGGTTTCCTCCCACAAAGGTGCAGAATCCCGATGTGTACTTGCGATCACCTTTGTCATCAGTATAGCTAAAATATGAGTAGGCTTTAACCTTTAAATGACCATTCCTCTAAAACAATAGTCCCTTAGCAGGCGCCTCTTTAACATATTCCAATATTCTAAAGGCAGACTGTAAATGGCACTCTTTGGGAGCTTGCATAAACGGGTTAACTTTCCCTACAGCATAAGATATGTCGGGTCTGGTTATCGTGAGATAAATGAGTTTGCCAACCAGACGCCTGTACCTTGTAACATCTAACAGAGGATACAAGTCATCTGTCTAGGTTTTATCTTCTCTAGTATCCTTGGGGCATAAGGCAGGTTTAACCCCAGTCAAACCTTTCTCTTTTAGAAGATCAATAGCTTACTTATGTTGGGAGAGGACCAAAGAATTGGGCTTTCAAGAGATTTCTAACCCCAGAAAGTACTTTGGGGAGCCCATATCCTTCATGACAAGGTGTTGATGAAGATGATTCTTTGTCACCGCTACCCTAGCCTGGTCATCACCCGTGAGAAGAATATCATCCACATATACATCAAGAACCACCAGACCCAGTGCGGTTTTGAGAATGAATAACGAGTGATCGATAGAGCTTCTTGTGAAAATAATGTTTGCCACAATGCCACTGAACTTATCAAACCATGCTCGATGGCTTTGCTTTAGGCCATATAGATGGATTTCTTCAGTCTGCATACGCGTGTCTCCCCTGAGCAACATACCCAGGAGGTTGCTCCATGTAGAAATCATATTGTAGATCACTATAGAGGAAGGAATTCTTGACATCCGGTTGGGAAATGGGCCAATCCCTATTGACGACCAAGGATAGGAGAACCCGAATAGTGCTGAGACGAGAACCGGGGGAGAAGGTGCCAAAATAATCAACGCCATAGGTATGAGTGAAGCCCTTAGTGACCAGGCGTGCCTTGTAACGATCCACAATGCCATCCGGACAGAAATTCACAACAAAGACTAAGCGACAACTAACAACATCGGTGCCCAAAAGGGGAGGGACAAGAGTCCATGTACCCCGCTCAGTGAGGGAAGCAGTTTCCTCATCCATGACAGCCTTTCAATGAGGAACAACAAGGGCATCCTGGTAGGTGCAGGGAGTGGCAGTGGCAGAGATAGCCAACGCTCAATTCTTGCGAGAATTGGTAAGACGAGCGTAGGAAATAACAACAGTAAGAGAATTCGGGGTACATGTACGTACCCCTTTGTGAAGAGCAATGGGAAGATCCAGGTCGTCGTGATCATCAACATCTGGTGCATCCGTGGAGGAGAGAGATGGCCCGGGAGTAGAGAGAGATGCAAAAGGTGGAGAGAGAGAGGAGGAGGAGATGGTGGACACAACGAAGGTGGATGGGTCTCAGTGGGCGTAGACGGGACAGAGGAGTCGGTAGGAGGAGCAGGAATATCAGGAAGAAGGGAGGTGCTGTGAGAGAAATAGGACGCATTTTCGAAAAAAGTAATGTCTACGGAGACGAACTGCTTCCAACGAAGATGATCAAAATAACAGTAACCTTTCTGTGTGGAAGAGTGTCCTAGAAAGACACACTTGGTGGCACGTGGGGAGAGCTTTTCACGAGTGGCGGAGGGAGTGTGCACAAAAGCCGTACACCCAAATATATACAGAGGAAGAGGGAAGGGTTCCTTGCCCGGATAGAGAATGGAGAACGTTGTATGGCCGTGTTGAACCGTGGAGGGAATGTGATTGATGAGATATCATGAGATAAGAACGGAATAGTCCCAATAGGAGCGAGGAACCTGCATTTGTGTCATTAGCATTCGAGCGAAATCAAGGAGGTGACGATTTTAGCATTCAGCCACACCATTTTGCTGCAAGGTATAGACTCAACTAGTGTGATGAATGATGCCATTTTGCACATAAAAAGGAAAAAAGTCATGAATAAGATATTCTTTGGCATTATCAGAACAAAAAAGCCTAATAGATGCATTAAACATGGTTTAAATCATAGAATAAAAGGATGTCCATAAAAAAATAGTTTGGAGCGCTCTTTTAAGAGACACACCCATGTACACCGAGAGAAATCATCAATAAAAGTTACAAAATACGAACTACGTACCCCTACCTATAGTTAGGGTAGGAGCAGGACCGCAGAAATTGGAGTGAACAAGATCAAAAGGATGTGAAGAACCCCGACCTTGCTTCGGCAAGAAGGAGGAGCGTTGATGCTTGCCAAGCTGACATGCATCATAGTAAAGAGGAGGACTGTACGGAGGTAGGTGTGGCAGAAGCTGACGAAGAAGCCGTGGAGGAAGATGACCAAGGCGAAGATGCCATTGTAGAAGATCCATAGAAGAAGAAGAAAAAACGGACAGGGCAGATACGTTGTATAGGAAGTAGAGGTCGTCGCTCTTTGTCCTAGTAGTAATTGTCCTTTGGGAGCTCGGATCCTAAAAAGAACAAGAAGTAGGAGTGAATATGAAAGAGCACTGTGGTTGCTTGCAAAGAGAAGTAACAGATATAAAATTGCATGGAAACTAGGGCATGTAGAGGGTGTCTGCCAGGCGAATAGACAGAGTGACTTGAACCACTCCCATCCCATTGGCCGATGAGGGAGAGCTATCCGCAATGAAGACTGGGGGAAACTGATCATGTTTTTCTGGGAGGTAAAAACACTGAGGATTGCCGATCATATGATTAGTAGCACCAGAGTCAAATCAACCATTTACCTTGAGTCACCACATGGGCACTACCTGAAGACGTAACCACCGAGGCAGACTGCTTCGAAGAGGAGGTGGAAGAATCACCAGATGGGCGAAGATGCGGATGCTTCATCCAGCAACTGTCAACCATATGGCCGGTGCGGCCATAGTGAGAGCAGAGAAAGCGGGAAGTTCCACGCCCTCCAGATTGATGGTCGTGGCCACCAGAGCCACCCTACTGAGTATGATGAGCATAGGTGTTGGGGAGCGGTGGGGAGGATAACATCGGACGCTGAAGTAGAGAGGTAATAGCAGCAATGCGGGCAGCAGTGGCATTCAAGGTTGGAGAATCTGCCTCGCTAAGGATCTGTTGACGGATCATGTCATGGGATGGAAAGGATTCTATAGAGAAGAACATAACGGACATAAAGGAAGCTGCACGAAAGAGGAAAAAGAAGCCACACGGATAGACAAGTGACTGTACAAAAGTAACAGTTCACGAGCGATTGGGAGGTCACGAAAACAGGCGCGAGTAGAAAATAGAAAGAGGCAGACAAGGAGTCGCGTGAATAGGAAAAGAGGAAACCGCATGAATAGAATAGAGCCCGCGCAAAAGGAAGAGATAGAGGAGTGAAAGGGAGCCCGCAAATACAGGTCGCGAGTAGAAAGAGAAAAGCCACGCGAACAAAGAGGTCATACATACAGAAGGCAATGACAAGGAAGAGAAGGAAACTGGGCAGAAAAGGCGCAAGAAGGAGGCGACAAACCGCACGGAAAGAAGAGCCCATAAAATCAAGCGGAAAAGATTGAGTCCTCTAATACCATGTACGAACAGAAAAAAGAAACCGAAATTTGGACAATAACAGAGTTTTTATTTCCAAAAATTGTAAGTATTACAAAGGTATGACCTCCCTTTTATAGAATGGAGGAGAAGAGATAGATTACAAATAAGCAATATGGGACTAAATACATTTACAGTGACTAGCAGCTAGACAAAACCAGACTGCACAGGTCGCACGGTTAGACGCGAAGGCTAATCGCCCGACCATAACGACAAGCCTCCTGAGGAGAACGCTAGACCGCCCGGCTACCTAGCCGCTGGAGAGAAGCCGCAAGACTGCCCAACTATCAAGCCACCATAGTGAAACCACCAGACGACCCGGTATCCAAACCGCCAGAGTCAAGTCTCAAGATCGCCCGATCTCCAAAATGCAACAATAAGAAGCATCATAAGGACAAGAAGTCTAAAAAGAGCTTCTTGGCCAAAAATAAAGTCAGCCTATCAGACAGTGATTCTGATTTTTCAGAATCAGATGAAGAGGAGACCTACATTGGTCTCATATACATTGAAGACGGGGTTGATCATCCAGCTACCCCATATGGCATAAGAGTCCTACTGTCCTCTATTGACAATGATTATGAAGAGGATGATGAATTCAATCTCATGGCTATATTAGAAGAAAATCAGGATAATGGTATTCCTGATGAGGTACACTCTATTCCTAGATCTCCCTCTATCTACGAGTCTGAGTCAAACTCTAATGCATCCACTTCCTCTAGCGAGGATGATGGATCATATTTTGAAGATGATGTCAATAAATTATTTGAAAAATATGGTGCAATTCTGGATGCTCTGAAAAAGAGCAAAAGACTTGTCAGGAGAAAAGCTGAGGAGGTTGTATCTCTTTAGCAAGCTACTTACCTGCAGTCTAAGTGAAAGAGAGGATAGAACTTATGTTTACTCAGAGATAAATATATATATGTATATATTAGGAAAAGAAAATCACAGCACATAAAATAAAGAAGGAAAAACAAGCACACAGACAACACAAGGATTACAGTGGTTCCCCAATGAACCTGGGTACGTCCACTCTTCTACCACCCTGGTAGGAATACACTACAGGTTTTTGATCAGGTGCCCTGCAACCACAAGATCTCTTTCAGGTAGATCTAGAAACCCTTTAGGCTTTTGATCAGGTGCCTAAAAACCAATAGGTTTTTGATCAGGTTCCCTATCACCAAAGAGTTCACTTTTGAAGGGAGTAATAACCCTATATAAGAGAGGTTAAAGAAAAATAGATGGCAGACTTCTCTTTTTCAAAGCAAATGAGAAGACTAGTGGATTGTTGATGATGTCAAAGCTCCCCCTGAGATGTAGAATAGTTCAGGAGTGGAAGCTTTGCTTCAGGGTGTAAGCATTCAAATTGATGTTGCTCTCCAACAAGCTTTTAAGACTGATATTGATTGATTGTCTCTTGAAAGCCTGGAGCAGATGAAAAAAATGAAGTGGATTTGCTGTAAGAAACCTTGTAGTTGATTTCTTCTTTTGTGAGAGAAAAAGCCTTCTTGAATTTTCTCTCTCTATCTCTTTTATTCTGTCGAGTGCTGTATTACTCTTCTTATTCTCTGTAAGATATAATATCTGTATATTTAATGCCTGAAGAATTCAAAACATTTGAATTCTTTCTATCTTGGAATGGCTAAATCAATTCCCGAGAATGGAATCTGCCTTGAGAAATCAATTGACATTTAATCTCTGTAATAAGACATATTTTATATTGTCATTCATACGGCTATATTTGATAAGAATATATAACATTAACTCTGAGAGCTGTTGAAGTGGTGATCGGGCGGTCTGGCGGTCTGGCGGTCTGGCTTGGCGAGTTGATGACCGGGCGGTCTGGCGGTTTCCCTTCAGTGGGTTGATTGTTATGTGCTGCTGTCTGAGGTCCAAGCGGTCTAGCGGCTTGTCACTGGCGACTTGGAGACCGGGCGGTCTTGCGGTCTCACATGGCGATCCTTCTCTCTCTCTGGTAGTTGCCGAGCGGTTAGACCCTCTGTCTAACCGCGCGGCTTGTGCGGTTTGTGTCTGTACAGTCCGCTTGTGTCATGTAATTTTTTAGCCCCATCTCTTATTTGTATTCTCTCTTTTCTCCTCCATTCTATATAAGGGAGGCCATACCTTTGTAATAGATACCTTTTTCTGATAATAAAGTTTTAGTTTAAACCGTTTCCGGCTTGTTTTAGTTCGATTCTCACATGGTATCAGAGGACTCGATTTTCTCCTCCTGATTCTGTGCCACTCTCTGACCGCGCGACCTGTCCGCGCGACTTGTTTCTTCTTCTCGCGAGCTATTTTTGCGGCCTGGTTGTTTGCTTGCGCCCTGTTCGCGCGGCTTGGTTATTTTGCTTGTGCCCTGTTCCCGCGACCTATTTTCGCGGCCGGTTTGCTTGCTTCTTTCTTCTCGCGACCTGTTCTAGTCGCTGCGCCCTGTCGACGCGACCTGTGTTGGCCTTCTCCTCCCAGCAAACCCTACTTTTGTTCGTGCGGTCTGTCTTCTAGCCGCCGACTTCTTTCCCTCTGCTTGGTTCTGCGGTTTGGTCGTGGCTTTCCTGGCTGCTGGTGTCTGACATCATGACCGTTGCAGATCTTCTTATTCCTATCCGCAGCTTGTTTCCTAACAGCGCGGCCTCTAGTTCTATCCGCGACATGTTTTCGCGGTTTCTCTGCCTCTGTTTTTCCTGCGATCTCCATGATTTGCGCGGCTCCTTCTCTATTCGCGCGGCCTTCTCTCTAACCGCACGGCCTTCTCCCTGCGTTGGTCTGCTTCTTGGTTGTGTCCTTTGCGGTTTCCTTTTTTGTGTCCGCTGAGGTCTTCTGGTTCTCACGAACTTACTTGTGTTCGTGCTGTGTTCGCTGATTGTCTGTTCGCGCGACCTGTTCTCTGTTCGCGCAGCCTGTTTCTTGTTCTCTCGCTCTTCCTTTATTAGTTCGCGCAACCTATCTCTCTGTTCGCGCGACCTATTTCTGCTCCTATGGCTCTCTTTGATATCTCTACTTTCTCCTCTTCTTCGAAGCCTTCTGCCTCGGTGGTCACGTCTTCTGGTAGTGCCCACTTCGTTACTCAAGGAAAATGGCTGATCGACTCAGGTGCTACCAATCATATGACCGGCTCTCCCCAGTGTTTTTCTCTCCTAGAAACACATGAACGGTTTCCCCCGGTTATTCTCGCTGACGGCTCTCCATCCCCGGTCCATGGGACGGGAGTGGTTCAAGTCACCCCGTCTCTTCAATTGGCGAATACTCTCTACGTGCCCAAATTCCCGTGCAACTTAATATCTGTTACCTCTCCATGCAAGCAATTACGGTGTTCCGTCACGTTTACTTCTACTTCTTGTTCTTTTCTGGATCCGGACTCCCAGCGGACGATTGCTACTGGGACTGAGAGTGGCGGCTTATTCTTCCTCGACAACGTTTCCGCTCTATCCGCCTTCTCCACCACCTCCACAGATCTACTCCAATGGCATCTTCGCCTTGGTCATGCTCCTCCACGTCTTCTTCGTTAGCTTCTGCCCCATCTTCCTTCACAAAGTCCTCCCCTCAATTGTGAGGCCTGTCAGCTTGGCAAGCATCACCGCTCCTCCTTCCCACCAAAGCAAGTTCGTGGATCTTCCCGACCGTTTGATCTCATCCACTCTGATGTTTGGGTTCCATCTCCTACCCTTACCGTTGATCGGGGAAGTTCATATTTTGTCATGTTTATTGATGATTTCTCTCGTTATACGTGGGTGTATCTCTTAAAAGATCGCTCCGAATTATTCTCTGTATGGATATCTTTCTATCTCATGATCAAAACTCAGTTTGACGTTTCTATAAAAGTTTTTCGATCTGATAACGCCCAAGAATTTATCAGTCATGCTTTTTCGTCCTTCTGTATAAAACATGGGATTATTCATCAAATTAGCTGTGTCTATACTTCACAGCAAAATGGTGTGGCGGAATGCAAAAACCGTCACCTCCTTGATGTCGCTCGCACTCTGATGACACAGATGCAGGTTCCTCATGCCTATTGGGGCTATGCCGTTCTCATCTCCTGTTTCCTCATCAATCACATTCCATCCACCGTTCTCCAGGGTCAAACCCCATTCTCCATTCTCCATCCTGGCAAGGAACCCTTCCCCCTTCCTCTACGTATATTTGGATGTACGGCCTTCGTACATGCTCCCTCCATCACCCGCGATAAACTCTCCCCTCGCTCCACCAAATGTGTCTTTCTGGGGTACTCCACCACACAGAAAGGCTACTGTTGCTTTGACCCAGTTCTTCGTATGCAGTTCGTCTCCGCTGACGTTACCTTCTTCGAGAATGCCTCCTACTTCTCAGACGACTCCTCTTCTCTTCCCCAAGCTTCATCTTCTCTTCCCACAGCCTCTGATTCTCCTATTATTTCCTTTGTTCCCTCGCCTCCTACTGTGATATCCACTCCTACTCCATCTCCACCTCCGTCTCCCTCATCTCCGCTGCCGCCGCTCTCTTCTCCCGGGCTAGCTCTCTCGTCCACGGAAGATCTGGATGCCGAGGAACACACTGACCTGGATCTTCCTATAGCTCTTCGCAAAGGGGTGCAGACATGTACCCTACACCCCCTTGCTGCTGTTGTTTCATATGATCGTCTTACCTCTTCTCGCAGAGCCTTTGCGCTGGCTATCTCTTCCACTGCCACACCTCGTTCCTACGAGGAGGCCCTTGCTATTCCTCACTGGAAGATGGCCATGGATGAGGAAATGGCGACCCTAATAGAGCGGGGTACCTTGACTCTTGTTCCTCCTCCCTTCGGTACTGATGTTGTTGGCTATCGCTGGGTCTTTGTGGTCAAATTTGGCCCAGATGGCACTGTGGACCGTTATAAGGCTCGTCTTGTTGCTAAGGAATTTACTCAGACCTATAGGGTTGATTATTTTGACACCTTCTCTCCGGTGGCTCGTCTCAGCACTATACGGGTCCTTCTCTCTTTGGCGGTCAATAAAGATTGGCCAATTTCTCAGCTGGATATAAAGAATGCCTTCCTTTATGGTGATCTTCAGGAGGCCGTCTACATGGAGCAACCTCCTGGGTATGTTGCTCAGGGGGAGACACGAGTATGCCAACTGTAGAAGGCAATCTATGGCCTCAAGCAGAGCCCTCGAGCTTGGTTTGACAAGTTCAGCGGCATCGTGGCGGCCGTTGGTTTTACGCGCAGCTCTGCCGATCACTCTCTATTTATTCGCAAAACACCCTCAGAACTGGTGGTTCTTGTTGTGTATGTTGATGATATTCTTCTCACTGGCGATGACCAGGAAGGGGTAGCCCTGATAAAGAGGCATCTTCGTCAACATCTGGTCACGAAAGATATGGGCTCTCCAAAGTACTTTTTGGGGATCGAGATCTCTCGGAAGCCCAACTCCTTGGTCCTATCCCAGCGTAAGTATGCCCTTGATCTTCTAAAAGAAGCAGGATTGACTGGGGCCAAACCTGCCCGACGCCCTATGGCTATTGGAGAAGACAAAACCTGGACAGATGATTCGCCTCTTCTTTCAGATACTACACAGTATAGGCATCTTGTTGGTAAGCTCATATATCTCACAGTGACCAGTCCCGACATTTCCTATGCTGTGGGCAAGGTAAGTAAATTCATTCAAGCACCTAGGGAGTGCTATCTACAGTCCGCCTTGCGGATCTTGGAGTATGTCAAAGCAGCCCGGGGAAAGGATTACTATTTCAGAAGAATGACCATCTGAAGGTTGAAGCATACTCAGATGCGAGTTACGCTGATGACAAAGGGGATCGCAAGTCTACCTCCGGTTTCTATACCTTTGCTGGGGGAAATCTGGTAAGCTGGAAGAGCAAGAAACAGTCTGTTGTTTCCAGGTCCAGTGCTGAAGCAGAGTATCAAAGTATGTCATCGACCACTTGTGAGTTAAAATGGCTACGGGCTCTCATGCTAGATTTGGGAGAGGTCTACAACCATCCTCTACCTATGTTCTGTGACAACAAGGCTGCAATATACATCTCCAAAAATCAAGTCTTCCATGAAATAACCAAGCACATTGAGGTCGACTGTCATTTCATTCGTGAAGAGATTTTGAAGGAACAAATTTGCACTCCCTTCGTCACTTCTGATAAAGAGCTGGCTGACATCTTCACCAAGCCAGTATCCGCCTCGTTTTCTCATATTTGTGACAAGCTGGGCATGATCGATATATATGCTCCAGCTTGAGGGGGAGTGTTGAAGTGGTGACCTGGCGGTCTGGCGGTCTGGCTTGGCGAGTTGATGACCGGGCGGTCTGGCGGTTTCCCTTCAACAGGTTGATTGTTATGTGCTGTTGTCTGAGGTCCAAGCGGTCTAGCGGCTTGTCACTGGCAACTTAGAGACCGGGCGGTCTGGCGGTCTCACATGGCGATCTCTCTCTCTCTCTGGCAGTTGCCGAGCGGTTAGCCCCTCTGTCTAACCGCGCGGCTTGTGCGGTTTGTGTTTGTACAGTCCGCTTTTGTCATGTAATTTTTTAGTCCCACATCTCTTATTTGTATTCTCTCTTTTCTCCTCCATTCTATATAAGGGAGGCCATACCTTTGTAATAGATACCTTTTTCTGATAATAAAGTTTCAGTTTAAACCGTTTCCGGCTTGTTTTCGTTCGATTCTCACAAGAGCTATAAATTCCTGTAGTTAAGCCTTAATTAAATCTGCCAGCTGTAAATAAATCTATCTGAAAAATGGCACAGGAAATCGCTAAACTGAATTTTAAAGCTTCTTCAAACTGGGTTCGGAGATCGTTGAACTCAGCTCGGAGATCGTTAAGCTAAGTTCAGAGATTTTGAACTGCATTTGAGTTTTATAGTTTTCTTTGAGCTGAGCTCAGAGATCGTTGATCTCCGCTCAGAGATCTTTAAACTCAGTTCAGATATTTTCTTCCAGCAATTTTTTGAACTTCAAATCTGAACTTCTCTGGAATTTTTGAATTAGCAGACCTGGAAATAATCCTATACTATACATTTTGGGTCAATCTAATATTCCTAATAGTGATCCTGACCCAAATCAGAATTAAGGTTCCAACAATCTCCCCCTATTTGGGTGAGGACACAATTCACATAAAAATATAAAGCAAGTTTAAAATGAGTTCTTAAAAAAAAGAGTAATAATGGTTCGAAATAAAAAATGAAAACAAAAACTTCTGAAGGGCTATGCAGCTTGTTTGTTGCTTGTATTTAACTGAGTTCATTTCAGCATATCTGAAACATGGTTCCAACAAACTCCTTAATATCATCCCCAGATTTCTGAATAATTGAAACTGCTGCTATTGTAACCTCTAAAATAGTCTCCCCCAATACAGCTACCCCTGCTCTGAAGGGTCTTTTCCTGAAATAAGAGGTTAGAAGTTCTGGACCCAGATTACCTTGGGTCCTGGTTCTTTTTTATAATAATCAGAAATAAGAGAATATTTAGGTTGATTTTTGTAACCTAATGGATGAAATTTCCTAGGAGAGATGAGCCATTGGGTAAAAGGATTGACAAAATTTTGAGTTTGATTATAATTTTCAAAAGGATAAAAATTTCTGTTTTGAAATTCTGAGTTCGATGATTTATGTTGAGATCGTCGATCTGCGTTCGACGACCAGTATTGATCTTGTCGATCTCGGTTCACAGAGTAATAATGTCTACTATCTGTGTTCCACGATCGTCGATCTCTACTCGACGAAAAGTGATGATATCGCTGATCCCCTTTTGCTGAGTAGTTAAACCTAACCTCTGGGTTCAGAGATCGTCGATCGCCGTTCGACGAGTAATACTGAGATCGTCGATCTTGGTTTGACGACTTTTTTGAACAAAAATTTTCTGAATATTTTTAGTTTGTTTTGGTAAAAATTCAGTTATTTTGTCTAAATCTATTATTTTCTCTTTGCCTTTAACTGATTCTAATGAAGCTAATTTTTTTGAAGTAATTGTTAAGTCTTCTTTAAGTTGAATGTTTTCAGAAGATAAATTAATTTCTTTTTCTCTGAGAAGTTTTATTTCCTTCTCAGATTAAATCAAATCATTGCATAAAATTTTAAAATCTTCTTTAAAATGTTTTGAAGAGAAATCAAAGGAAGAGATAACCTGATCCTCTTCTGATTTTGCTACTGATTCTCTATCAGATTCATATTCTTCATCATGGCTGCTGCAAGATGCATTGATTGCCATCAGGCAGAATTCTCTTGCTCTTGTCTCTTATTCAACCTCAGTTGTACAGGATGAAGCTTTAGAGTCAATCCAAGATTCAGCTTTACATGTTCTTTCTTTTGCTGATCCAGCAGCTATTACTGTGAGGGAGTCCCTGATTTCCTTTGCTGAAGTACATTCAGCAACTTCCTGAAAAATGTCATCAGACATTGATTGAGCAAGAATGTTCATTGCTTGTGTATTAGCCATCTTTAGCAATTTTTGGGCTTCTGAGTCTACAGATAGAGTAGTGGGACCTGAAAAGATAGAATAGTAAATGGATTAATCAATAGAATTCATAAACAGCCTAATCCTTGCCTTCCATAGTGCAAGCTTATCTAGATTGCACATAAGAGGTATAGTGCATGAAAATTCTTCATTTTGTGCCATGATAAACTCTTAAGAAATATAAGATCTATCAGATCATTTTGGTTCTGGTGTTAGCCTGTACAACCAAAAGAACGACCCTCTGATACCAATTGAAAGAGAGGATAGATCTTATGTTTACTCAGAGATAAATATATATGTATATATTAGGAAAAGAAAATCACAGCACATAAAATAAAGAAGGAAAAGATGGCACACAGACGACACAAGGATTACAGTGGTTCCCCAATCAACCTGGGTACGTCCACTCTTCTACCACCCTGGTAGGAATTCACTACAAGTTTTTGATCAGGTACCCTGCCACCACAAGATCTCTTTCAGGTAGAACTAGAAACCCTTTAGGCTTTTGATCAGGTGCCTAAAAACTAATAGGTTTTTGATTAGGTGCCCTATCACCAAAGAGTTCACTTTTGAAGGGAGTAATAACCCTGTACAAGAGAGGTTAAAGAAAAATAGATGGCAGTCTTCTCTTTCTCTAAGAAAATGAGAAGACTAGTCGATTGTTGATGATGTCAAAGCTCTCCCTGAGATGTAGAATAGTTCAGGAGTGGAAGATTTGCTTCACGGTATAGGCCTTCAAGTTGATGTTGCTCTCCAACAAGATTTTAAGACTGATATTGATTGATTGTCTCTTGAAAGCCTGGAGCAGATGAAGAATATGAAGTTGATTTGCTGTAAGAAAATTTGTAGCTGAGTTCTTCTTTTGTGAGAGAAAAAGCCTTCTTGAATTTTCTCTACCTATCTCTTCTATTCTGTCGAGTGCTGTATTACTCTTCTTATTCTCTGTAAGATATAATATCTGTATATTTAATGCCTGAAGAATTCAAAACATTTGAATTCTTTTTATATTGGAATGACTAAATCAATTCCCGAGAATGGAATCTGCCTTAAGAAATCAATTGACATTTAATCTCTGTAATAAGCCATATTTTATATTGTCATTCATACGGCTATATTTGATAAGAATATATAGTATTAACTCTGAGAGATATAAATGCCTGTAGTTAAGCCTTAATTAAATCTTCCAGCTGTAAATAAATCTGTCTGAAAAATGGCACAGGAAATCGCCAAACTGAATTTTAAAGCTTCTTCAAATTGGGTTCGGAGATCGTTGAACTCAGCTCGGAGATCGTTGAGCCGAGTTCAAAGATTTTGAATTGCATTTGAGTTTTACAGTTTTCTTTGAGCTAAGCTCAGAGATCGTTGATCTCCACTCAGAGATCTTTGAACTGAGTTCAGATATTTTCTTCCAACAATTTTCTTCCAACAATTTTCTTAACTTCAAATCTGAACTTCTCTGGAATTTTTGAATGAGCAGACCTGGAAATAATCCTATGACCCATGACTATACATTTTGGGTCAATCTAATATTCCTAATAGTGATCCTGACCCAAATCAGAATTAAGGTTCCAACACTAAGTCATCCCCCTTACTAGCTAAGATGGGGAAGGAAGTTAGCCAATTGAAGATAATCTCAATTATCCAAATTGGGACCATCAGTCAGAAGAATAAGATCATCTTGGATCTTGAAGAGAAATTTCTCAAGAAGAAGAGGATTGTGGCTTAATTTTCAAAGCCCCAAAATATGCTACCACTGATTTACTCCTTCACCTATCAATAGGATAAGAGAGGTTTGGGATTCAAGTGAAACTCCAGAGCTGCCCATTCCAAAGGGAAAGGCAAAGCACCTGTAGTGCCTCAGACCACCTTTCACAAGGTAATCCTCCTTTCCAATAGTATGACAAGGAAAGCATGTATGGTTACTGGAGGAATGATAACTCTTCTTGTAAGTATACAAGGATATCTTGCAATGGAAGGGGAGAGGAATTGGGTTTGAGTGCACTGAAGGCTCCCTATGAGGAAAT
This sequence comes from Platanthera zijinensis, assembly GCA_039513925.1. Classification (NCBI taxonomy): domain Eukaryota; kingdom Viridiplantae; phylum Streptophyta; class Magnoliopsida; order Asparagales; family Orchidaceae; genus Platanthera; species Platanthera zijinensis. Next base: position 16,602,180 of record CM077097.1, on the reverse strand, counting down.
CCAAATGGCCCATCATGGACCATTTGTGTTTGGTACTCTAGCCCCCACACTCAAGGATAAGACAGTGCCCATTCTCTAGCTTATCCAATAAAAACCTTGACCAAGAGGAACTTGGTCAGTAAGGCTCACTTAGCTGTCTCTGATTCCATAAACAACATATCAACTAGAAAGAAGACCACTATAACGCCCCTGATTTTTTGTGTTTATCTTAATTTCATTAGTGGCGTATTTATGACGTCAGGGCGTTATATTTGACGCATGGTTAACGGATGTCATTGTTGGAGCGTGGTTTTGCTCAGATGGTTTTTAGTGTGCTTGGTTTTTTAGCACGGTTGTGTAATTTCTTTTGCGAGCCGGGTCTGTTTTGGTGACTCGGTGGAGCTTTGTTGGGTCCATTGCCCACAATGTCCTAGATTTGAAGAAGTCAATCATGTCAATGATATACATATAGTTGTATTTGATGTATACCTAAGTTCATGCATGCAGGTTAGTCTTTGTAATAATGATGGGACAGGTAGCCTAAGTGGCTAGGTCAGGTAAACACTAACCTAAGGTGTGGATAGATAGAAATCTGTCTAAGTCCACAGGCATTGAGTGAAGGTCATTCACTCAATGCCAGATGACTTATAGCGCTGAGTGGAGCCTGTACAGTCAAAGCCAAAGTAGTGACGAACTGAGAAAGTGGTTATGTCCACGGGCGTTGAGTGAAGTAAACTCACTCAATGGCATACAATAAAAGACTGTAAGACGCTCAGTCAGTCAAAGCCACAAAAATTCTATATAATTATTTTGACTAAGTCCACATACACTGAGTGAGGCAAGCTCACTCAATGCCTTGTGATAAAGCGTTGACTGATACCATCCAGTCCGAGCCAATGTTTTCAGACACAGAAATTTGGCTAAGTCCAATAGAGTTGAGTGTAGCTTACTCACTCAACGCCAGATAACCGAAGACAATCTGTTAATTAGTTTGGCATTGGGTGAAGCTTACTCACTCAATGCCAAGTAGCAGAAAACTGCCCAAGTACCTTGACGTTGTGTGTTGAAGGCACACTCAACGCCTAATAAGCAAAATGTTTTTCTAAGGCAAAATGCGTTGAGTGGTGAAGACACACTCAACGCTCTCAACGCCTAATGGCAGAATGATTGCCTAAATGGTTTGGCATTGAGTATAGCTTACTCACCCAATGCCTAGATAGATGGAATTTTGTCTAAGTGTTTTTGCATTGAGTGAAGCGTACTCACACAACACCTATGATAATGTTGTTTGATTTTTGCTAAGTCCACTGATGGTGATGTCAGCAAAGTCAACAATTATTAACCATGTTCAAATGAGTCGCGGGAGAGCTACAGAACACGATAAATAGCCCCAGGGAGCTACTGGACGTCTTCTTCCATAGTAAAAAGGTGCAGCTGTCTACTTCTGGTGGTCCCCACTGGTTCTTGAGGTTGTTAATCGACGGAATATAAAAAGGACAAGTTCTGGAAGGTGAACTTAACTTTTTGGGTTTTATTGAAAAATAAAAGAGCGGTTGGACTTCATCCCTCTCGCCATTGCTGACCGAGAAAAAGCTTGAAGTCTTCAAGCAGAACAAAAGTTCTGTTAGCTGTGGCATTTTCGTCTGCTACAGCAAGATCAGAAATATTTCTAATAAAGATAGGAGAGCCCTCAGTCTTGAGAAGTTTCAGTTATCTGTTTGAAGAACTCAAGATCCAACAATTCTTTTGTCTTCTACAACAAGTTCAGAAGTAACATTCCGAGTTACCTCCAGTAAACCAATTAATCTGTAGGATCCAGTTGGATCTGAGCTATAGGGACTTTGGCCTAAGGTTGCGCAAATTTACCTGAGATGTAGGAGAGTGTAACTCTCTGAGTGTAGGGCCCCTTGGGATCTGATACTATAGGAGAGTCATTCTCTCTGAGGTAGGATCCCTAGTAGATCTGAGGTAGGACTGTCCTCCCAGCCTGAGTGTAGGGCCTTTGTGCTTGAGGTAGGTGATTAGCTGATCACTGAGTTGTAGGAGCAAGCTTGCTCTGAGTTTTGGCTTCAACCTGAGTTTTAAGTCTTGGAAGAGACTGAGAGATCCTGAGGGATCTGAGGTGTAATCTCTCTAAGCTAAGGTTTGGAGGAGTTCCTTGTCTAACTGAAAGTTAGAAAGGTATGAGGAGAGTAGATGTACCCATAATCTGGGGAACCACTATAATTTCTTTGTTTTTTTTGTGTTGTTTACTATGTGCAGGTTCTTGAAAGCTAATAACTGCCAACACATTAGGTTACCAAATAAGATAATAAAAGTAATCCAAGAGACTTAAATAAACCTATTCACCCCCCTCTAGGTTGTTAGCTACCTTGAAAACAAAGTCTTTCAAGTGGTATCAGAGGGAGGTTACCCAAAAAGGATCTAACAGTCTTAGTGATCTCCAAAGGTATCTACAGTTAAGTGATTATGGGTCCTGGAGAGAACCATAAGGATCTAGGTTCCATGAAACTCCCCATCTACAAAAAGGAGAATTTGGAATATAGAAGGAGAGGGTTAGGCTATTCATAAAAGCCTCTAACCCTAGAATCTTTATGACTGTTAAAGAGAGACCCTTCATCTCTATGAATGTATCAGCTCTAGATGCCAATGATCAGACTCCCAAGACTTATTCAGAAATGACTAAGGATGAGGTCTTGTTGGCTGTATTAGACAAGAGAGCCTAGAACATCATAGTCAGTGCTATTGATGATTATACCTTTCAGAACTTAGTTCACTACCAAACCTCCAAAGAAATGTGGGACACCTTAGTGGTCTACATGGAGGGTACTGAAGAGGTAAGAGATGATAGAAAGTCCATGCTCAACCAAGAGTTTGAGGCTTTCAGGAAAAACCTGAAGGAGAACATAGCTACTTGTTATGAAAGATTCTTCAGGATCATTAATGAACTGAGGACCTATGGAAGGGTCTTTAGTAATTATGAAATAAATGACAAGTTTCTCAGATCTCTCACTAGATACTGGGAAACTAAGATTTGTGACATAAGAGAAGTGTCCAAGCTTGCTGAAACTCCTCCCCAAACTTTGTTTGGAAAGCTGCTCTCCTATGAGATGCAGCTATCTGTTAGAAAAGAAAAGGAGACCACCAACAAATACCAAGCCAAGGAAAAGTCCTTGGCCTTCAGAGTAGAGAGCACAAAAAATAGTAAGAAGAGGATTCCATCTCCTCTAAGAAGACCAGCTGACTCAGATAGCTCAGAATCAGAAGCATCAGATAACAACAAGTCTGATGAGGATTTTGCAGCCTTTTCTAGGCAACACTAGAGGTTGATGAAGAAGAAACAGTGGAAGAAGAGACCTTCCACCTCTTCTCATCACAGGAAGAATCACTCCAAGACTAACAAGTATGATTCTAAATCTAATAAATATAATTCTTCTAAAGTAATTTGCTTATATTACAACAAACCTGGGCATGTGATAGTTGACTGCCCAGTGAAGAGGAAGGAGGCTGATGAAAAGAAATAACACCAGCATAAAGGAAAGAAGGAAAAATCCTTAATTACTAAGAAGGAGAAGAACTGGACAGAATCATCCTTATATGAGTTTGAAGAAGAGAAATCCTACATTGGGCTAGTTATTGCTGCTGCTAGAAATGAATCTGGAACATCAGATGAAGATTATCCTCCAACAAGGATCTGTATCAGGGCCCCTCTTACACTATCAGACAGTGACTCAGAGGTGGATGAAGATAATGAAGATGCCCACAGCTATCGAGGGCTGATGGAAATGACTGATGATGAAGCCAACCAGGATCGGCCTGATCCAAGCAAGGTACATTCTCTATCTGGGTCTTGAAAGATTTGGTTTATAGAGCCTAAACACTTAGAAGGGGAGGGGGGGGGGTGAATAGGTTCTAATCCTTTTTAACAACTTACAAAATTAACAAAGTTATACACAACACAACTATCACGACATAAATAATAATAATCACAGATAATTCACAGCTCTGCACACAATGGTTTATAGTGGTTCCCCAATTTATGGGTACGTCCACTCTCCCCCTTCACCTATCCAGTAGAGTACTGGATTCGGACAAACTTCCTTCCACTATCTCAGATCCACAGATCTTATAACTCAGAACCTAACTGGTTCCTACAGCTCAGAATTCTTCAAGTCCTACAACTTAGAATCTTCCCAAGACTCCTACCTCAGGCAATAACCCTACCTCAGCCTTAACCACCATCCCTACAACTCAGATCAACAAGATCCTACCTCAGGCACTCAGCCCTACCTCAGCCTTAATCACCAGGCCTACAACTCAGACTTCTTCAAGTCCTACCTCAACCTTTATAAATTTAGGCTTACAACTCAGATCTATAAAAGATCCTACAAGGAAATTAATTGTTTAAAACAATAAAATCTTTACCCTAATAGAAAGAGAATAAGGTGAGAGCTTCTTGATCAGTTCTTGATTGAACTGATTACTTTAGATCCAACCTGTCTTAGCTTCTCCAAAGCTTCTTGAATTTGTACCAAGTAAGGTTGATCTTCAATTGGAGTTGGAGTTGATCTTCAATCTAGTTTCCTTCTTGAATTCATAATCTGATCTGAATTTTTCTTGCAGACTCTTCAGGATCTGCCTTCTTCTAGGTTTGTCTCTTGTTCCCCCTCACTTGTTTATTACCTCTGATTATGATAGAATAAGCCTATATATAGAATCCATCCAAGGTTACCAGCTGATCCGATTTATAACGGCCTTCTGACAGCTCTGACAGATGTGTCAGCTTTGTTACTTATGATATCTGTCAGGTCTTCAGTCTTGACAACTGACTCCTCCTTGAACTTCTATCATAACAGAGAACTGTCAGCATAACACTTCAGATGTGTCGACACAAATAGACCATGTGTTGACACAAGTCTTGATGATGTCGACATAGCTCCCAATGTGTCTACACAGTCATTCTTTATCTTCTCGACACAGCTTCTGTTGGATGTGTCGACACAAGTCCTGTGTGTCGAGACAACTGCTTCTGGTCTTGACATAGCTGGTGTTGATATATTTCTTTGAGTGTGTGTTGACACAAGTCCTGTGTGTTGACACAACTACTTCTGGTGTTCAACATAGCTGGTGTTGAGTGTGTGTCGACACAACTACTTCTGGTCTTCAACATAGCTGGTGTTGAGTGTGTGTCGACACAAGTCCTGTGTGTTGACACAACTACTTCTAGTCTTCACCATAGCTGGTGTTGAGTGTGTGTTGACACAAGTCCTAGGTGTCGACACAACTGCTGCTGACAGAATTTCTGTGTGTCAACACAAGTCCTGTGTGTCGACACAATCTTGCTTCTAGTGTCGACACCTAGGACTTTTGTGTCATCAACTAGCTTCTTCCCTTTCAGATCTTTCTTTTTGAGCTCTTCTGCATTAATCTTCTGCCTTTCAAAGTAATTATAAGGCTTTGAGAAGTACTTGCTAGGCTCCACAGAGTTAACAGGTAACTTCCCAGCTTTGATATCCCTTCTGAACTGATGTAAGGCATCTTGTCTTTTCTGATATTTACCCCATTCTTGTTCAGAGTACCATTTACCTCTATCATGCATATTGTCTTTTACAGCTTTCCAGGCAGTAAGAATGATATTTCTGGAGGTTGGACTCCATTACTCAAAATCAGGCTTTAATTCTGCCTGTTCTTTGAATCTTTTCTTAGAAAGTTGAGCCTCTTTCTGAGCATCCTTAGCAGCTTCAGACATTTCAACTTTTTCAATAATAACGTTATGTGCCTCCTGTAGAGGGCTATACATTTTATGTACTTCCTACTATACTACTTCAAAATCTGATGGAGGATAGATGACTTGTGCAACTTCCTGCTGAACCCCTTCAATGTGAGCAGGTTGAATACCATATTCAGTAGTGTTATCTTCATCACAAAGGGGTGGATATCCAAGAGTAGCTCTGATGGTATTAGGTACCCATTTAGCATGATCAGAACTGGCTTTGACTAACACTCTCTCCCCCTTTATGACTTCTCTGGCCACATGATCTCTTAGATCATCTTTCTGAAACCTTACTTTATCAGCCAGATAATCTATGCCCTCTTTGTAGTAGAGTCTGAATTTCTCCAGTTTATTTGAAATAGTCTTTTGAGATGCCAGAATTACTGTTTGTACATCAGTTAGATCTTCTTTGATCTGGTTAGATATTGCAGTTTTCACATCAATAGCAATACCTCCCATTTTTGTGAGAATAGCATTATGTGAGTCTGTGAGATTTTCATTCATTCTGAATTGATTTTTAGAATATATCCTTGTTTATCTGCAATGTCAGCTATTTGAGTTTTCATGTCCTGTTGTTGTGTAGCCAAGTATACTACAGCATTACCTCTCTTATGGAAGCAATCTGTCATCTCTTTCTTATTCAAATTGACTTCAAATATGATAGATTTAATATCTTGAGCTAGCTGGAACTGCATTTCTTTATGAGACTCATCCACATTCTTCTTCAGATCAAGTCTTTGCTCATCCATTTTCACTTGCAGTTTCACCAAAAGTGGACTGAAGTCTATTCCTGGAGCAGATGTTTGAGGGACAGTTTGTAAGGCTTTCTTATAGCCTGTGCTCCTCTTCCTGAGTGCCACTAGCTTCCTTTTCTTGGCCGTGGAAGCTTCTTCATCTTCAGAAGAATTTGATGAACTTTTTATAGCCACAGTTTCCTTAGGACTTGAGGCATTTAGTGGCATCTCGCCCTCAGTCCTTGCATCTCGGGGGTCAGGGAACAACTCTTCCAAAGTTACCTCCTGCTGCATTTGAACAGAAGGTATAATGTTCTTTTGCCCAATAAATGGTTCTCCCTGGACATCAAGATCATTGTCCAGGGTTTTCTCTAAGCTGGAGGAGTGGAGGTGCTCATCTTGATCTGGATCTGGCATATGCACATCCTGTGCTTCTTTTTTAGTGATGACTGTTACATCATTGCTGATTTCTGATACTATGTCCATAATAGTATCAGTTGCATACTCACTCTCCAGGGAAACTTCAGCAATACCTCCCCCTCGGGCTGGCTGCTGTGATTTTTCAGGTTCTTGAACAATTGTAATCTCAGTGTTGTCTCCCCCTAGAGTGGAGACCATATGGTTTTCTGGTAGTTGAATGCTCTCCCCTTGGGATTAAGCCTCTTTAGCTGGTTGTGGTGTAGGTAATTTTCTTGGTTGTTCTTTATCTGAGCTGAAGATAACCTGCTCTTCAGAATCACTGGAAGATTCTACTTCCTGTGTGGTAGGTTTCTTTTTCTTATCTTTCTTCACTGGTTTCTGTGGAGTAGAAACATCTTTGGTCAAAACTCTATCCCATCTGGATAGTATTCTCAAATCCATTCTTCTCATGTGATTTATCTTGGTTCCTGAAGTTTGATTCATCACTTCTAGGATGGTGGAAGCCAGATACAAGCTCAATATCCTACCCAGATTAGGCTTCTTGGCACTTTCTTTGATCTTGTAAAAAATTACAGCGGACCAGTCTGTTTTCACTTTGAAGATAACTATGGTCATGAGTTTGAACATGTTGGCAGAGATTCTATCATGTCCTCCTATTTTGCAGAGAATAAATTTGCCCATTATCTCGGATAGAAACTTACCCTGGGAATTCATTCCCTTCCTGGTTAGTGATGATCAAATCTTGGTATTGGGATCCAGCCCACACCATTGGAGTGCATCCCTTGTCATGGAGGATGCGATATCATCTTCTTCCGTAATCTTGGGTAGCTGAAGAGACTTTCGTATACTCTTTGGTGAGAGTTTTACTTGAGTACCATTAACAGAGGACTTTATCTTCTTTCCTTGAGAATCCATTATTGCGGAAGAGTAAAATTCAAGAACTTCTTTCTTCCATATCCTTAAAGGTGCAGATACCAAGTATTCCAATCCATTTTCTGTGATTAGGGTAATCACGCCCTTGATTTCTGGCGAGGCAGTCTCAAACACCTTGCGTACCAGTTCATTTCCTTCATTGATCTTGTCTTCCTGTTATGGCGCCATTGGTGAAAGTGAGAGAAGAGAGTCGACGGGAGATTTTCTTGTCGACACAAAGTCTAGAGTCGAGAGTTCGGAAAGCATAGTCGGCTAGATTTTGTCTTCTCCTATTTATAGTATACTTGTAAAAGGAAGGTCAAAAGACGTGCCTAACTAGGGATTTTACTTGGTCGACAAAATTTTACATATATCGACATAGACGACCTGGGTCTCGGTAATACTTTGTAGGCGTCGACATGTTTATATGTCGACATACTTTTGCCTGTGTCGATATAGACTACTTAAGTCTTGACAGATTATTGAGGGTGTTGATATGTCTATGTGTCGATAACGATTTTTGTGTGTCGACACAAAAGTCTACTAGTACATGGTCTCAACAGAGTGGTGTCAACACAATTTGATGATAGTGTCGACACAATTGGCGTGTGTCGACACAAACTTTCTAACTTAGCCAAATTTCTTGAGAAATTTTGTGCTGACCTACCATCTCATTCTAGGTTCAACATACCTAATTCAATTTTAAAATAATTGAATTTACTTTCATCCAGAGGTTTTGTAAATATATCAACAATTTGATTGTTAGTGTTGACAAATTCTAGACATATGTCTTCTTTTTCAACATGTTCTCTGATGAAGTGAAACTTGATTTCTATATGCTTAGTTCTGCTATGTGAAACTGGATTTCTAGCAATAGATATAACACTAGTAGAATCACAATATAATGGAATTCTACTTACATTGATGTCATAGTCTTCAAGTTGATGTTGTATCCACAACAACTGAGCACAACAACTGCCTGCAGCTATATACTCTGATTCAATAGCAGAAATAGCTACACTTGTTTGCTTTTTGCTGCTCCATGACACCAACCTTCCACTTGGGAACTAACATGTTCCTGTGGTGCTTTTCCTATCTTCTTTGCAGCCTGTAAAGTCCACATCTGAGAAACCTATTAGTAAGAAATCTCTATTCTTAGGGTACCAAAGACCTAGATTAGGTGTGCCCTTAAAATATCTCAAAATTCTCTTGACTGTAATATAATGAGATTCCTTTGGGCAGGCTTGGTACCTAGCATAGACATATATGGCATACATGATGTCAGGTCTACTAGCAGTCAAGTAAAGTAGGGAGCCAATTATCCCTCTATACAAAGACTCATCAATAGGTTTTCCTGCTTCATCTTTGCCTATAGGCATACTTGTCCCCATTGGAGTTTTCATGGTGGAGGCTGACTCCATGCCATATTTCTTAATTAACTCCTTGACGAACTTAGACTGAGAAATGGACAATCCATCATCAGTTTGTCTGACTTGGAGTCCCAAGAAGAATTTCAGCTCACCCATGCTGCTCATCTCAAACTTCCCTTACATAAGTTTGGCAAACTTACTTAGAAGGTTATTTTCAATAGAACCAAAGATAATGTCATCAATATATATCTGGACTAGGATGATCTTATTTTTTGATTCTCTAAAGATTAGAGTCTTGTCAATTTTCTCTCTTCAGAATTTATTCTCAATAAGGAAAGCAGACAGTGTTTCATACCAAGCCCTAGGTGCTTGTTTCAATCCATATAGAGCTTTCTTAAGCCTATATACATAGTTAGGATAAAGAGGATCTACAAAACCTGAAGGTTGATCAACATAAATTTCCTCTTTTAAGTCACAATTTAGAAATGCTGACTTTACATCCATTTGAAATACTCTGAACCCTTGATAGGCTGCATAAGCTAAGAATAGTCTTATAGCTTCCAGCCTTGCCACTGGGGAAAATGTCTGATCAAAATCTATCCCTTCTTCCTGTCTATAGCCCTTTGCTACCAGTCTGGATTTGTTCTTGATTATAGTGTCATTTTCATCTAACTTGTTCCTGTAGATCCACTTAGTTCCTATGACATTGTGGTTCTTTGGTTTAGGAACCAACTCCCAGACTTTACATCTTCTGAATTGATTCAACTCTTCCTGCATGACATCAATCCAATTTGTGTCTTGTATAGCCTCTTCAAACTTCTTAGGTTCCATCTGGGATAGGAAGCTTGAACATAGAACTGTGTTCATGCTCTTGCTTCTAGTCAGAACTCCATGTCTTGCATCACCAATGATTTGGTGTGCTGGATGATCCTTCAAATGTCTTCTTGCTGGAGGAAATTTGTCCATCTCTTGGTCTTCTTCATTGTCTTCATCTAGATGTACTTTATTGTCTTCATCTCCATCCAGTGAGACTTGTACTCCCCCTGGACAGTATCCATCATTTTCTTTATCCTGTCTTGCAGGTTGATCTTCACTAATTTTTAACTTGTCCATCTTTTCCTTTAAACCTGTAGGACTAACAGAAGTGCTAGATAGCTTACAGTTAATTAGCTTAGACTCATCAAAGACTACATGGACAGATTCTTCTACAACTTGTGTAGTCAAGTTGTAGATCCTGTAAGCTCTACTGTTATTGCTGTACCCAACAAATATCCCTTCTAGGGATTTGGCAGCAAACATAGTTTGATAGTGCTTTCCATTATTTAGAACATAACACTTGCTACCAAAGATTCTAAAGTAAGATATGTTTGGTTTTCTGCTTTTCATAATCTCATAGGGTGTCTTCTTGTGTCTTTTATTGATGGATGCTCTATTGAGAACATGACATGCAGTATTTACGTCCTCAGCCCAGAAATATTTTGGGAGAGAAGTGTCACTTAGTAGTGTTCTACTTGCCTCAATAAGAGTCCTATTCTTTCTTTCAGCAACCCCATTTTGCCGGGGAGTTCTAGGTGAGGAGAACTCCTGATGAATCCCAAGTTCTTCACAGAACTTTGTCATGCATTCAAACTGAAATTCAGTCCCATGTTCACTTCTGATTTTGACCACTGAATTGTTATGTTCATTCTGAATTTGCCTAACAAAATTCTAGAAGACAGTTGGGGTTTCAGATTTCTGCCTTAAGAAGAAAACCTATGTAAATCTAGAATAGTCATCCATAATTACAAATGTGTAAGCTTTCCTACCTAGACTATGAACTGATATAGGACCAAATAAATCCATATGCAAGAGGTAAATACATCTAACAGAGTCTTTGGTATCATTTCCATGGAAAGAGATCCTGGTCTATTTGCCCTTTTGGCAAACTTAACATACACCCTCTTTAATGCACTTGACCTGAGGACCATTCCTCACTAACTCCATACTAAAGAGTTTGCCTATTGACTTGTAGTTCAGGTGAGATAGCCTCTTGTGCTATTGGACACAATGAGATGCTTTCTCATCTACAACTAGACAAATAGGAGAAATCTTATTCTAACAATCAAAGTTAAGACAATAGACATTTCATTTCCTAGTGCCTGTCAGAATGATCTCTTGATCACTTGACCTTCTTATTTGGCACACACACTCTTGAGAAAAGAAATGTCATAACCAAGTTCACGTAGTTGGCTTATGCTAATTAGGTTATGTTTTAGACCTTTCACATAAACCACTTGGGTGATAGTAATAGAGTTATTAGAAATGTTACCAAACACTTTGATGACTCCCTTTTCAGATCTACCAAATATTACTTTGGGTCCATTTTCTATGGAAGAGTAATCCTTCAGCATCCTTCTTGTTCCAGTCATGTGCCTGGAACATCCACTGTCCAAATAACATATAAGGGTATGACCACTTGGACTCACCTGCATCAAATAAAATTACCTATCTTAGAACCCTAATTGTTATTGGGTCCTAGGTCCAGGTCAGCTTGATATTTGACATGCTTACCTCCAGCCTTTCTGACAGATAAGCTGGCCTTATGTTGAATACTAGCATTGAAACAATAATCAATGGCAAAGTGGCCCACCTTGCCACAACACCAACACTCAAATCTGTTGTATTTTTTCTTAAGTACATGCTTAACAATATTGCTGTCAGCAGTCCTTTTCAGTGCAGGTGCTGGAACAGCAAACACTAAGGATTCCTTAAGAACCTGATGGGTTTGCTCATGGGGTTCCCTATTAGCATTTGCACCCTTGCCATTCAGATCACCATACTTACAGTGACCATGAGTGATGTCATGATCATACCTGTTAGTAGGCTGCATCACTTTTCTAAAAGAAATATGGGGTTTCATAACTAGTGACTAAACTGGGGCTTTGCCTTTTCTTTGAGAATTGGTTGCCCTTATTCTTCCCTTGAAGCCTAATCCTGTCTTACCCTTTTGGGAGATGAAATTATCAATTATGGGTAAGACTGACTTTGGCTTAGAGAATTTATCCATAAGATCCTTTTCTTTCTGAATTCTTACTTCCAGATTCTTGATGTGATTATTTTTGAAAGTGATTGTACTCATCTGAATAACAGTTATGTTTTTCAGTATAGCAACCTCATTCAATTTCAAATCCAACATCTTTGCTGAATCTGATGAAGCCAGTTTGAGAGATTCAATTTCCTCAGTCTGCTTCTTGACAAGGAATTTGCTTCTCTTAAGTGCTTGTAACAGACCACCATAATCATCAATTAATTGATGAACATCCCCTTCAGATTCAAAACCATACACATCTTTTGATGCAGATGCTTCTGATTCAGATCTAGTATAATAATCAGAAACTAAGGATGGATTGTATACCTTACTAGGACCAGGCTGATCCTGACACTGATCTTCCTCAGATAGAGCCATCAACCCTCTGCAGTAATGATCTTCACTTCCATTTATGGAATCCAGCCTTTGCAAGAATTCTGTTTCAACAGAATCCTCTTCTGTAGTGAACAATCCTATATAAACTTCTGCTTCATCCTCTTCTCCTGATTCTGATGATGAAAAGTCATTCCAACTCTCCTGTTTCTAGGCAACAAGGGACCTCTCCTTCTTTCCCTTATTTTGATGCTTCTTCTTATCCTTAGACTCCTTTCTCTTGTCAGGACAATCAGCTATGATATGTCTAGGTCTGTTGCAGTAATAGTAAACAATTTTAAAAGTAGTTTGTTTACTAGGATTAGAGCCATACCTGTCATCCTTGGAAGGTTTCTTCTTCTTATAATAGTCATCATTGGAGAAGGATGTAGATGGCTTTGTTCTTCATTTCTTCTTCTTCATGAACCTCTGAAATTGCCTTGTAAAAGCAGTAAAATCTTCATCAGAGTTGTGGCTGTCTGAAGTGTTGATGTCTTGATTTTCTGATTCAGCCTCAGCAATTCTCTTGGGTGGAGAAGGAGACTTTCTCCTACCCTTTCTTATAGCTTCAGCCTTAAAGGCTACTGACTTTTCTTTATATTCAGAGCTATTGCTTTTCTCCTCCTCCTTTCTGGCAGTGAGCTGCATCTCACAAGATAACAATTTTTCAAATAAGATTGGTGGAGGTGTATCAGCAAGACTGACCACCTCTCTGATGACACATATTTTTGTATCCCAGTCCTTATTTAGTGACCTGAGAAACTTGTCATTCAATTCATATGTGCTAAAGACTCTTCCATAGGTCATTAGCTCATTTACAATTCTAATGAATTTCTTATAACATTCAGCTATGTTGTCAGTCTTGGCTTGTTTAAAGCTCTCATATTCTTGATTTAACATGGACTTTCTATCCTCTCTTACTTCTTCAGTTCCCTCCATGTAGACAATCAAAGTGTCCCACATCTCCTTGGAGGTTTTGCAATGTACAAGATTATGGAATGTAGAATCATCTATAACACTCACAATTATATTTTGTGCTCTCTTGTCTAAGGTTGCTAGGATGATCACTTCCTTAGTTATTTCAGGATAGCTCTTTGGAGTTTTGAGATTTTCATCAAGAACTGATATGTTCATTGGAATGAAAGGACCTTCTTGAACTGTGATGTAAATTCTTGGATCAGATGCCTCCATGAACAATCTGACCCTTTCTTTCCATATGCCAAATTTATTTCCCACAGATAGGAAGTTTCATGGATACAAGTTCCTTCTTATTCTCACTTGAACCCATTCTAGCTAATAGTTAATTGCCTTGGAGATCTAATCAGACTGTTAGGACTATATTTGAGCAACCTCCCTCTGATACTATTTGAAAGATTTGGTTTATAGAGCCTAAACACCTAGAGGGGGGGGGGGGGTGAATAAGTTCTAATCCTTTTTAATAACTTAGGCAATTAACAAAGTTATATACAACACAACTATCACAACACAAAGAATAACAATCACAAAAAATTCACAGCACAACACACAATAGTTTATAGTGGTTCCCCAATTTATGGGTATGTCCACTCTCCCCCTTCACCTATCCAGTAGAGTACTGGATTCGGTCAAACTTCCTTCCACTATCTCAGATCCTCAGATCTTATAACTCAGAACCTGACTGGTTCCTACAGCTCAGACTTCTTCAAGTCCTACAACTCAGATTCTTCCCAAGACTCCTACCTCAGGCAACATCCCTATCTCAGCCTTAACCACCATGCCTATAACTCAGATCAACAAGATCCTACCTCAGGCACTCAGCCCTACCTCAGCCTTAATCACTAGGCCTACACTGTTGGGTATTGTATCCACAATGTACCTGATTTGAAGAAGCCCCTGGACCAGCTAAGGTGAATTGACATTGTATTTGATCATTTGTCTTCAAGTTGTGCTTGCATTTATTCCACGCTAAGTACACACCAATGTCAGGGTGCAGTGGGTCAATATACACGGGTCTGCGCAACGTATTCCCTCGTTGAGCAGATCAGTGTGTTGGCCTACGTATACTCTCTCTATTGGAGTGTACTTATTTACAAGTACAGGGCTGTGATAGATCAAGAGAAGTTAAGGAGCAAGGATGGGCCAAAGAGCAGCTCACGGGTGGAAAGACGAAATATCCTCTAAGTAAGAATCGACGAGAATCATTAAGTGATTCTCGCCAATTCGACTAGAATCACTAGTGATTCTCGCCGAATCGTCGAGAATCACTTAATGATTCTCGCCGACTATCTCTGGCTGACTCAGAGCGTGCAAATCTCACGCCAAGTCAAAATCGTCGAGAGTCATCAAGTGTTTCTCGACGATTCGTCGAGAATGATTCTGCATTCTCGACGATCTGTCGAGAATGATTGATGACTCTCGCCGATCCACTCTGGTTTGCCAAGTTGTTCAGCATGATTTCTGCTAAGTAGAAATCGGCGAGAATCGTAGGTGATTCTCGCTGATTCATCGAGAATCACCTATGATTCTCGCCGAATTTTCCTTAGGCGAAATTCTGGTGCTCGCTGGACCGGACCAAGTTTCAGGCGTTGTTTTGAACCGGAGCTAGGGTTTCTTTTGGTGGGGCCCACAACGGTCATATTGTATGACCTACTGTATAAATACTTCGACAGTTTGAACAGTTATGAGTACGAATACACAAGAAAGAAAACCGAGCCGCCGACGTGACCTAGATCGCGGATTTCTCTTCTGCCGCCGCCATCGCCGCTCGGGAAGTTAGTCGCCGCCGTTGATCGTGGATACCTCCTGATCTTTTGGTGACAGAAGCTTTGCCAAGCAACATGTCTCACGTGTCCTTCTTGAGATCCTTTGTCTCTTGGTTTGTAGATCGGGAATACCTTCCCTTTCTGAATCGATCGAGACGATTGATCCAAGGAAGACCATTGGTAGACCTTGCCAGCATAGCTATGAAGGTTGGATCTCTAAAGCTCAGCCGCCGCACTTCTTGCCACCGCCGATCCCGAACGCCAAGCCGCCGCTCTTCTTGCCGCCGCCGGTTTCGTGGAGATTCATTCTAAGTGAGAGCTATGGTCGTGGACTCTTCGTCTTCGTCAAGAACGCGTCATCGAACGAAGAGGGACACCTAACACTCCATAAGTAGTTTGTATATTTTATACATTCCATTTTATTTTTGTTGTAAAGGAACGTAGGTTCCTCGTTGTCAGGGTTGGGTGCAACTCGTGGTGGAGGAGTGGTGACTCCTTCGTTTGGAAGGGTTCCTTCCGCTAGTGTGAGGATTGGATTTCAATTTGGTTGGTGAAGTGACCGAGTCGTCCCTTGTTGGGAGATAGGTCGAAGGGGGAGAGTGGACGTACCCAAATCGGGGAACCACTATAAATTGCCTGTGTCTTTCTGTATTGTGTTGTTTTGTTTATTTGTGCAGGTATAGTTTTAATTCTGCAAAAACGCTGCAAGACACCTATTCCCCCACCATAGGTGAAGGTAGTTGGCACTAGGTGGACTTTCAAGTGGTATCAGAGAGAGGTTACTCATCAAAGGGGTTAACACCTCGAGTAAGTTCCTGCCACTAGTGTCAAGAAGAAGACATATATCTACTATGGATGGACTCAAGTACTAAGGCAAGATCTCAGTGTGCACCAGGCTAAACTTTCCTATCTGGAAGGAAAGGATTAGATTTTACATGGAAGCAGTCGACCCTCGACTCTTCATGGTCGTGGAGGAGGGACCTTATATTCCCACTAAGGCCTCCACCATTGATCCTACCAAAAAGGTGCCAAAGAAGCTTTCTGAAATTGACAAGGACGAGATGGTGCTGGTCGGACTTGACAAGAAGGCACAGAACATACTAATCAGCGCAGTCGATGACTCCATGATGCAGAACTTCTGCAACTACAGGACAGCCAAGGATATCTGGAACAGCTTGATTATCCTGATGGAGGGCACATATGAAGTGAGGGATGATCGGAGATCCCTCCTGAACCAGAAATATGAGGCCTTCAAGCAGGGGACCAAGGAAGAGATCAGAGTTACCTTTGAGAACTTACTCAAGATCGTCAATGCTCTCAAGGGATATGGAAGAGTGTTCACTGATGGTGAACTTAATGATAAATTCCTTAGGTCCCTTACTAAGGAATGAGACACGAAGATCTACGCCATCCGAGAGTTTTGCAGATTTTCTGAAACTGATCCTCAGATACTCTTTGGGAAGCTCATGTCCTATGATCTCCAGTTGAACACGAGGAAAGCTGAAGAAGAAGCAGAGAAGGCCGCAACCAAGGAAAAGACTGTGGACCTAAAATCCATTCACTCCAGGAAGGGAAAGGGTACGGCTTCATCCCGTGTGGGGAAAAAGGATGAGGAGGAAGACTCCGAGCCATGCTCCTCCGGCTCAGAGTTGTCTGAAGAAGACTTCTCCCTCATCACCCGAGAATTCAAGAAGTTCCTCAAGATGAGGAATCAAAGAAAGAGAGACGGCTCCTCCTCTAGAAATCAGAATAAGAATTATTCTTCTGACAGGTATGAATCAAAACCGAACAAACATCGTCATACTGACATCATTTGTTTTGGGTGCAATAAGCCAGGACACGTCGTGGCCGACTGCCATCAAGGCAAGAGAGAGAAGGGTAAGGGAGAAGAGCACAGAACCTCTAGAGATAAAAAGAAGGAGAGGAGCTACATCGCCAAAAAGTCAAAGACACTAAGTGAGTCTAATTCCTCAGACTCCAGTGATGATGAGGAAGCCTACTTCGGGCTGGTGGGTCGCTCTGACTCAGAAGGAGAATTCCCCCAATTCACTGAGAAGGTAAAAGCTCATATCCCCCTCTCCGACTCTGACTATGAGTCTCCTGATGATGATCTCGAGGACAGCCCATCTGCCCGAGAAGTTGAGCTCCTCGAAAAGTATGAGCTTCTGCTCAACACCTTCGAGGAATGCCGCAAGAGATTGAGGGCTCAGAAAAAGGAAGTCAAATTCCTTAAGGTCGAGGGTGTCTCCCTAAGGGAAGAGATCACTAGCTTAATTTCTCTCCGACAGGAGCACCTGGACCTGATCTCTAAGCACTCAGAGTCTCTAAGTCTCCTTGATCTTAAACAGGAAGAAATCAATAAGTTGGAAGAACAACTTACGGCAAAAAAGAAGATTGTCCAAAGCTTCTCTATGCCAAAGACTGTTCTTCCACTGGTTGATACCTTCTCTGCTCAGGCTAAGGGGGCTGGCTTGGGGCATGTGGGTGTGCCTGGTAAATCATCCAGGAGAAACAAAAAGGAGAGGAGAAATAAGGCTACTAAGAAGGCCTCTACTGCAGAAAAGGGAAAGGCCCCACTCAACCCTATTGTATTCAGGAAGCCTTGCTTTCCCTGCAATGAACAGGACTTTGAGTCAACCTATGGCCACTTCTTCTGGCCCTCGGTTGAAAAGCCCAAGAGCCGGTATGAGGGGTGGGCCTTCCCCCGCAACTTTGGCAAGAGTGTCTTCAAGACACCTTATGAGGAAGTTCAAATGGAGGATTATGGCCACTTCTCTAGGGGCCATAATAGGAAGCAGGCACCCAAGGCCAAGCCTGTTACACTGAGAAACCAGGAGGTGACGAAATCATGCGACTGTTGTCATCATGATGCCTCCACCTCCAGGTCTAAGGCCCCAACTGAACCTTCCATTCCAAGGGTGAAGCAGGTGCCTAGGAGAAAGTATAACAGATTTCACTGCTGGTGCTGTGGAAAAGTTGGTCACTTTGCCGTGGATTGCTGGTTTAATCCGAGGAATAACGAGACTCCTCATGTTGGCAATGCGAGGCAAACCACTCATAGGGCTAACCATCCGAGGGGGAGTATGCTAACGAGGAATCTAGGACCCAAGTTCGATTGGGTTCCTAAGGGAAATTAATTCTGTTTTGCAGGAATGTCCAAAGGCCACCAAAACTCCCATATGGTACTTGGATAGTGGATGCTCCCGGCATATGACCGGGACAAGAAGCCTGCTGCGTGATTACTCTCCAATCAAGAATGGACCCAAAGTCATCTTTGGGGGATCAGATCGAGGTGTCACCAGGGGTTACGGTATGATTTCCAATGGTATAATTTCTATCACCGACGTGGCTTACGTTGAAGGGTTAAATCATAACCTGATCAGTGTAAGTCAGTTATGTGATAAAGGTTATGACGTTAAGTTCTGCAAGGATAAATTCCTGATAATATCGTGTTCCTCTTCGGAGACGGTATTAACAGGCATTAGGAGCAGAAATATCTTCTGCTTAGATTTTCTTAGTTTAGATTCATCTACCCCCGTATGCCTAGTAGCAACAGGCAGTGCATCTCTTTGTGAACAATGGCACAAGAGATTGATACATATTAATTTCATGACAATTAGTATGCTATTTTCTAAAAACTTAGTAAGGGATGCTCCCATTATTAAGTGCATCAAAGATAGCCCTTGTCCTGCATGCCAGAAGGGCAAATAGACTCGGGCTACCTTTAAGGGCATCGTTGACAAAGACTCCTCCAGATGTCTTTATCTTCTGCATATGGACTTGTTTGGTCCAATGCAACTTCATAGCTTGGGAGGCAAGTCTTATACGCTAGTGATTGTTGATGATCACTCTCGGTTTACTTGGGTATTCTTCTTAAAATGCAAGTCTGATACGTTTGACATCATCACCAGTTTTGTCAGGCAGATTCAGAACGAACTTAAATGCTCGGTGGTCAAAATTATAAGTGACCATGGAACAGAGTTCGAGTCTGGTGCTATGATAGAGTTCTGTGAACAACTTGGTACCTTTCATGAGTTTTCCTCCCCGCGCACTCCTCAGCAGAATGGAGTTGCGGAGAGGAGAAATAGAACGCTCATTGAAGCCTGCACGACAATGTTGAATGATGCTTCTCTCCCAGAATATTTCTGGGCAGAGGCTGTCAATACGGCGTGTCATGTACAAAACCGGGCCTTGATCAACAAGAGTCATCATAAGACGCCTTATGAGCTACTGAAAGGCAGGAAGCCAACCATGTCCTATTTTAGGATCTTTGGCTGCAGATGCTATGTACTAAATAACGGGAAGTACCCGCGTACTAAGTTTGGTGAAAAATGCTTCGAAGGCATATTTATGGTCTATAGTAGCCATAGCCGGGCATATAGGGTTTTCAATAAGAAAACCCTAGTGGTAGAGGAATCCATAAATGTGGTATTTGATGAAGGAAGCTTGCTTAACAGTAATTCTTCCAGTGGTCTTCTTGAAGATGCAGGTACAAGAATTGAACAGCTTAGTCTCGATGAGACCGCTAAAGATGCAACTCCCAAGTACTCACAGTCACCACC
Organism: Platanthera zijinensis; assembly: GCA_039513925.1. Classification (NCBI taxonomy): domain Eukaryota; kingdom Viridiplantae; phylum Streptophyta; class Magnoliopsida; order Asparagales; family Orchidaceae; genus Platanthera; species Platanthera zijinensis. The sequence goes on along the minus strand of CM077097.1, from coordinate 16,582,250 downwards.
ACAACACCTATAGGAGATGATGAAGGTCAGAATGGAGTTGTCCTCCCTGAAGATGAAGGAGCCCCAGAAAATGTTAGAGCTCCAAATGCCAGACTGCTAGAGCTTCATAACGTGAGGGATCATCCCAGAAATCAAATCATCGGAGATCCCCGTGACGGTGTCAGAACTCGCCGAGGTACAATTAATGAGATTCTGCATTTTAGCTTTCTGTCACAGGTTGAGCCAAAGAAGTTCAACAAAGCGAACAAGGATTCAGCATGGATATTGGCCATGCAAGATGAACTACATCAATTTGAACAATGCAACGTCTGGACGCTGGTTCCCAAACCAAAGACGCAGAACGTGATTGGCACCAAGTGGATCTTCAGAAACAAGCTGGATGAACACGGGGTCATCATCAAGAACAAGGCCAGACTGGTGGCTCAAGGATACAGACAAGAAGAGGGGATCGACTTCGACCAAACATTTGTGCCGGTTGCAAGCCTTGAGGCAATCAGACTGTTTCTGGCATATGCCTCTCACAAAGGATTCACAGTCTATCAGATGGACGTGAAATACACATTCTTGAATAGAGACCTGAAAGAGGAAGTATACATCGATCAACCCCCAGGTTTTGTCAATCCTACTTATCCTAATCATGTATACTTTCTTAATAAAGCTCTATATGGCTTAAAACAAGCTCCACGAGCTTGGTATGAGACTCTGTCTAGTTTTCTTCTTGAGAACAAGTTCTTTAGAGGAAAAATAGATAAGACATTGTTTCTTAGGGAAGTCAAAGGCAAGATTTTGCTGGTGCAAATCTATGTTGATGACATTATATTCGGCTCAACGGATAACAATCTTTGCAAAAAGTTTTCTAAACTTATGCAAGGAAAGTTTGAAATGAGCAGTATAAGAGAGCTAAAGTATTTCTTGGGACTTCAAGTGAAACAGTCTGAGGATGGAATTTTCATTTCTCAGACGATGTTCACAAATGAACTCCTCAAGAAATTCGGAATGGAGAATGCAACCTCTATGAAAACTCCAATGGGATCCACTATGTCTCTGGATAAGGATGAGAAAGGGAAACCTTTTGATGAAACCAAATACAGAAGCATTATTGGATCCCTGCTCTACCTTACTGCAAGTAGACCGGATATTATGTTCTCCACATGCGTTTGTGCTAGATATCAGGTGAACACTAAGGAATCTCACTATGTCGCTGCAAAGCGAATTCTTAGATACTTTAAGGGTACACCTAATCTTGGCTTGTGGTACCCGAGAAACAATGATGTCGAGCTAATATGCTTTTCAGATGCTGATTTTGCAGGAAGCAGGGATGATCGGAAAAGCACTTCCGGGACGTGTCAATTCCTCGGAAGAAGGCTTATTTCATGGAATAGTAAGAAGCAGAATTGTGTCGCAACCTCCACAGCTGAATCTGAGTACATCTCAGCAGACAGCTGTTGCGCATAACTTCTATGGATCAGAAATCAGCTAGCAGACTATGACCTTCAGTTCAAGGAAGTACCAATATACTGCGAATCCTCTAGTGCAATTGCCATTGCAAACAATGTTGGTACCCTAGTTTGATTTGAGTTTAGTCTTCTCCTTTTGTCCCTTGACCCAAGAAATATCTAAGGTCAATGGTTAGTGGTCTAGCTGTAGAGTCCTCGCTTTTCCAGATGAAGAATTTGGTTAAGTAGTTTTTCGTTCGACTATAGTCGAACGCCGCTCGACTATCGTCGACTAACTGTTCGACGATCGTCTATCAGTTATTCGACTTTCAGTCTGCGAGGATAGTTCGACTATCGGTTGATAGTTCGACTATCTGTGTGCTTTGATAGTTCGACTATCTGCTTGGATAGTTCAACTATCTGATAGCTTGACTATCTGTTTGATAGGTCGACTATCTGCGTTGTTTTATAGTTCGACTATCTGTTGATAGATCGACTATCTGCTTTCTTCTAATAGTTCGACTATCTGCTGATAGGTCGACTATCTGTTCTGCGTTGATAGTTCGACTATCTGTTGATAGGTCGACTATCTGTTCTGCGTTGATAGTTCGACTATCTGTTGATAGGTCGACTATCGGTTTCGTTTTGATAGTTCGACTATCTGTTGGTAGGTCGACTATCTGATAGCTCGACTATCTTCTGATAGTTCGACTATCTGTTGTGATAGTTCAACTATCTCCTTTGATAGTTCGACTATCTGGATCGTTCGACTATCTGTCCGATAGTTCGACGATCTCCGTGCGTCGGTCGATGATCTCCGAAGGTCGTTCGACGTTTTCTGTCTGCCTTTTTATTTTGTATTTATTTATTATATTTAATTAATTAATACATTATCTGACATAATATTTCAGTTATTTTATGATAATATTTCCAGGCAATATTTGCTCCATCCCTTCTGCCAGAGTAAAATCTTTTCAGATAAAGTTGTTTGTCTTATTAGCTGACATTATATTTTACTTTATCTGCTGTCAGTCCTTTATAGCCGTTAGACTGAAAAGTCTTTCTTCTGCTATAAAGAGTTTGTTTCTGATGTGACTTTATTTAGTACTTTATTATCAGATTGCTTCCTGCAGCTTCTTAGAAAGAGGTTTATTCCTTTTATAGAATGTTTTTGCTGCAGAGATTGTTTGTCTTTTTGATATTTGCAGCCCAGGTCTCAAGTTTCAGAAGAAGACAAACAATTCAAATTGAAGAGAGCCGTTGCTTGTTGCTGCTATAAAAAGAATCCTTTGAAGAAGGATTCAAGCTAGCTAGCTACCCAGTTATTCATTTTAAGCACTCAAGCCTTCATCAAGACAAAGTTCTTCAGCTCTCAGCAATTTCCATTCATCTGAGAAGTGTTAAGCTCTTCTGTTCTTCTTCAACCTGAGTTCTCCTATTCCAGGAAGTTCAAACTCAGAGTTCTTTTGAAGAAGAAGAAGAAGACAGCTGCTTGAAGATTTCTAATCTTATTATTTATTATCTTCTTGTAGTTTTCCTTCAGTTTTTACTGAAGAGTTTCTGCACTGAAGAAAGACTTCACCTGGACATTCTTTGAGCCAGGGGGAGCCTTGATTCCTTGAGCTTTTTAGCTCAGTGCAAGTTTTTGTGCTTCTCTAATCTATTGTAAAATAGAGAAGACATCTTAACCTTCTTTCCCCCTCCTGTACAGGGTTATTACTCCCTTCAAAAGTATCCCTTGGTGGCAGGGCACCTGATCAAAAACCTATGTTCGGTTTTTAGACACCTGATCAAAAGTCTAAAGGGTTTCTGGATCTACCTGAAGCAGATCCTATTGGTGGCAGGGCACCTGATCAAAAACCTGAGTGGATTCCTACCTTGTTGGTAGAAGAGTGGACGTACCCAAGTTTCTTGGGGAACCACTATAAATTCCTTGTGTCGTCCGGATTTCCTTGTTTAATTCCTGCATTGTGGCTGTGATTAGATATAAGTAGGTTTGCTAGTTGCTGATTAGGTTTTCCAAGCCTTAACTGTAATTACAGTTAGCTTGAGTTTGTACACATCACTATGTTAGGCTTTAGGGTTAATTCTATATCTATAATCTTTTAATTCCGCATTTCACTCCAAGGAAGTTGGGTAGACCATTAAGTTTTGTCTAGTGCAAAATTTGATAACTCTATTCACCCCCCCTCTAGAGTAGCATCTATCCCTTCACTTTCAATTGGTATCAGAGGGATGTTGACTGACTAAATAGGCTAACACCTAAGTCACAAGATCCTGATAGATACCAAAGCTTATAGATATTCACTATCATGGCCCAGTCCAAGGATTATTCTAGCACCAGACCTCCAGCATGCAACTTAGCTAAGTTTGGCATCTGGAAGGCAAGGATAAAATTATATATGAATTCTATTGATGAAAGCATCTTTGCTTCTATTTTGTCAGGTCCCCCAAGAGCACCTGCTGCTGCTACTGCCTCATCATCTGATATGAGTGCAGTGCCTCCTCCAGATTACAACGATGAGTACAAGAAGGCAAAGATAGCAGATGCCAAGGCGATGAACATTCTGGCTCAGACAATGTCTGATGAGGTATTCCAGAAGGTAGCTGACTGCTCTTTAGCAAAAGCTATGTGGGATACACTGAACCAGATTGTAGCTGGTTCAGCTGATGAAAGGAAGGACAGAAGGTCCAACCTTATCTCACAATATGAAAACTTCAAGAAAACTGATGCTGAATCAGTTGAAGCCATGTACACCAGGCTCAGCTCAATCATCAATGAGCTGAGAACCCTTGACAAGGACATATCATTGACAGAGGTCAATGATAAGATTCTTATGTGCTTCCCTAGCACATGGGATCTAAGGATCTGGCCCATCAAGGAAGCCAGAAGCACCACAGAGATCTCCACTGTAGCTCTTCTCGGCAAACTCAAATCTTTTGAGCAAGTGCTGAAGACAAGGGAAGCAGAAGCTGAAGCAAATACCCCTACTCCAACAAGAAAAGAGCAATCTCTAGCTCTTAAGGCTGCTGATGCTTCTGAAGGCAGCCAATCCAATGAGGAGCTAATGGCATTATTTGCCAAGAGGTTTCTCAAGATGGGGAGAAAGGAATTCAGAAAGAAGTCTTCACGCTATGAAGACAAACAAAGGTATGACCGTTCACCTGCTAAAGAAATTATATGTTATGGTTGCAGGAAGCCTGGACACATCTTACCAGAGTGTCCAGAGGAGAAGAACAAAGACAAGAGGAAAGAAAAGGAACAGCACAGGAAGCACTCCAAGCCATCCTCCTACAAGAACAAGAAGAAGGAGAGAGGTTTCATTGCTGAAACCTGGAGTGATTCTGATGAAGAATCTTCCTCCTCTAGCTCCAGTGAGGATGAGGAAGAGAAGAAGGCAAAGGAGGTTTGCCTGATGGCAATTGATGCCTGCAGCAACCACTCAGCTACAGAGAGTTCAGATTCAGAAGAAGAAATGCCAACAGAAGATGAGGTACTATCTTCTTATGACTTCACTTCTGAAGAATTTAAATTAGATTTTAAATCCTTATGCTTAGACTTAATTAGTTCAGAAAAGGAGATTAAAGAACTTAAAAATAAGTTAGCTGACTCAGAATTAATTGCTACAGAAAATATTAAGCTAAAGGAAGATCTCACTACTTGTAGTGAAGAAATTAAATTTCTTAAAATGGAGTTAGCTAAGTCTAAGTGGTTAGAGGAATCTCTAAATGGTAGAAGCCTTAAGCTATTAGAGATAACCAGCATGACTAACACTAGGTCAGGCAATAATAAACTAGGCTTAGGAGCTTCTCCCAGTGAACCCCCAGTTCTTCTTAAAAATAATCTTTCAACTCCAGTGAACTTCATTTCAGCTAGTGGAATGAAGAACACTGAGCAAGTAAACCAAGTTAATAAAACTTTAAATAAAGCTAAGAGAGAAAAGAGGAAGAAATTTTTTAAAGAAATGCAAAGAGCGTCGAACGCTGCTCGACGATCGGAAGCTCAATGGTCGAACGAAGCTCGACGATCTGAGCGCCCATCGTCGAACGTCGATCGACGTTTTCAATATGATTTTCAAAATCATAATCAAACCCGTAGAAACCTAAATGAAAATAGAAATCCTAGGTTTGTTGACCCATCATCTGCATGGAGAATCCCACCTAGGAGATCTCACCCATTAGGTTATCACCCTCAGCCTGCATTTTCATTTATTTCGAGCTTTTCTTATGTGAAAAACAAGGGACCCAAGGTTACCTGGGTCCACTCTGTCTAAATAAATGTCTTGCAGGTGAAGGCCTATCCAATCACTCAAAATAAGTGGTATTTGGATAGTGGATGCTCCAAGCATATGACAGGAAATAAAAATCATCTGTCAAAATTCAAAGCTAAGCTCGGCCCAAAGGTTATCTTTGGAGATTCCAGCTGTGGTCAGACAGAAGGCTATGACAGGATTACAATTGGAGATGTTACTTTCAAGAGAGTTGCATATGTGACAGGACTGAAGCACAATTTGATTTCAGTCAGCCAGCTATGTGATGCTGGCTACCAGGTTTCATTTTCTAACTCCTCTTGCAATATTACTTTAAATAATAATGTTGTTTTAGTAAGCATTAAAATAGGTAATATTTATTTAGTAGATTTCAATTCAACTCACTCTGAAATCTGTTTATTTAATGAAGTAACAATTAATAATAATTCTTTGTGGCATAAGAGGCTTAGTCATGTTAACCTTAAAAATATATCTAGGTTATCTAAACACAACCTTGTTAGAGGTTTACCTTCTTGCCCCTACAAGAAGGAGAGCCTATACAAGGCTTGTCAGCTAGGCAAGCAATCCAAGAATTCTTTTAAATCTGTAAATAAGAGTGATTCTCCTATAATCCTGTATCTATTATATTTGGACCTATTTGGCCCAATAAATGTACAGAGTTTAGGAGGGAAGTATTACACCTTAGTAATTGTAGATGACTTCTCTAGATTCAGTTGGGTTTTCTTTTTGAGAACTAAGGCTGATAACTTCAAAGCCCTTACAGACTTTCTATTATGTGTGCAGACTGAGTACTCTACTCATATGGCCTTGATCAGAAGTGATCATGGTACTGAGTTTGACTCTCTTCTCATGCAAGAATTCTATGAGAGAGAAGGTATCAAACATAGCTTCTCAGCTCCTAGAACTCCCCAACAAAATGAGGTAGTTGAAAGGAAGAACATAACACTCATTGAAGCTGCTAGCACATTGTTGGCGGATGCTAACATGCCTCTCTCCTATTGGGCAGAAGCTGTTAGTACAGCTAATTATGTCTTGAATAGAAGTCTGATACACAATCTTAAGTGTAAAACTCCTTATGAGTTGCTTAAAGGAAAGAAACCTAAAATTAATTATTTTAGAATATTTGGTTGTGTAGTGTATATTCATAATAACAATAAAGAATATCTTAGAAAATTTGAAGCAAAAGCTTCAATGGGAATCATTCTTGGATATTCCCAAGTAAGCAAAGCTTATAGGGTTTATAACAAATCAACCTGTAAAATTGAAGAATCTGTGCATGTATCTTTTGATGAGTCTCAGATGTTTTACAAGGAGAAGGAAAATTCTCCTTCCTCTAGTTCATTGCAGGTACCTGATGCTACTCAAGAGATTCTTCAACTATCAACTCTTCAGATCACTGAATCAGACAGTGATGAAGATATTGCAGAAGCTGTTGTTGTACCACCAACAGTAGATCAAATTCCTCCTGAGGAATTAATCCCAACTGTTGCTGAAGATCACATCCCACCTGCTGATATTGTCACACTTAGAGATCACCCCACATCTCAAGTGATTGGAGACCTATCAGCTGGTGTGCAAACAAGACACTAGTTAAGACAGGATGTGATGCACGCTTGTTTCCTCTCACAGGTTGAGCCCCTCACCTTTAAAGATGCAGAGCTAGATCCCCACTGGATCATTGCTATGCAAGAGGAACTCAATCAGTTTGAGAGATGTAAAGTTTGGACCTTGGTTCCAAGACCTAAAGGCCAACTGATCATAGGCACCAAGTGGGTGTATAGAAACAAGTTGGATGCAAATGGAATTATTGTAAGGAATAAAGCAAGGCTTGTAGCTCAGGGCTACAGACAGGAGGAAGGTATAGATTATGACCAAACCTTTGCTCCTGTTGCAAGGCTAGAAGCAATAAGGATCTTCTTGGCCTATGTAGCCTACATGAAGTTTAAGGTGTTCCAGATGGATATCAAAAGTGCATTCCTGAATGGTGAGCTTAAGGAAGAGGTGTTTGTTGAACAACCACCAGGGTTTGTTTCTTCAATTCAGCCCTCACATGTGTTTAAGTTGCAGAAAGCTCTATATGGACTAAAGCAAGCTCCCAGAGCCTGGTATGAGACTCTAGCTAGTTTCTTTTTAGAGCACAACTTTACTAGGGGAGTAGTTGATAGAACCCTTTTCGTCAAGCATCACAAGGACACAATCCTGTTAGTTCAAGTGTATGCGGATGATATTATATTTGGCTCCACTGATCCCAAACTTTGTAAAAGGTTCTCTGACCTGATGCACTCTAAGTTTGAGATGAGTAGTATGGGTGTGCTGTCTTACTTTCTTGGTCTCCAAGTTAAGCAAGATGCTGATGGTATCTTCATCTCCCAATCCAAATATGCCAAGGAATTGGTAAAGAAATTTGGGATGGCTGATGCTTCAGCAATGCCTACACCTATGGCTACTAATGTAGTTATTGATTCTGATGATCACGGCAAGCCAGTTGATCAAAAGAATTATAGGGCCATTGTTGGTTCCCTATTATATTTAACTGCAAGTAGGCCTGATATAATGTTTGCTACATGCCTTTGTGCTAGATTCCAGGTCAACCCCAAGGAATCTCATCTGATTCTTCTAAAGAGAATCCTGAGATACCTGAAGGGATGTCCAAATCTAGGACTTTGGTACCCAGCTGAGTCAGAATTTGAATTAATTGGATATTCTGATTCTGATTATGCTGGTTGCAGAGTTGATAGGAAGAGCACCTCAGGAACTTGCCAGTTCCTGGGAGAGAGATTGGTCTCTTGGTTCTGTAAGAAGCAGGCTTCTGTCTCAACTTCAACTGCAGAGGCTGAATATATAGCAGCTGCTAGTTGTTGTTCACAGATCCTGTGGATTCAAAACCAGCTTGTGGATTATGGTTACTCACACAAGAACACCAAAATCATGTGTGATAGTACCAGTGCTATCTCCATTGCACAAAATCCAGTGCACCACTCTAGAACGAAGCACATTGAGATTCGGCACCATTTCCTGAGAGATTGTGTGGAAAAGAACAAGATTTGTCTTGAGTTCATATCCACTGAGTTTCAGAGAGGTGATATATTCACCAAGCCCTTAGATGAACAGAAGCATCTGTTCTTTTTAGTTCAACTAGGCATGATCAATGGACGAGACTAAGTGTGACTATAACTGCCAATGTTGAAACCTGCTTGAAGATCGTCGAATGATGATCGAAGATCGTCGAACGGATCAAGCCTATCATCGACCTCTGGTTAATGATAGCTTATTTGTTTGAAGATTGTCAACCGATGTTCGAAGATCGTCGAACAGGTCGAGCTTATCGTCGATCTCTGGATGACGACAGCTTGTTGTTTGAGAAGCCAGAAATAGTCGAACGGTTGATCGACTACTCTGCTTCTGTGCCGATCGTCGAACGGCCGTTCAACCATCGGGTCCAGTATCTTTTAAATAGATCGACTATCTCCGGTCTAATATAAAGCCGATAGTCGACCTAGGTTAAAAGATCTTTTGTTGTATCGTCGACGGAGCGTGACTTTTCGCATTCTGTCTTCCCGCTTGCGATTTTCTGCCACTTCGTCTCCTTCGTCTTCTCCGTCCTTCTCGCGCATTCTCCAGCACTTCAATGGCGATTTCTCCAGCAGTGCTAGCTGTTGTAAAGTTCGATGCAGGGTTCAGCGTCAATTTTGACGCATTCAGTTGCTGTGAAGCAGGGATTGTAGAAATTCTTAAGTTATGCCGAGATCAAGGTCTAGAAAGATTAATGTCTACAAGGATAAAGTTAAATGTTCCCGAAATTAAGGAATGGGCTTTCACTTCATCCTCCTCTGACGATTCGATGACTGGCTCTATCGGCGGAGAAGAAGTTATTTTAACTCCAGCCGTCTTGACTGATGTATTTGGCTTGATTAATGGCGAAGAAGATTATGAGAAAGATGCTCAAGAGTTTGGAAGAATGCTGACTGAGCTGGGACATGCGGAGGGCATTCCCACGAAGCTGCTCAAGGTCAATTTCCCATTTAAGATTAAATTTCTTGCTGAGATAGTTGGAAAAGTGCTTCTTGGAAAGCACTCCGCCCATGACAACATTACAAGGCAACAATTTGCACTGATGTGTGCAATTGTTAATCAGAAAAGAATTGATTGGGCAGGAGTAATGTTCGATCTGTTAAGGAAAAAGAACAGTAAGAAAGAGGTTACCCTAGGCAGGGTTATTAGAATTTTTCTGAAAGAGAAGTATCCTCAGCTGCTGGTCTCCGTTGCAACAACCATAAATGCAAGTAAGAAGATGGGTCCGAATTTGTTCTCCAAGTGGAAGAGGACTTTTGTGAAGCCCGCTTTCACAGGGGTTGCTCCAGCGACATCAGAGAGCACTAGGACTGATTCAGTCGCTCCTCACCCGGTAGAAGCTGGCTCAGCTCATTCTCTTCCATTATCTTCTTCTGCATTACCATCAACTTCTACTGAAGTAGTTCCATCCTCTTCAGTTCCGTCTACCTCAGTTGAAGTTCCATCAACTTCAGCTGAAGTACGACTTTCTCCTTCTCCTGTTCGAGAAACAACCACGGTTGTTCTTCCCTCTCCTCCTGCATCTCCTATTCCTTCTCATCTGGCTAGGATATCTGCTCCTAGTTTTGATTTGATAGGATCTGAGAGGACTCCAACACCTCATCAGTCCCCTATTCGTTCTCCAGTTCTTTCTCCACATCATGCTCCATCTCCAATTCGATCTCCAGTCCACGCCACTTTTCATCCTAACACTACAACCATCTCTGCTGCATCTCCATCCACTGCAATTCCATCATCTTTTGAGATAACCCCAGAATTCATTTCCAGCATTTTGGAGTTGATTACCCCTTCAATCAAAATCATGATTGAAGAGGCAATTGCTCCACTTGCCTCCTCTATTGCTACCTTGATTGCTTCCATTCAATCACTCTCTAAATCTGCTGAGCCCTCTTCTTCCAGGGGCCTGGTTTCAGTTCCCACTGAAATCAGGCAGGGGGAGATGTTCTGTGAAGATGTCTCAGAGCCTCCAGCCTCAGAGCTTCCAGCCTCCCTTCCAGCGGTGACAGATTTAGTGATGATAGCTCAAGATGAATCAGGTTCAGTGTTATCTGACAAAGAAATATCTGATGCAATTATGTTATCTGAATTTGCTGTGAAAGTCTGTTTAGAAGATCTCACCACTCCCTTGGTTGCCCGTTTCCTAGAAGGTATTATAACATCCTATCTAGATGAGTCCTGGGAGTTGGTAAAGTATGAAGGTAATTCACTCATCCGTTTTATTGACGAGTCAATTGATTTGCTAGCTTGTGAATACCTAGAAGGAATGATTTTAGCTTATTTAGCAGATTTGTGTTCATAAATCTACAGATTTTATTAAAGAAGATATAGCTGCTCAGGTTATAGTAGTTGTTTCAGAAGCTGTTCCAGATGTTCCTGATGTTCAAGTAGATCCAGAACTGGATTCCTTTTTAGATGATATAGAAGATGTGTCTGAAAATCAAGAAGAGAAAGCAAGAGATGCTTGGAATCAAAGAGTACAATCTTTGTTAGAAGAAAAAGAAAAGGATTTACAAGTTGAAAAATCAACTGTTTGGGATGATTCCCCAGGACTTGATTTGGATTTCCTTCTGGCTCAGGATGCCATAGAAGAGGAAAAAGAGAAAGCTGATCTGTAATTAAAGGAAAAGGCTGTTTCTGAATCCTATGACCCATATGACAATCCTCCCTTATCTCATTCTGAGGATGAAGAGGATTCAGATTTATCTGAAAATTCAAAAAAAAAGAAAGCTGCACAGAAGAAAAGAAAAGCTGTTGCTCCTCCTCCTCTCAATCGTGATAATGATACTCCATATTATATTCTGAAAGGAATTGACCCCAAGTCAAAAGAGTTTCAACATTGGATGTGGTTCTCCAAGAACCAGCAAAAAGAGAGAAAGAGATCTAAGAAATATGATAGTCCTACCCCCAGATGGAATCCTAGAGGTCCTCCTCCTCCACCTCCCGGTGCAGGAGCCTCTGGCAACCTTTCTGCTAATCCTTCTGCTCTGTCAGCAAAATCTGCTCCTTCTCAGTCTTCTTCAAGGAAAAGCTCTCAAGGTTTTCAAGGTAAATCATATTCTGGCTATCAAAGAACTGATACAGTGAGAGAACAAGTGAAGGAGGTTGTGTTTCAAAGACCAACTTTTTCCCCTCCTCCTTCTCCAAAGAAAAGGGTTTCATCTCCAATGCCAGTGCATTCTGAAAAAGTTGTTTCAAAAGGTAAGTAGTTTATTTTGTTTAAAAATTCTAGCAAGAACTTTGCTAAGTCTGCTCCCCTGTCTTATCTAGTTAATCAAGATAAAGAACCAGATGATACTCCTTCTGAGACTGTTTATGAAAGTCCTGAGCTTGATCCTAACTTTAGGATGGCTCGTTTTCTCGAATTGGTTGGAGCAGCTCAAATCAGGAAAGCAAAAGCTGAAGGAAAGGACACTACTGGATTAACCACAATGTCTACATTCAGAAAGAAGGAGTTCGAAAAGTTCCAGGTTAGCCCTGAGGTCTTTGACCCTTCAAAGTATATGGAAAAGCACCCAGAAGCAGTTGTTCCAAGGGCTGTAGAATTAAAGATTATTGGCATGCAAGACTTGAAGATGTCTAAGAAAGAGGCAATTGATCCTTTGCGGAAAGTTTCCTTTGTTCCTAGCTCTTCTAACCCTAAGCCAGACTCTGTAGACTCTTAATTTTGTTTGACTGTTATTTATCTGTTTGATAACTGCTAGTTAATTGTTTATCTATTTCCTGTATTAATTTTATTGCTCTATAGCTAGTTCTATGTTTTAGTTTTTTTGAGAGACTTAACTCAAATAGGGGGAGATTGTTGGTACCCTAGTTTGATTTGAGTTTAGTCTTCTCCTTTTTTCCCTTGACCCAAGAAATATCTATGGTCAATGGTTAGTGGTCTAGCTGTAGAGTCCTCGCTTTTCCAGATGAAGAATTTGGTTAAGTAGTTTTTCGTTCGACTATAGTCGAACGCCGCTCGACTATCGTCGACTAACTGTTCGACGATCGTCTATCAGTTGTTCGACTTTCAGTCTGCGAGGATAGTTCGACTATCGGTTGATAGTTCGACTATCTGTGTGCTTTGATAGTTCGACTATCTGCTTGGATAGTTCAACTATCTGATAGCTCGACTATCTGTTTGATAGGTCGACTATCTGCGTTGTTTGATAGTTCGACTATCTATTGATAGATCGGCTATCTGCTTTCTTCTGATAGTTCGACTATCTGTTGATAGGTCGACTATCTGTTCTGCGTTGATAGTTCGACTATCTGTTGATAGGTCGACTATCTATTCTGCGTTGATAGTTCGACTATCTGTTGATAGGTCGACTATCGGTTTCGTTTTGATAGTTCGACTATCTGTTGGTAGGTCGACTATCTGATAGCTCGACTATCTTCTGATAGTTCGACTATCTGTTGTGATAGTTCGACTATCTCCTTTGATAGTTCGACTATCTGGATCGTTCGATAATCTGTCCGATAGTTCGACGATCTCCGTGCGTCGGTCGACGATCTCCGAAGGTCGTTCGACGTTTTCTGTCTGCCTTTTTATTTTGTATTTATTTATTATATTTAATTAATTAATACATTATCTGGCATAATATTTCAGTTGTTTTATGATAATATTTCCAGGCAATATTTGCTCCATCCCTTCTGCCTGAGTAAAATCTTTTCAGATAAAGTTGTTTGTCTTATTAGCTGACATTATATTTTACTTTATCTGCTGTCAGTCCTTTATAGCCGTTAGACTGAAAAGTCTTTCTTCTGCTATAAAGAGTTTGTTTCTGATGTGACTTTATTTAGTACTTTATTATCAGATTGCTTCCTGCAGCTTCTTAGAAAGAAGTTTATTCCTTTTATAGAATGTTTTTGCTGCAGAGATTGTTTGTCTTTTTGATATTTGCAGCCCAGGTCTCAAGTTTCAGAAGAAGACAAACAATTCAAATTGAAGAGAGCCGTTGCTTGTTGCTGCTATAAAAAGGATCCTTTGAAGAAGGATTCAAGCTAGCTAGCTACCCAGTTATTCATTTTAAGCATTCAAGCCTTCATCAAGACAAAGTTCTTCAGCTCTCAGCAATTTCCATTCATCTGAGAAGTGTTAAGCTCTTCTGTTCTTCTTCAACCTGAGTTCTCCTATTCCAGGAAGTTCAAACTCAGAGTTCTTTTGAAGAAGAAGAAGAAGAAGACAGCTGCTTGAAGATTTCTAATCTTATTATTTATTATCTTCTTGTAGTTTTCCTTCAGTTTTTACTGAAGAGTTTCTGCACTGAAGAAAGACTTCACCTGGACATTCTTTGAGCCAGGGGGAGCCTTGATTCCTTGAGCTTTCTAGCTCAGTGCAAGTTTTTGTGCTTCTCTAATCTATTGTAAAATAAAGAAGACATCTTAACCTTCTTTCCCCCTCCTGTACAGGGTTATTACTCCCTTCAAAAGTATCCCTTGGTGGCAGGGCACCTGATCAAAAACCTGTGTTCGGTTTTTAGACACCTGATCAAAAGTCTAAAGGGTTTCTGGATCTACCTGAAGCAGATCCTGTTGGTGGCAGGGCACCTGATCAAAAACTTGAGTGGATTCCTACCTTGTTGGTAGAAGAGTGGACGTACCCAAGTTGTTTGGGGAACCACTATAAATTCCTTGTGTCGTCTGGATTGCCTTGTTTAATTCCTGCATTGTGGCTGTGATTAGATATAACTAGGTTTGCTAGTTGCTGATTAGGTTTTCCAAGCCTTAACTATAATTACAGTTAGCTTGAGTTTGTACACATCATTGTGTTAGGCTTTAGGGTTAATTCTATATCTATAATCTTTTAATTCCGCATTTCACTCCAAGGGAGTTGGGTAGACCATTAAGTTTTGTCTAGTGCAAAATTTGATAACTCTATTCACCCCCCTCTAGAGTAGTATCTATCCCTTCACTTTCAAATAATCCGGTATCGCACAGCAGGATGAAGCATATTTAAGTGCGCTACCACTTCATTCGGGAGCACGTGGAAAACAAGGACATCTCTCTCTGCTATGTCCCCACGGATAAGCAGATTGCAGATATTTTCACAAAGCCCCTAGACGAGGCCAAGTTCAGTCTCTTCAAAACTGAACTAGGGATGCTAAACTATGAGGAATGAAGACTACAGAAGCTCCAGGCTCGTGCATCTAGGGGGAGCATCTGCTAGGAACTCAAGTGTAAGCACAGGTGCAAGAACTGAGGGGGAGCATTGTGGCAAGTGCTAAAGTCCCAGATTTGTAGAAGCCAATAGGGGGAAATTGCCCTCTCGGCTATGGTGCTAAGGGCTAAGGTGCTCTCGCAAAGTATGCTCCAAATGCTCTAAAGATAATGGTATGGAAATTCTTTCTCAACTGATTATTCAGTTTATGTTTTTCTTCCATCCGTTATATTCACCTTAGCTTGTAGGGTTTAGGCTTCTTAAATTGGGGGAGATTGTTGGGTATTGTATCCACAATGTACCTGATTTGAAGAAGCCCCTAGACCAGCTAAGGTGAATTGACATTGTATTTGATCATTTGTCTTCAAGTTGTGCTTGCAGTTATTCCACGCTAAGTACACACCAATGTCAGGGTGCAGTGGGTTAATATACACGGGTCTGCGCAATATAATCCCTCGTTGAGCAGATCAGTGTGTTGGCCTACGTGTACTCTTTCTATTGGAGTGTACTTATTTACAAGTACAGGGCTGTGATAGATAAAGAGCAGTCAAGGAGCAAGGATGGGCCAAAGAGCAGCTAACGGGTGGAAAGACAAAATATCGTCTAAGTAAGAATCAGCGCTCGCCGATTCGACGAGAATCACTGGCTGATTCTCGCCGACTATCTCCGGCTGACTCAGCACGTGCAAATCTCACGCCAAGTCAAAATCAACGAGAGTCATCAAGTGTTTCTTGACGATTCATCGAGAATGATTTTGCATTCTCGACGATCTGTCGAGAATGATTGATGACTCTCGCCGATCCACTCTGGTTTGCCAAGTTGTTCAGCATGATTTCTGCAAAGTAGAAATCGGCGAGAATCGTTGGTGATTCTTGCCGATTCGTCGAGAATCACCTATGATTCTCGCTGAATTTGCCTTAGGCAAAATTCTGGTGCTCGCTGGACCGGACCAAGTTTCAGGCGCTGTTTTGAACTGGAGCTAGGGTTTCTTTTGGTGGGGCCCACAACGGTCATATTGTATGACCTACTGTATAAATACTTCGACAGTTTGAACAGTTATGAGTACGAATACATAAGAAAGAAAACCGAGCCGCCGACGTGACCTAGATCGCGGATTTCTCTTCCACCGCCGCCATCTCCGCTCGGGAAGTTAGTCGCCACCGTTGATCATGGATACCTCCTGATATTCCGGCGACAGAATCTTGGCCAAGCAACGCGTCTCACGTGTCCTTCCTGAGATCCTTTGTCTCTTGGTTTGTAGATCGGGAATACCTTTCCTTTCCGAATCGATCGAGACGATTGATCCAAGGAAGACCGTTGGTAGACCTTGCCAGCATAGCTACAAAGGTTGGATCTCTAAAGCTCAGCCTCCGAACTTCTTGCCGCCGCCGATCCCGAACGCCAAGCCGCTGCTCTTCTTGCCGCCGCCAATTTTGTGGAGATTCATTCTAAGTGAGAGCTAAGGTCGTGGACTCTTCATCTTCGTCAAGAACGCGTCATCGAACGAAGAGGGACA
The DNA here is from genome assembly GCA_039513925.1 of Platanthera zijinensis. Classification (NCBI taxonomy): domain Eukaryota; kingdom Viridiplantae; phylum Streptophyta; class Magnoliopsida; order Asparagales; family Orchidaceae; genus Platanthera; species Platanthera zijinensis. The sequence continues at coordinate 16,565,813 of CM077097.1, read as the reverse complement.
CCTAACACTCCATAAGTAGTTGGTATATTTTATACATTCCATTTTATTTTTGTTATAAAGGAACGTAGGTTCCTCGTTGTCATGGTTGGGTGCAACCCGTGGTGGAGGAGTGGTGACTCCTTCGTTTGGAAGGGTTCCTTCTGTTAGTGTGAGGATTGGATTTCAATTCGGTTGGTGAAGTGACCAAGTCGTCCCTTGTTGGGAGATAGGTCGAAGGGGGAGAGTGGACGTACCCAAATCGGGGAACCACTATAAATTGCCTGTGTCTTTTTGTGTTGTGTTGTTTTGTTTATTTGTGTAGGTATAGTTTTAATTCCGCAAAAATGCTGCAAGACACTTATTCCCCCCCCATAGGTGAAGGTAGTTGACACTAGGTGGACTTTCAAGTAGAGTACTGGATTCGGCCAATGGTTTATAGTGGTTCCCCAATTTATGGGTACGTCCACTCTCCCCCTTCACCTATCCAGTAGAGTACTGGATTCGGCCAAACTTCCTTCCACTATCTCAGATCCTCAGATCTTATAACTCAGAAACCGACTGGTTCCTACAGCTCAGACTTCTTCAAGTCCTACATCTCAGAATCTTCCCAAGACTCCTACCTCAGGCAACATCCCTACCTCAGCCTTAACCACCATGCCTATAACTCAGATCAATAAGATCCTACCTCAGGCACTCAGCCCTACCTCAGCCTTAATCACCAGGCCTACACCTAAGACTTCTTCAAGTCCTACCTCAGGCACTCAGCCCTACCTCAACATTTATAATTTTAGGCTTATAACTAAGATCTATAAAAAATCTTATAAGAAAATTAATTGTTTAAAACAATAAAATCTTCACCCTGATAGAAAGAGAATAGGGGGAAAGCTTCTTGATCAGTTCTTGATTGAACTGATTACTTTAGATCCAACCTGTCTTAGATTCTCCAAAGCTTCTTGAATTTATACCAAGTAAGGTTGATCTTCAATTGGAGTTGGTGTTTATCTTCAATCCAGCTTCATTCTTGAATTCAGAATCAGATCTGAATTTTTCTTGCAGACTCTTCAGGATCTGCCTTCTTCTGCGTATGTCTCTTATTCCCCCTCACTTGTTCATTACCTCTGATTGTGATAGAATAGGTCTATATATAGAATCCATCCAAGGTTACCGGCTGATCCAGTTTATAACGGCCTTCTGATAGCTCTAACAGATCTGTCAACTTTGTTACTTATGACAGCTGTCAGGTCTTCAGTCTTGACAACTGAATCCTCCTTAAACTTCTATCATAGTAGAGAACTGTCAGCATAACATTTCTGATGTGTCGACATAAATAGACCATGTGTTGAAATAACTCTTAATGATGTCGACACAGCTCCCAATGTGTTGACATAGTCATTCTTTATCATCTATACACAACTTCTGTTGGATGTGTCGACCCAAGTCCTGTGTGTCAACACAACTACTTCTGGTCTCGACATAGCTGGTGTTGACAGATTTCTTTGAATGTGTGTTGACACAAGTCCTGTGTGTCGACACAACTACTTCTGGTCTTCAACATATCTAGTATTGAGTGTGTGTCGACACAAGTCCTGTGTGTCAACACAACTACTTCTGGTCTTCAACATAGCTAGTGTTTAGTGTGTGTCGACACAAGTCCTGTGTGTCGACACAACTACTTCTGGTCTTCAACTTAGCTTGTGTTGAGTGTGTGTCGACACAAGTCCTAGGTATCGACACAACTGTTGCTGTCAGAATTTCTGTGTGTCGACATAATCTTGCTTCTGGTGTCGACACATTTCCATCACAAGTGTCGACACTAGTACTTAGAAAATTATCCTGCATTTCTTTAACCTGCACATTGAAACTCAACATCCCATCAAATACACATTGATGTATATCATTGAGTTAAGTGAGGCTTCTCCAAATCTTATACACAGTTTCCAGTGTACCCAACAGGCCTTCTTCTGAGTCTGGGTGAAAGACTAGTCCCTATACAGAATCTTCTTCACCCAGTGGTGAAGATGGTTCTGGATCAGAAGGTGATGTCAAACAATTGATTGATAGGTATGGAGAGCTTTTGGATGCCTTTAAGAGGTGCAAGATGTTGTCTAAGAAGAAAGCTAAGGAGATTTTATTTCTTCAGCTAGTTGTTGCCCAACAGACTAAGACAGCTAAACTGCTGGATCAGAAAGCTAGGGAAGTGAGCCAATTGAAAACCCTCTTGGACATCCAGATGGAGGCCATCAAGTACAAGAATAGTCTCATTAGGGATTTTGAAGAGAGGCAAGGTAAGGAGAAAAGAATAGTGACTAGCTATTCTAAGCCAAGTACTGTACTGCCCTTAATAGACTCTTTCTCCTCTTAGAAGGGTAATAAAGTGTTTGGATTTCGGGGAAGCACAAGAGCAGCTCCTTATAAAGGGAAGGGCAAAGATCCAGCTCCAGCTCAGCCTCTTTCTCCCAAGCCTCCCAATCCTTTCAGGAAAGTTTTGTTACCTTCTAACAGATATGACCGAGAAAGCATTTATGGTCACTGGGAGAATGGTAGTTCCAATGGTGTAAACAAAGATGTTTACATCCATGATGGAAGATATAGCAGGGTGAGTGCCTTAAAGGCTGCCCATAAAGAAATTCAAATGTCCCATCACAGACCATTTGTTTTTGGTGGTTCATCCCCAATACTCAAGAATATTGCTGTATCCAAGGCTCAAAATCTGACAATAAAGACTCAGACTAAGTGCAAGTCTAACAGCCATGCTAATTTGGGCATCTCTGATTCTATCAGGAGCATGCTTTCTGAAACGAAGCTTGCTGCTGCTGACACTCAGAAAAGGAAAAACAAGCCGGCTAGGAAACTTACCTTCAGTCAGGTCCTTGCTGAAAGGAATCAGAAAAGGGCTGCTGCACCTCTTCCTCTTGTTAAGACAGCAGTTAATCCAACTACAAGGCCTACAAAGAAAAAAAATACAACTTTCATGAATGTTGGTGCTGTGGAAAGGTGGGCCACTTTGCTATTGATTGATGGCACAATGTTAATGTGCTAAGAGCAAGAGAAAGCTTACCTGTCAGAAGAGCTGCAGGCAAGCAGGTTTGTTTTCAGACTAATGTTCACATAGGACCCAATAAAAATTGGGCTCATAAGGTAAAGTAAATTGTATTATGCAGGTTAGTTTAATTGGCCATACCCTTATATGGAACTTGGACAGTGGTTGTTCCAGACACATGAATGGGACAAGGAGAAACTTGAAGGAGTTTACTCTATTAAAAGATGGACCCAAGGTTATCTTTGGTGGTTCAGATAGAGGGGTAACCAGAGGCTATGGTAAGATCACCAATGACATAGTCACCATATCAAAAGTAGCTTATGTTGAAGGGTTGCAACACAACCTCATAAGCATAAGCCAACTCTCTGATCTTGGCTATGTCATTGTCTTCCACAAGGATGGGTGCCAGATTAAGAGGTCAAGTGACCAAGAGGTCATCTTGACAGGCACTAGGAGTGAAAATGTTTACTATTTAAACTTTCTATATCTAGATATAGGCTCTCTAATTTGTCTTGTGGTAAATGAGAAACACTCATATTGTGTCCAATGGCACGAGATGCTAGATTATTTGAATTACAAGACTATTTGGAAGCACTTTAGTCATGAGCTAGTTAGGAATGGTCCTAATATGAAGTGCACCAAGGAAAGCATTTTCTCAGCATGACAAAAGGGCAAGAAGACCAAAGCTTCCTTCAAAGGCATTAGGACCAAGGACTCTGTGAGGTGTCTATACCTCTTGCATATGGAATTATTTGGTCCTATGCCAGTTCACAGTCTTGGTAGGATAATTTACACCCTTGTGGTGGTTGATGATTTTTCTAGGTTTTCTTGGGTGTTCTTCCTCAAGAGAAAGAATGAAACCCTTGATACCTTCATCAATTTTGTCAAGCAAATTCATAATGTGTTTAACAACTCTGTGGTCAAAATCAGAAGTGACCATGGAACTGAAATCTAGCCTAAATGCATGATCAAATTCTGTGAAGAGAAGGAGATTCATCAAGAATTCTCTTCACCTAGAACTCCACTGCAAAACCAGATAGTTGAGAGGAAAAATAGGACTCTAATAGAGGCCTGAAGAACTCTGTTGAGTGATACATCTCTACAAGAATATTTCTAGGCTGAGGCAGTGAATACTGCATGTCATGTTCTCAACATGGCCTCTATCACCACAAGCCGCAAGAAGACTCCCTATGAGATCTTTAAATTCAGAAAACCAAATCTAGGCTATCTCAGAATCTTTGGCCATAAGTGCTATATGCTTCACAATGGTAAGTCCTATGTGGCTAAATTTACTGCCAAGTCCTTTGATGGAATTTTTGTTGGGGGTACAACAATCATAGTAAAGTCTATAGGATCTATAACTTGAAAAGCCAAGTTGTAGAAGAATCTATTTATGTAGTCTTTGATGAGTATACTATGATTAAAAGTGAGCTACCAAACTCCTCTTCTAGTATTATAGGTACAAAATAGAAAATGGATAAGATGTCCATCATGTAAGAAGCTCCAGTTACCCAAGATTTTATGGATATTCCAGAAGGACTGCAAGACACAAGTAAAGTGGATGAAAATCATGATGTAGCGGTCCAGAGCCGACCCTCTCTGGCACAGCTAGAGGAACACATCCGACGACCACCACCGGGCTGCAGCCAAAGCACCCCAAAGCCTCTCATGCATATTTTTCGGTCGTGCGCATTGTTGAGGCCGGGTCTCGATCCCGCAACCCCCTTGATAAGGAGTTTTCCAACCACTCCTCATCACCAACTGAGCTATACTTTTTTGATGCAGCGGTCTAGAGCTGACCCGCTTTGGCGGAGCCAGAGGAACACATCCGACGACCACCACCGGGCTGTAGCCCAAGCACCCCAAAGCCTCTCACACCTATATCTCGGCCGCACGCATTGTTGAGTCCGGATCTCGAACCCGCAACCCCCTTGATAAGGAGTTTTCCAACCACTCCTTATCACCAACCGAGCTGCAAATTGATGCAGGCTCACTCGTTTTACACCGAATAGAACTACGGACTAACACTATGCCTCTCTTCGATCCAATCCTACACTCGCACATTCACTACGCAGCACATACGTTTTACTATTATATCAAGTAGATGCTAGCGTACGGGTATCGAAACCGTTAGGGATCGAACAAAGGCGATTGGCCGATATCCGATCTAGCTAAAAGGACCAATATTGGGTCCGACCGAGCAGTGTTGTACCAAAAGAGATCTACTGAATAAAATGCGATTCAGAAGGGGTAGATCTCTTCCAACAAAAGTCTAAAGAGGTTCACCAAACCTTCTCGAATATCAAATAAAAATAAAGAAGAACTACACTAACAAGAGAATGATAACCACGATGGATTAATGCTATCAATATTCAACGCGAAAGATAAGCCACCACAAGAATATTTCTTGGGAAAGAATCACACATGAGTAGCATTATTTTGTTACCCAAACTGGAATAGGTGATTCCGATTACTCTTTAATTGGATCGTCCTTCAACGGCTCTACCAGAGTCACGCCGGATGGGGATGAAATATTGTCCGCCTTCGTCGCTTCACGCCGGAGTTGTCCGCCTTCGTCGCTTCCTTGCCTTGGACGATTTATGCAAGGAGGAGGGTGATCGGTTTTTGGAGAGGGTGATGGTGGGGGTCGGGTTTGTAATGTAGAGGATGACTTACCTTGGTGTGGTTGATGAGGGGTTGGTTTTGGGAGAGGTATTGAAGGCTTCAGTTGAATATTGGAAAGGAGGAGGAGGAGGTAGAGAGGGGCCGAACTAGAGGGAGGAGGGGGAGGGGTGGCGGCGACCAAGAGAGGGAGAGGAGGGGTGTGACCGAATTTTGCCAAGGAGGAAGGAGGAAAATATTAACAAGATTAGGGTTTTTTTATCATTCATTCTCTAAGCATCATGAAAATAATCCATGCCTATATATAGTCTACATCAAACATTAAGGCTACATGCAACCCAAAATATAAAACTAACACATAAACCATGGTTCTACACATAACCATGATATTAAATAACATTGCAAAATAAAATAATAATAAAATAAAGCATAAAAAGTTACTTAGTAATTAATAATAATTTATTAATAATAATTATTAATTATTAATATATTGGTTTGCGCCGCGGGCGGATATTTTGGCGTCGCTCCACATGGTCATCACGGCGCCACAAGTCTTTATCTGGAGGCGGAGAAATATCTTCCGTAAGCATGCCGTCATCATCTTCAACATGTTGAGGGCCCTCGTCTCCATCAATCCTCCCCCGCTCAAAAGTACACATCACCGATGAGTAGATCTGACTGTACCGGTGCGGGAAAGCTTCATTCATAAGAACCACGAAGTGGGAAACAACACCACTAGGAGAGGATAGCATATCAACCTGGAGTATCCTGTCATTTAAAAATATGTTCCTGGGGAACCTTGGAAACGCATTAGGCAATAAAGGAAAACAAAATTCAGCATCAACAACCAACGTATCTCCAGTGAAGACCGATGAAGATAGCAATCCAAACACAAACTCACTACCCAAACCAAAAGAGAACAAAGTGAACCCAAACGGACAGACAGAAAATTCAAGTGGTGGAGAATCATATGGCGTTAAATCAAAAACATCAAAATAGAGGAAATACCCCAATCAATGGATAACTTCAAATGATATGCAAATTCTCCTAATTTCATTAATATCCAAAAAAGGTCCAACTTGCCAACTCGCCAACTTTCTAAAGTGCCCGAAGGCATCCGTTCAGGGATGAGACACACCAAAACTAAATCGTCAATCTTATAGTGAGACGCTCTTTTATGTACATTAGCATGAATATGATAAGAAGTAATGGTATGGCTAGCGCTTCACTAAAGTGCTTATGTAAAATGTGATCATGGAGAGCATAATTTAGAGCAAAATTACTTGATTTATTTGTTGGAGTTAACGGAACTAATTCAGGTGGCACTAACGGAACTAATTCAGGTGGCACTAACAGAACTAAATCTGGTGGCACTAACAGAAATAATTCAGGAGGCACCAATAGAACTAAATCAGGGGGCACAGTAGACGGCCTCATCATAAACATATAATCAATTATTTGATTATTCTTAGGAACTCGGGAGGATATAGAATTATTAGTTATTATGTCGTGACCAAACACAAAATCTATTAACGCACTTCGAGACATGTCCAAAGGAGGGGCCAGCAAGGGTGGCAAAATAAAATGTCTCCGATCAGGCATAACAAATTCATATCCTAAAGGGCCCGCTAGTCGGGTCAACAGATCAGGAGGGAGAGTCCGTAAAACTAAAACTGGGAGAGAGTTAAGATCAAATTTAATTTCACGCGACGGAGTTAGCATCAGGGGATGCTCATCCCGGTCTACTTCAATAATGTCTTCTAAAAGTAAAGCTCTCTCACTAGGACATTCTTCCAACACCCTGGACACGTCATCCAATTCAGAAGCAGTAAAGCTCTCTCGCAGAAGCAGTAAAGGTCTTCAAGTCATCTAATCGAGTCAAGTGAACCAGAGGGAGAGTCGACATGGTCGATTCCGGAGGAGGAGCTAAGTCATACTCACTGTCAAAACACAGATTTAACGTCCAAGAAAAATCCTCTGGGTGTAAGCCATCAAAATCAAAAGGAAGATCAAACAGTAGATTCATCCTCACAGAAAACTCAACCGGATCGTCATCACCTAACTCACTCTCAGATAAACATTCATCACAGGATGACTCTACCAACTCAGCCAAAATGTCTTCCAACCCACTAGATACTTCATCCAAATCAGAATCAATATCAGTCTCAGAAGTAGGCAAAATCGAACCCGACACAATTTCTAATCCATATTGGGCATCAGGCAAAGGAGATAACATCAAGGAAATGCCTTTCGGGTCCTCAGCGCTAACGTCATCCAAAAATAACTTTGCAATACAACACTTCCTTCGCTAGCCAAATCTTCCCATGATGTAGGTACATCGTCAAAATCAGGATAGAGGATTGGGTAAATCAAATCCCGGGGAGAATCTAAATTAGCTTGAACCTCAAGAAATGACGATAATATCAATGAACTATCTCCCGGATGCTCATCACTAAGTTCATCCCAAGATAAACATCCATCCCAAGGTGACTCTCCCAACACCGCTGAAACATCTACCAACACTGGGTCATTCGAAGACTCCATGATAATCAAGGGAGACGCCTCAGAAACATCGTCAAAGGGAAGGGGAGATGATTCCTCAGAGGATAAATCCTCATCCAGGTCACTAGGGTAACCAATCTCCTCATCGTCACTGAAATCGTCAGCGTAATCAGCCTCGTTCTTAGTGACGGGCACAGTCCTAGACACAGCCTCAGACTCAACAGGAGAGTCAATGACTAATTTGGGTAACTTGGGAGGAGACTCAAAAGGGTCTACAGGCGTAATCAGGGTAGGACGCTCAATAGAGCCACGATCAAATATGCCACTAGACTCACATGTAGTAATCGTCTGACACGAGAGAACTCTATTCCTAGGAATATGGTGCTTCTCAATTTCCAATGCCGTACTAAAAGTGGTGTCTAGATTTGTGTGACAATAACACAGTAATTTACCCTAGATGTAGGGGTTTAACCCCCTACGAAACCTAGAGAGGGTGATCTCTGGCAACTCTTTCACACCACTCATAACCAACATATCCTTAAAAAGTCGCATATAATCTGATACCGACTTATTCCCTTGTTTAAGGTTAGCCAAATCATCAGTTATCTTCCGCTTGGTCTGGGCGTTTAGGTTATAATCATTCCTATAGGAAGGTTTGGAACTAGCGCCATAAGTAGGATAAACAGGGTGTTGCCTATGGGGTGGGGGTGCAACATGGCTAGCCTTAAGTTTTGCAATTAACGCCTTAATCTCATCTACTACTTGGCAATGGACTGGGTTTCTAATGTTTATATTGGAACCTAATGATTTTACTTGGGAAACGTTGACGTCCTTGGCCATTTTAGTGAGAAATGGAGAAAAACACTCAACCGGAACTGGTGCACATGCAATGAAAAAATTAACCTGGCCCATTTAATTTTCACAGATATAATTGTTCCCGCTAATTACTTAAAATAAGAAATGTATATTTTTTATTTTCTTGCTGGAAATAATATGAAGATTATTAAATAAATTTTTTTTGCTGAAAAACTAAAAATATAGGCCGCTATTTGCAAACCAACAATTAAATTATATAACGACTTAATAAAAATAATTACTTAATGAAAAATAAATTTTTTTTGGATTTCTTACTAAGAAAATGATGGAGAATTTCCAAAATTTTATAATTTTAAATTTTGAGAAAAATTGAAAATTTTAGCCGCTATTTGCAGACCAAAAATTTAAAAATTTATTTATATGATGTGCAATGCAACGTGCAAGTGCGTGTCGGTGCTCAAAGAAAAAGGGGGAGGGGGCCAATTAGGAAATTGACGTGAACCTCCCTCTGATACGAAATTGATGCAGGCTCACTCGTTACACACAAGATAGAACTACAGACTAACATTATGCCTCTCTTCGATCTAATCATACACTCGCACATTCGCTACGCAGCACACACGTTTTACTATTATATCAAGTTGATGCTAGCGTACGGGTAGACAAACTGTTAGGGATCAAACAAAGACGATAGGCCGATATCAGATCGAGCTAAAAGGACCAATATTGGGTCCGACATAGCAGTGTTGTACAAAAAGAGATCTACCGAATAAAATGCGATTTGGAAGGGGTAGATCTCTCCCAACAAAAGTCTAAAGAGGTTCGCCAAACCTTCTCGAATATTGATGCACGAACGACAAGTGTACCGATCGCTGTCAAGTAATAATAATGGGGAGTAGCTTCCCCGAGTATTGATCTCTCGCGAAGCGCAATTAGGGAGCAAGGGTTTTAGTACTTTGGAGGAATGAGTGCAAGTGCAAAGTGAGTAAGGGGGGTTTTGATTGGGGTTTCCTAAATTAAACAACCTACAATTACTATGGATCGCCTTCACCGCTTCGCTCGGGTGAATCACTCTGGAGAGTGATAGCGGAGTGTGAGAACTGGTGAGGGTCGAAAACACCTCTTCACAACACACACTTCTAGCAAATGATAGAATGGCCAAAACACCTACTCTAGCAAGAATAATGAGCTTAACAAAGCATAGCAAGTTCACAAAACACCTAAGCAAAAGCATAAATCATTCTAGAACCACAAATGCATATCACACCACAATATTCAACAAGAGTTTAACAATGAGTAAATAAAAGAAGAGGGATGAGAGATTATAACCAAGACAAAGTAGCTTTCCAAGATTCTCGACCGAAAATTAGGGGTGTCAACCCTTGTCCGTGCTCAGTCTTAGAAAGGAGTCTAGGATCCAAGAGGAGCTGTCACTTCCTCCGTCGAACCCGTCTTCGTATTGCTGAGGTTGCTGGGGCGGAATGGAACTTGGTGGGCTGCAACGAGTAGCTTAAACCGGAGCTTCAAACATAGCAATATCAATGACGGTGGAGGATGAAGATTTTGCAAGCTCTATGGAGTGGAATGTGTGGCCGGATCTTCCCTCTAAGGAATAGAGAGAGAAAAGGGGTTGGAGAGTGATTTTCCCGCTCAAGAGAGCCAAAAAGGCGGGCTGGCTTGTCTCCCCCGGAAATGGCAAAGGCTGCAACTTAAATAGAAATTTATCAGAAAATTGGTCTCGCACGGTTCGATGCATGACAGTGCGCGAACCATGCGATATTATAATAAAACATGCGCTTGCAAAGAAGAAGCGTTGACCCGTGCGTTTCCTTTGCGCAAGGGCGATCTGCCCGTGTGTGAAGCAATTCGCACGGGTAACCACAGAATGAAGAAATACAGGCAAAAATAGTGGAACCGTGCGTTTTACTCGCGCATGGGCGCTTCCGCCCGTGTGTGAAGGAAAACGCACGATTAACCACAGAACGAAGAATGGCAGACAAAATCAAGAATGCTACAGGAAAACCGTGCGTTTCCTTCGCGCACGGTTTGGGTAAAACCGTGCGTGAAGGATTCGCACGAGCTGGTCATATCACAAAATTGACCGGAGCAAAACGCACGACCAAAACTAACCGTGCGCTAAGGAAATGCACGACCGTGCGTTTTCCTCAAATCAGAATTAAGAAAAGGGGAAAACTGACCACCTGCAAGCAAGGAAAAATAAGGCAATGGTGGACCCTCCAATAATACTGAAATGAAGAGAAAACTACTAGAACAAGCCCTGGGGAGCACCATGTGCTTACCCCCAACCAACAAGTGCACAATTGCGCATGCAAGGGCAGGAAAAGCACACAAAGAATGAATGGCAAAAAGGATGAGATAAACAATGAAAACATTCAATAAATGAAGTGCAAAGGAATGAAAACCAGCCCAGATGATCTTGTAAAACCCTGTATAAACGGGACTCATCACACCCCCAGACTTAACCATTTGCGCGTCCCGAGCAAAGAAGATCCTCGCAGACCAGAAAAAGTACTAGCTAACATAGTAATTATGATCCGTAGTACCGTGCGAAGTCGCATGCGTACGAGCGTAAAAATTGAGTAAAGAAAATTTCTAAGCATATAAACTTATTTATAATTTTCAGCCTGGGTAAAAATAAATTCTATAACTACTCAAAAAGAGAATCACGGTGAATCCTTCAGTCGCTCGTAGGGAGAAAATAAACTAGCTGCTAAGATGAGTATTGCCAAAGATCGGGATTCAGGACAACCCCCAATGGAATCCACCAATGTCGGTGGCCATAAGTTTGCCCTTCCGCACTCTCTCCATGATACTAGTTTGATTTAAGTGCAAGTCAGTAGGACTTTAGGAAAAGTTGGGGCTTGGGTTTTGGTGAGCTAAACAAGGATAAAAATGGAGGCTAAGCACAAAAACCCAAATAAGCTAGCATAACAAGGATCCAATCCGCTATCCGCCAAATGAACGAGTACGCTACACTCCCAAAATTAACTTTTAACATATGAGTGTGTGCACTGCCTACTCCACATACAATCACATTTTCAAAAAGATTTTCAATCATACTTTTTCTTCTTTTTTTTCCTTTACAAATATTTTTTTCTTTTTCATTTTTATTTTCACAATATCAGCAAATATAGACTTGGGAGCACTTCCACATTTTCACAAATAACAACACCACATCACAACCCAACATAAAAACAGGAAAAATTAAAGCTCGACTTGGGCGTGCAACTAGGATAGGCTATAAGGCTTTGGTGAAATCATAGTGGAGTTGAATCAAAGGAAAGGGTAGGCACAACGGGGCTAGCAAAGATATGTCGTTAGGAACGGTACAAAGCTCAATCTGGCCAAAAAGATGGCCTACATCATGCTTGTGCTTAGCTAACCATGTACCCATGCTTCGAGAGTAGCCTGGGGCAAGTTCTTAGCCAACGAGAGAGACTACCCCTTCTCTCAACTCGAGCAATACAAATCTAATGACCGTCTAAACACATCCCTAACCTACAGTTGGATTCACAACGGATTCTCCAAAAATTTTCTGAGTAGTATAAAAAGAATTTACGCAACTAGAAAAAAATATATAAACTAGTAGTATGCAGAAAAATTAATCTTACTATAATTTCTACAAGAGGCGGGAGAACTTGACTAGGAACACAGCAAGACCAATATTTTACTCCGTCAAATAATCCTAAGTTAGCACGGTAATCTTCCCAGATCTAACGAAAGAAGCTAGCTTGACTCACAACACGCAAAAAGTTAAGAACGCACTGAAGTGGGTGCATGGGTGCCCAAAGCAATGACTATATAATCCAAAAATAATAACTACTGGCATCAAATGAAGTGCGAGTGCAATGGGTAACAACTACAGGCTCTCCCCCAGACTTAATCTAACAAAATAGCAATGATGATGAAAATGTAATCTAAGAGGTGAGGGAAGAGGTTACCCAATGCTCAGAGATGAGCATACCAGAAGTTAGGTGTTCAAACTCGATCAACCAGCCTACGGCCCAAGAAATCATTACCTGCAAGAATAAACAATCTCCAACCACGCAAGAAAATATACAACACAAGAAACAGAGAAAATAGCAAGAAACACAAGCAAGGCAAGGCAATAGCCTTATACACAATATAGAGGCAGCAAAATTGGGTTGTCTTCCATAAGCCCTTTTCTTTACCATCCTTAAGGTGAACCAAATACCTGTATTAACAGTTGAGTAAAATTGTTCATAAGATTTAGCTTACAATACAACAAAAAATAAGAACTAGGTAGTAGAGAAGAGTGAATCAAGTAACATCATTGGCGGGGTTCCCTAAGTCTATAACTTCTCCTTGATCAACAACCTCCCCTTGAATGTAGTGCTTCAGCCTTTGCCCGTTAACCTTGAGTGTCCCAAGCTTTCCACCCAAAACTTCAATCGCACCAAACGTCGACACACCGTTCACAATGAAAGGTCCGCTCCATCTCGACTTTAACTTGCCTGGGAACAGTTTCAAGCGAGAGTTAAATAAGAGGACCTTGTCTCCAACCTTGAATTCTTTAGGTACAATATGTCGATCATGCCATCGCTTAGTTCGTTCCTTGTAGTTGCGTGCGTTCTCATAAGCCAGTAACCTGAATTCATCCAGTTCATTTAATTTTTTTAACCACTCTCTAGTAGTAGTGGTGAGATCCATATTTAGAAGCTTGGTCACCCAAAGAGCCTTGTGTTCAAGCTAGACCGGTAGGTGACACGATTTGCCAAAAACAAGTTGGTAAGGGGACATCCCAATATGAGTTTTATAAGCTGTCCTGTATGCCCATAATGCTTCATCAACTTTCTTCGCCCAATCTCTTCTGTTCCCGAGAATAGATTTTTCCAGAATCCTTTTTAATTCCATATTGTATACTTTCACCTGACCACAGGTTTGCGGGTGATAGGCCAAAGCTACCCTATGATGAACTCCAAATCGCTTTAGAAGAGTAGAGAGTTGTCGGTTGCAAAAATGGCTTCCACCGTCCGAGAAGATAGATCACAGGGTACCAAAGCTTGTAAAGATGTGCTTATGTAAGAATTGCAGCATGGTGCAGCCATCATTGGCAGCAATAGCTTCTGCTTCAACCCATTTGGAGGCGTAGTCAACAACCACAAGGATATATTTTTTCCAAATGAAGGAGGGAAGGGCCCCATGAAATTAATACCCTAAATATCGAAAGGCTCAAACACTAACATATTATTAAGGGGCATTTCATCCTTTCTAGAGATATTCCCAGTTCGTTGACATTCATTGCATTCCTTTATATGAACATAAGCGTCCATGAACAACGTTGTCCAGTAGAACCCGCATTGTAGACCCTTATGTGCAGTCCTCGCTGCTCCCATGTGGCCTCCTGCCTCACGATTGTGACAGTGTTGAAGAATCGATCCGTGTTCAGATTCTGGGACACACCTTCTGATGATGCCGTCATCGCAATTGCGGAATAACAATGGGTCCTCCCAAATGTAATACTTAACATCCGAGAGGAACTTCTTCTTTTTCTGGAAGGAAAGGATAGGAGGCAATTTTCCGCAAGCAAGCAAGTTAGCAAAGTCAGAAAACCAGGGAGCCTTATAATCATCTGCAGTTAATGAGAAAAGAGTTTCATCAGGAAAAGAGTTAGAAATTTGATAGTCATCTAGCTGCGAAGAATCATGCGTTTCTAACCGCGATAGATGGCCTGCAATAACATTCTCAACTCCCTTCTTGCCTCGTTCTTCCAGCTCATATTCTTGCAACATTAAAATCCATTGGATTAGGCATGGTTTGGCATCCTTTTTATGCATTAGGTACTTAAGAGCAGCGTGATCGGTATATACCACAACCTTTGATAACACAATGTATGGGTGAAATTTCTCCAAAGCGAAAACCACAGCCAAAAACTCCTTCTCAGTGGTGGTGTAGTTCTGCTTAGCATCATTCAAAGTTCGACTAGCATAAAAAATTGTATGGAACACCTTATTCTTCCGCTTCCCCAGGACTGCACCAACAGCGAATTCACTAGCATCACACCTCAATTCGAAAGGTAGTGTCCAGTCCGAGGACATAAGAACTGGGGTACTAGTCAAGCAGTTCTTCAAATTGCAAAAAGCCTGCTAGCAATCATTATCAAACTTGAATTCCATGTCCTTACCCAGAAGATTTCTTAGTGGTTTCACGATAGAAGAGAAGTCTTTAATGAATCGCCGGTAGAATCCGGCATGACCCAAGAAGCTACGAATACCCTTCACAGAAGAGGGAGGAGGCAGTTTCTTGATAACTTCAACCTTAGCCTGGTCCACAACAATGCCTAAGCTTGACACCTCATGACCAAGGACTATACACTTATCAACCATGAAGTGACATTTCTCCCAGTTTAGCACCAGATTAGTGTCTTCGCATCGTTTAAGAACAGTCGCGAGATTTTCCAAACATGCATCAAAATCTACACCAAATAGAGTAAAGTCATCCATAAATACTTCTAAAAACTTCCCCACCATGTCGTGAAATGTCGCCAGCATGCATCGTTGAAATGTTGCAGGAGCATTGCACAGTCCAAAAGGCATTCTCTTGAATGCAAAAGTTCAGGCAGGTCATGTGAATGTAGTTTTTTCTTGATCAACTGGGTCAATGAGAATTTGGTTGTACCCGGAGTATCCATAAAGGAAGCAATAATATTTATTTCCAGCAAGCCTTTCCAAAATTTGATCAATGAATGGAAGTGGAAAATGGTCTTTGTGTGTAGCTTCGTTTAGCTTCATGTAGTCAATGCACACTCTCCATCCCGTGATCATCCTGGTAGGGAGCAGGTCGCTGCGTTCATTTTCTACGACCGTAAGCCCCCTTTCTTGGGCACGACATGAATATGACTAACCCATTTGCTGTCGCTGATGGGATAAATGATTCCAGCGTCTAACAACTTGATCACCTCCTTCTGCACTACCTCTTGCATCTTAGGGTTCAGCCGTCCCTGGTGTTGTGCCGAGGGCTTGACGCAGTCATCAAGTAGGATTTTGTGCATGCAAACCGTTGGGGTAATTCCCTTCAAATCTTGTATGTTCCATCCGAAAGCCCTTCTATGTGACCTTAGAACATCATCGAGACGATCCTCTTCGACCGGAGAAAGCAACGCTGAGATTATCACAGGGTATGCCCGATTTTCTCCCAAAAATACATACTTTAACGTTGGTGGCAGCGGTTTAAGGGGAAGGTTTTGGTGGAATTGATGATGCTCAGCAGATATACACGGAGGAATACTCTGATCGACTTCCAATCTATCAATGCCCGACTGACACTCCACAAAGTCGCCCACACCAGACTGTATAAAGGGTTCCTGGATAGCGTTGCATATAAATTCAACATCCTCCTTCTCTTTAAGAAAGTCTTCTCTTGCCGCCTTATACATATCGAATGTGGTCTTGGAGTTTTCGACACGCAAGGTTAGCATACCCTTTTCGGCATCAATGATTGCACGTGCTGTGGCTAATAAAGGCCTTCCAAAAATAAGCAGAGCAATAGAATCAGGTGAGACATCCAAAACAACGAAATCAGCAGGGAAGACCAAACCGTTAACTGCAACCGTGAGATCCTCCACGATTCCCATGGGCTTCTTTCTTGACCGGTCAGCTAGCTGAATTGTTATGTTGGTATGCTTCAAAATTCCCATTCCAAGTTCCAAGAATAGGTGGAGCAGCATCAAATAAATCGAAGCACCAGAATCACATAGTGCACGATGACAACCAGATTTCCCAATCGTGCATGGAATCAAGTAAGTCCCTGGATCCCGTAACTTATTGGGCAACGATTCCAAAGAGAAAACAAGTTCCTCACCAACAGTTGTAAGCACATTTGCTGTCTCCACTCGCTTCGTCTGGGCAAGCAGATCCTTCAGATATTTAGTGTACTGCAGAATTTGGATAAGGGTGTCAATTAATGGAATGTTCACCTGAACTCCTTTCATCATTTCTTGGAATTTCAAAAACCCTTTTTCCTTCCTTCTATCCCTTAATCGATGAGGAAAAGGGGGGAAATCTTGTTGGCAACAAAGGTTACAATATCTGTCGGCTGGGTCGTAGTTCTATCTTCTGCTTTTTGTTGTCCGATTGGTTCATTACATTGCCCTTCAGTTGGCTCCAATTGCGGCTTATAAGTTTCGGTAAACTTTCCACTCCAAAGTTGCATGGCATTCACAGTTTCGGTGGATTGCACAAAACACAGGGAGATGGCGGCGATAACGCTGGCCACCATGGCTTGAAATTTCTGGAATGCCTCAGTCTGAGCTTCCAAGCATTTTAAAATGCATTCGACAAACTTGCAGAATTTCTTTTCGGTGAGATCCAACGAGTGTCCTCCCTTCTCACTGTTCTCACTTCCGAATGAACTCAGCTCCTCAACATTCTCCATAGATACACTCCACAATCCACTAGTTCGCGATATTCTATCAATAATTCCCCACGTATCGACGCAACTCTTACTGAGCAATGATCCTCCTGCAACTATGTCAAAATAGTGTCTATACTGCATCGAAATCCCAAAGTAAAACCTTTGGAGTTGCGCAGAATCAGACGACCCATTCCCAAAAAAGAGTTTTTGCAATTTCTGAAATCGTTCCCAGGCTTCCAACAGTTGTTCACCATTCCGTTACGAAAATAGAAGAAGCTCATTGTGCAAAGCCCATAGTCCCTCGCAGGGGTAAAATATTCTTAAAAATTCTTCTTCCACCTTGCTCCATGACACCATCGGGTCGTTGAGGAATTCACGATACCATATCCTGGCCTTTCCAGCAAGGGAGAAGGTGAATAATCACGTTTTAACCTAATCCGACTTCTCCTTTTCATCATCGAGCATGTAGTAAACTTAACGGAAATAATGCAAATGATCGATAGCGTCATCCTCCGAGACTCCACAGAAGGATCGTCCGCAAAACACAATCTCAACTAATTCTGCAGAAATATCAAGGTAATCCATAAGAATTCAAAAAAATGATAGATTAATTTACCCGCATGAATTCAAGTTTGACACCAAGGTTCAAATCAGTCATAAACTCAAAAAACAAAAAGGTAAAAATGCACCAAAGCACCTACAAAATTTTATCCAAAAACGAAACCACAAGCAACGATTGCACTCCCCGGCAACGGCGCCAAAAACTTGATGCACGTGCGACAAGTGTACCGATCGCTATCAAGTAATAATAATGGGGAGTATCTTCCCCGAGTATCGATCTCTCGTGGAGTGCAATTAGGGAGCAAGGGTTTTAGTACTTTGGAGGAATGAGTGCAAATGCAAAGTGAGCAAGGGGGGTTTTGATTGGGGTTTCCTAAATTAAACAACCTAAAATTACTGCGGGTCGCCTTCACCGCTTCGCTCGGGTGAATCACTCCGGAGAGTGATAGCGGAGTGTGAGAACTGGTGAGGGTCAAAAATACCTCTTCACAACGCACACTTCTAGCAAATGTTAGAATGGGAAAAACACCTACTCTAGCTAGAATAATTAGCTTAACAAAGCATAGACATTTCACAAAACACCTAAGCAAAAGCATAAAGCATTTTAGAACCACAAATGCATAACACACCACAATATTCAACAAGAGTTTTGCAATGAGTAAATAAAAGAAGAGGGATGAGAGATTACAACCAAGACAAGTAGCTTTCCAAGATTCTCGGCCGAAAACTAGGGGTGTCAACCCTTGTCCGTGCTCGGTCTTAGAAAGGAGTCCAGGATCCAAGAGGAGCTGTCACTTCCTCCGTCGAACCCGTCTTCATATTGCTGAGGTTGCTGAGGCGGAATGGAACTTGGTGGGCTGCAACGAGTAGCTTAAACTAGAGCTTCAAACGTAGCAATATAAATGGCGGTGGAGGATGAAGCTTTTGCAAGCTCTATGGAGTTGAATGCGTGGCCGGATCTTCCCTCCAAGGAAGAGAGAGAGAGAAAGGGGGCTGGAGAGTGATTTTCCCGCTCAAGATAGCCAAAAGGCGGGCTGGCTGGTCTCCCCCGGAAATGGCAAAGGCCGCAACTTAAATAGAAATTTATCAGAAAATTGGTCTCACACGGTTCGACGCACGACCATGCGCGAACCATGCGATATTATAATAAAACATTCGTCTGCGAAGAAAAAGCATTGACCCGTGCGTTTCCTTTGCGCACGGGCGATCCACCCGTGCGTGAAGCAATTAACAAGGGTAACCACAAAACGAAGAAATACAGGCAAAAACAGTGGAACCGTGCGTTTTACTCGCGCACGGGCGCTTTCGCCCGTGCGTGAAGGAAAACGCACGATTAACCACAGAATGAAGAATGGCAGGCAAAATCCAGAATGCTACAGGAAAACCATGCGTTTACATTGCGCTCGGTTTGGGTGAAACCGTGCATGAAGGATTCATACAAGCTGGTCATATCACCAGATTGACCGGAGGAAAATGCATGACCAAGACTAACCGTGTGCTAAGGAAACGAACTACCGTGCATTTTCTTCAAATCAGAATTCAGAAAAGTAGAAAACTGACCACCTGCAAGCAAGGAAAAATAAGGCAACGAAGGACCCTCCAGCAATACAGAAATGAAGAAAAAACTACTAGAACAAGCCCTGGGGAGCACCACGTGCTTACCCCCAACCAACAAGTGCGCAATTGCGCACGCAAGGGTAGGAAAACCACACAAAGCATGAATGGCAAAAAGGATGAGATAAACAATGAAAACATCCAATAAATGAAGTGCAAAGGAATGAAAACCAACCCAGATGTGCCAGCAAAACCCTGTATAAATGGGACTCATCAAATATCAAATAAAAATAAAGAAGAACAACACTAACAAGAGAATGATAACCACGATGGATTAATGCTATCAAAATTCAATGCGAAAGATAAACCACCACAAGAATATTTCTAGAGAAAGAATCACACATGAGTAGCATTATTTCGTTACCCAAACCGGAATAGGTGATTCCGATTACTCTTTACTTGGATCGTCCTTCAACCGCTCCACCGGAGTCGCGCCGGATAGGGATGAAATTTTGTCCGCCTTCGTCATTTCACGTCGGAGTTCGGATCCATAAGGAGGCAACCCTTGCCTTGGCTGATTTATATAAGGAGGAGGGTGATCGGTTTTTATAGAGGGTGATGGGTGGGGTCGGGTTTGTAATGAAGAGGATGGCCGACTTTGGTGTGGTTGATGAGGGGTCGGTTTTGGGAGAGGTATTGAAGGATTTGGTTGAATATTGGAAAGGAGGAGGAGGAGGTAGAGAGGGGCCGAACTAGAGGGAGGAGGGGGAGGGGTGGTCGGCGGCCAAGAGAGGGAGAGGAGGGGTGTGGCTGAATTTTGCCAAGGAGGAAGGAGGAAAATCTTATCAAGATTAGGGTTTTTTTATCATTCATTCTCTAAGCATCATGAAAATAATCCATGCCAATATATAGGCTACATTAAACATTAAGGCTACATGCAGCCAGAAATATTAAACTAACACATAAACCATGGTTCTACACATAACCATGATATTAAATAACAATGCAATATAAAATAATAATAAAACAAAACATAACATCCCCTCGTCTGCTCGAGATGAACTCGAAGAGAGATTTTTACAGTTGAAGTAAGGATCGAAGTCGGTTACGGAGTATCAATGAGAGTTCCAACATCTCGGGAGATTTGCTGACTCATATGACTTGGATGACAGAGGATACGCTAAGCGCTTCTACAAAGGGCTGTGGGACCCCCTGAGGCAGGCCATTTTGTTTATAGCGGACTCCAGCTTGGCGGAAATAATTGACATGGCAAAGAGGCTAGAAGCAGACCACTTGGGAAGTGGTAAGAGACCTGCTAAGGGCGTGATGGAAGCTGGACCAAGCAATAGAAGGAGACACGACTACGGAGGAGGAAGATGACATCAAAGAGGTGGTAGGCGTTTCCACCGGAATTTAGAATGGAGCACCCGGTTCCACAGCCGCCAGCATTGCCTCCACCTCCACAACTTCAACAGTTTCAGTAACTCGAGGGGCAGAATGAGCGAGTGTGCTTCCAATGCAACCAACCGGGCCACATCCGACGTTACTGCCCGCAGCTATTTGGGAATGCACCTCTTGCTCTCCCTCCGACAGCTTCGCGAGGGCAGGGACATATGCGTGGTCGAGGACGAGGACCATGAGGAGGAAACCCCGGACCTGCTCAGAATCAGGTGTTCGTGCTGGACATAGCACAAGAGCGGAACCCTCTGGAGGTGATTGCAGGTATGTTATAGTTAGTTACCATATCTTCATTATTAACCTTAAGTTGCGTAAGACGTACTAGATATCTAGCTTTGAGTATTGCTATTGGTACTTAGGCACCGTGGTGGTCGGCAGGAAACTAGCCTATACGTTATTCGATACCGGTGCCTCACACTCGTTTGTGTCTGTGGGCTTCATTAAAGGCCTAGAAGGAGTGAAATACTTCACTGGTATTGCTCGAAGAGTACGCCTCCCAGACGGCTCTGAGATGACCGCAACCGCCAAGTGCGAATTAGAGATACTCATTGGGGGAAAGACCTTTGATACCCCTGCCGTAGTTTTGAGAATGCCAGAATTCGATCTCATTTTGGGCATGGCATGGCTGGATTGGCACTACACAAGAATTGACTGTGCGGAGAGGTGAATTTACTTGAGACATGGGGACACTGATGTCATCTTTCATGGTATAAAATTCGCACCTCGTTTGTTATTATCTTCGATTCAGACCTTGAAAGCTCACATGAGGGGGGCAGAAGTCTGCATGGTATGTTTTGAACTGAAAGAGATGAAAATAGATATGAAGGATGTGCGAGTAGTGCGGGACTTTCCCGAGGTATTTCCTGAGAAATTTCAAGGATTACCCCCGCATAGAGAGGTGGATTTTCAAATTAAGCTAGTACCGGGTGCCAAGCCCGTCTCTAGGACCCCTTACCGAAAGGCCACGAAGGAACTCACAGAGTTTAGAGTTCATTTGCAAGAACTGGTGGAATCATGGTTTGTTCGCCCCAGCTCATCGCCTTGGGGAGCCCCTATTCTGTTCGTTAAGAAGAAGGATGGAACCTTACGATTATGCATAGACTATCGGGAGCTCAACCGACTGATGGTACGGAACACCTATCTGCTACCTCGGATCGACGAGTTGTTCGACCAATTGGTAGGAGCGCGTTGGTTTTCTAAGTTGGATTTGCTCTCGGGGTATTATCAGTTGAGGATACAAGAGGAGGACATTCAGAAAATGGCATTTAGCTCATGGTACGATTTATACGAGTTCACCATGATGCTGTTTAGGCTCACAAATGCGTCTTCAGCTTTCATGAGTTTGATGAACAAGGTGTTTGAGCCTTATCTAGATATCCTCATCATCGTTTTCATCGATTACATTTTGGTCTACTCAAAGACAGAGGAAGAGCATATCGAACATCTGACCTTGGTACTGAGAAAGCTAAAAGAGCATGCCTTGTTTGTCAAGTTCAACAAGTGTGAATTCTGGCTCCAAGAGGTTGCCTTCTTGGGCTATGTGATCAGTGGGTCTGGACTAGCTATGGATTCGACCAAAGTCCGTGCCGTGAGGGAGTGGTCGCCCTTGAAGTCAGCCGCCAATGTGCGGAGCTTCCTTGGACTTGCCGGGTACTATCACAAGTTTGTAAAAGGGTTCTCAAAGATTGCCCTTCCTCTTACTACTCTGACAATGAAAGGTGTGCCATATGAGTGGACACCCTAGTGTGAAGCTGCATTTCAGCAACTGAAGGACAGACTTACATCCGCACCCATCCTAGCCCTTCCATCCGGGAAGGAAGTATTTCAAGTTTACACTGACGCATCGTATCAAGGGATAGGGGCAGTATTGATGCAGCACGGGCATGTGATTGTATATGCTTCAAGATAGTTGAAGAAGCATGAAACCAACTACCCAGTATATGATTTAGAATTGGGAGCGGTGGTGTTCGCCTTGAAGATTTGGAGACACTATCTATATGGCGTCCACTGCGAAATCTTTTCGAACCACAAGAATCTAAAGTACATCCATACCCAGAAGGAATTAAATTTGAGACAACGGCGGTGGTTAGAGTTTTTGTGCGATTATGAATTCACCTTGAACTACCACCGCGGAAAAGCAAATTTCGTAGCTGATGCTTTGAGCAGAAAGGTACTGGAATCGAACCTCGAGTCCTGATTGATGAGTATGGAGTTAGCTCGGATGCTCGAAGAGATGGAGATTACCCTGGTATATAAATACCAATCGGAAGGGTATACAGAGTACTTAACCATGATGATCATAGTCTGTGATATTTGAGACCGAATCCGGGTGGAGCAAGGAAAGGATGCGGCTCTGGACTCGACAATCAAGTCAATTAAAGATGGGACTACTGACGAGTATTCCCTAAAAGACGGCCTCGTTCATCTCTGTGGCCAACTTTACATTCCCAAAGGCGGTAAAATTCGGGAAGATATCCTTAGAGAGGCACATTGTACTCAGTATTCTGTGCATCCTGGGATTGCCAAGATGTACACCGACTTGAGGAAGACCATGTGTTGGCCAAGAATGAAGAGGGACGTCAGATATTTTGTTACGCACTGCGAGGCCTGTCAAAGGGTGAAGGCGGAATGCAAGAGCCCCGGTGGATTATTACAATCATTGCCTATCCCCGAGTGGAAATTCGAGGATGTATCCATGGACTTCATCCACGGATTGACTCGCTCACGCTCAGGGAATGATTTGGTGTGGGTAATTGTTGACCGCTTGACAAAGGTAGCCAGGTTTATTCCTATGAAGAAAGAAGCTCATGTGGATGATTTGGTATGCCTCTTTGTGGAGCAGTTTGTACGGTATCATGGCGTGCCAAGTACAATTGTTTCTGACCGGGATGGTCAGTTTACCTCTAAGGAATGGAAGGCCATACAGGAGTACTTGAGTTCACGCTTTACCTTTAGCACAACATTTCATCCTCAGACAGACGGGCAGTCTGAGAGGACCATCAGAACATTGGAGGACCTATTGAGACTGTGTGTGTTGGATAGATGAGAGCAGTGGGAAAGGCTCTTGCACCTAGTGGAATTCTCCTATAACATCAGTCACCATGCCAGCATCGGGATGGCACCCCATGAAGCCCTTTATTGAAGAAGGTGTAGAACCCCCTTGTTATGGGTACAATATGAAGACCCGAAGGTTTTAGGAATTGAGTACATCGATGTACTGATACGGTTATTAGACTAATACGGGACCGCATGCTTGAGGCTTAAAATCGGCAGGCTAAATATTATATTGCAAAGCACCGGGTTGTAGAATTTCAGGTGGGTGACAAAGAGTTCCTAAAAATCCGGCCAATGCATGGAGTGTCACGGGTACGTGGTGTGAAGAAGCTCAACCCAAGGTACGTTAGACCTTACACCATATTGGAAAGGATTGGCCCTTTGGCCTACCGGTTGGAGTTACCACCAGAGCCTGATAACCTTCATGATGAATTCCATGTGTCGTATCTCCGGAAGGTGCTGTTGCGGCCCGATCAACATATTCCCACTATTGATGGAGCAGTAGTAATCGATAGATCTGTACTACTAGAGCCGGTGCGGATAGTAGACAACTAGACATAGATTTTGCGCTGCAAGAGTGTTCCTTTGGTAAATGTGCTATGGTCTAACCATGGGAAGGAGGAGTATACATGGGAGCCGGTGACTTGATGCAAAAGCGCTACCCGGATTTGTTTCCTCAAGGTAATTTTAAAGCATATTTTATTTTATTTCATGCTTTTCTCTCCCCATAGCCTTACCCTGATTTTGGGGACGAAATCTTTTATTTTATTTATAGGATTTGTAACGTCTCGATTTGCGCTAGGCCCCTCGTGCGTACTTTTAAGTCAGGAGAGCCGATTTGGGCTCAGGGAGTGCTGGAAGCTAGTCTTGCACTTGTGTAAGGGGGGAGAAGTTGGTCCAGAGTAGGACACGGGTAGTGACACGGGCATGTCCATATCCGTGTGGTACTCTGGTGTCTTTGTGTCTTCTTTGTGAAATTTCCAGAGAAGGACACTGGTAGTGACACGGGCATGTCCTTACCCGTGTGGATCTCTGGCAATGTTACGGATTCCTTGCTGTGTTTCCCGAGCAAGACACGGGTAGTGACACGGGCATGTCACTACCTGTGTGTGTGTTCATCGAGCAGAGATCGACTAATATCATCGACCGTGTTTCCTGAGCAAAACACGGTTAGGGACACGGGCGTGTCCCTACCTGTGTGTGTGTATTCATCGAATAGAGATCGACTAACACCGTCGACCATGTTTCTTGAGCAGGACATGGGTAGTGACACGCCTATGTCCCTACCCGTGTGTGTGTGCACAGCAGTTCGACGATTCATCAACCGGAGCTCGACGAATATTCGACCACGTTCCTCCGGAGCAGGACACGGGTAGTGAAACGGGCGTGTCCCTAGCCGTGTAGTTCAATTTTGGGTTTTAGTGAATTTTCTGGCCGCGTCATTTCGAAGGGACTCATTTACTGGGTTGATTGGCGGTCCAATGATAGGCCGACACGTGGCTATGCCGTTACCCAACTTCCCACATGAAAAGGTGAGAAAACCCTAGCCATTTCTAGTCTTCCTTCCAAGCTGTCACAGTAAGAAACTGCTGGAGAGGAAGAAGGTGCTGGAGCCGATCTTCTTCCCATGAAGAACTAACACCGACCGAGGAGAAGAAGATGCCGCCAAGAAGGGTGACAAGATCCATGGCTGGAAATGGTGGAAATGTCGAAAACGAGGTGAGTTTTCTACCCTCTCCCTTATTGCTAGATCTTTAGTTATTTCCAGGAGAGATATCGACTCAAAAAGGTCTTGCTTTGTGAGAAGAAGGTTTCTAGGAAGAGGCCATGCTAGGACTTGTGTCCTAGGAATTAGAGTCTTCAACCTTCCTGTTGGGTATTGTATCCACAATGGACCTGATTTGAAGAAGCCCCTGAACAAGCTAAGTTAAATTAACAATGTATTTGACGATCTTCTATCAAGTTGTGCTTGCAGCTATTCCATGCTAAGTACACACCAATGTCAGGGTGCAGTGGGTCAATATACACAGGTCTGCGCAACGTAATCCCTCGTTGAGCAGATCCGTGTGTTGACTCACGTGTGCTCTCTCTATTGGAGTGTACTTATTTTCAAGTACACGATTAAGGGAGATCATGAGCAGAAGAAGGAGCAAATATGGGTCAAAGACCAAGTCATCAAAGGAAGGAAGAGAAAATTCTTCTAAGTCAAAATCGACGGGAATCACTAAGTGATTCTCGCTGACTTTGATGAGAATCGTTAGTGATTCCCGCCGATTCGGCGAGAATCAGTCTGCATTCCCGCCGACCTCTTCCGGATGACTGTTTTCCTACAGGAATTTTGCTAAGGCAGAATCGACGGGAATCACCAAGTGATTCTCGCCGACTTCGACGGGAATCGTTGTCATTCCCGCCGATTCGACGAGAATCAGTGTGCATTAATCCTGCCGATTTCCTCCAGCTGACAAAGTTTCCAACTGGAATTCGGCCAAGGCAGAATCTACGGGAATCGTGATTGATTCCCGCCGACTTCAACGGGAATCACCAACGATTCTCTCCGATTTTGCCTTAGGCAATTTTCATCTGTTCGCTGGACCGAACCAAGAGACCGTGCGCTGTTTCGGCCGGGACTAGGGCTTTTCCTTGTGGTCCCCACAACGGTCTTTTAGGGTTGGATCAGGGTATATATACTTGCATATTTCGAACTTATACAACAGCTATTCACGCGAAATAAAAAATCCGACGCCGTGCTTTAGCAGATCGCGGAAAACTGCCGATCGCCTGTAGCTGCTCGCAAGGAATTCGTCGCCGACAATCTACGATCATCTATGATCTTCTGACGACAGTACCGAGGCTAGACGTGCGTCTCACGCATCTTTCTTGATATCTCTTGTCTCTCGATTCGTTGAACGAGATTAGTTCATCATTCCGAATCGATTGAGACGACTGATCCGACTGAGATCGTTCGTAGACCTTGCTTGTTTTGTCAAGAAGTTTGGATCTACAAAGTATCGCCGCCGCAATCACTTGCCGCCGCCGATCTTGACAAGATCCTCTCCAAGAGATAACTCCGGTTGTGGACTCTTCGTATCTTTCAAGAAAGGTTCAATGAACGAAGAAGGACATCGGAATCTCCAAAATCCTTGTTTGTATTTTCTTATACATTCAATTTTTGTTTTATTGTAAAGGAATTTTTATTCCTAGTTGTAAGGGTTGGGTGCAACCCGTGGTGGTGGAGTTGTGTCTCCTTTGTTGGAAGGGTTCCTTCCGTAGTGTGAAGATTGGATTTCAATCCGTTTGGAGAAGTGACCGAGTCGTCCCTTGGTGGAAGATAGGTCGAAGGGGGAAAGTGGACGTACCCAAATCGGGGAACCACTATAACTCTTTGTGGGTTTGCTGTGCTGTGTTTGTTAATTTGTGCAGGTACATTTAATTCCGCAAAAGACTGCACGACACCTATCCCCCATAGGTGGATTTAGTCAACAATAGATACTTTCACTTCCCTCACATCGAATGTAATTTGTGGACTGGTTTCATGAAGAGAAGTGGTCTTATGATGGTGAATAAGGGAGGAGAAATTCTGGATGTTATTTGAAAGTTTGGTTGGAGGAAGAAGACGAACTAATGACATTCGATCTGCTTTAAGATGCATGCGGAAATCTGTTTTCTACGCACAGAATTCTTAGAGGCCGTTTTCAGACATGATACAACAAAATTTGGTCTTTAAACTAAACACGAAAGTCATAGCCCTCGGAAATACCTTTCCAACGAGGGGTTAAACATCTACTTCGGATTCCTATAGCCTCGGGAATCCCCGATCAAAGTTTATGTACAGTAATTATTCCTGCATATATAATTCTCGTGTTAGTTTTGAATCGGATTTGGGTTTCGTAGAGAGATTATAGTACAGTAACGTTGATGCCTAATTAACTTTAGTTTATAAGCAATTGTGATAAATTATGTTGATGACATTTGTTGGATAGATCCTTATTGAACAAATGGTGTAGTAAAGTGCACTTGATCGAGGTGATTTGGTGAAAGTTAATGAACAGATGGGCTGACGAGTTGGGATGGTAGGAATGATTTAAATACGTGAAATATGGAGGACGTACTTGATAGTGGTGATGTGTTGAATAATGATTAGTTTGGATTGAACATTCTGAAAATAATTGGTAATGATTGTTACGAACAAATGGTTGTGGTATTAGATTATGGATGTGTGAAATACCCTTACACAGATAATGAACCCTTAAGTACCTTGGGGTACAGGGTTGTGAAAGGGTGTAAGTATAAGACCCCCCCCCTTTTTTCTCTTTTCAAACACCGGGGTCTTATGCCCAGAACAGCCACTTTGCGGTGACACCTTCGCGCCCGGGAAGATCGTCACTACAAAACGCCGATTCTGCCAGCCTTATTGATCACAAAAGTAGCAGTACAAGAGTATTGACATGTAAGTCCACATCAAATCACATATAATAAAATCTCCACGAAGGGAGGGTACACAGAATAGTAAAAGAGTATAGAAATGAAGGGCTTAAGCCCGATACATCAATATCCTCACTACAGATCTCTTATGCGGAAACAAAATAAAACAACTACTAGAAGTCGGGACTCACGGTCCCAGCTAGCTGTACTCCTGAGCTAGACTGCCCTTTCTCCAATCGCACCAGTCTCTTGGGTTGCTCCTCCATGCTGGGCTCCACGATCCCCTAATATGATGTGGTTCGAAAATCGTTAGTCTATAAGACTAAGCCCTATCGTCCCCCACCCCTTCCCCCATGCTCCTAGGCACCGAGTGGGGAGGAAGAAAGGAAGGACGTGAAAGTGGAGATTAAAACAAACAGGTGACAGGGGGAACTAGCTAGCAATTTATAATTATGTTGTAATAGGTAAAGTAAGAAAAGAATTTAACCATCACTTTTGTGAGTACACATAAGCCAAGGGATCTTCTACTAGGCTCCCATCATATAAAATGCCCCATACCACTTTATACGTTGGGGTGTCGGTTATCACAAGCAGTATATATATATATATATTGAAATGACCTTAATTTATAAACTTGCCCACACAAGCTTATAGATTAAGGGGTTGTTTTGCAAGTCCTAATGTATAAGCGTCCCATTAAACTTATACATTAGGTTTCATAGGTTATTATGAATGATTATGATATGCATATATATGGTGGGTTCATGTTATGTTCAAGCAGTGCAACTCACCCACCCGACTTTGTATACACAAACCTTTAGTTCCCCCTTTCGGAGCCGTTACCTCCCAGGATACCTCCGTAGTGGCAGACGGAAGCGGTGAGTTGGGCCTCGCCCACCTCAAAACCAGTATAGCACTACCGGTCTGACCTATCGTACGCCTCAACGCTTGGTGCACTATGCGGACTCCTGCGTACTCTTGCCTACTGGACCGCCGGACTTAAGTTTGGCCAAGTGTAAAACCACACTTGCCGAGTCATCGTACTGGAGTCGGTACAACAACAATCCAGTACCGAAGACCCACCACCTTAGATATTCCTTTTTATGCACATGCAATATTCTTAATAGAAACCAACAAGTCAAGCTCCCAGACTAAACTGTCCGAATTAACCTTAAACCGAGACTAAGCTCTCCGGAACAAACTGTCCGGCTCAATTCCAAACCTCATCCCTTTGAACACCACGGGATGGCGCCCCTTTGAACACCTCGGGACGACTTATCCATTTTCAAACTCCTATCCAACTAGTGTGTGCAGCGTGAAGCCCTATTTTCTACATTACTCTTTCACTTTATCTTAAGGTTTACGTTAGCCCAGGACTGCCTCCAGATTATACCCTGTGAGGGATTCTCAATAGGCACTAGGAACTACGATGGTATGACAGACCAAAGTTCTCTTTCGCAAGACACTTATTATTATTGGTTGTTTTCCCTTACCCATTCCCTTTTTATATTATATTAAACTAAACCTAGGGTAGTTTTGACCTTCTAACCCACACCAACTCGATTCTCACCACTCCTTAGAACTTCTTATGGTGACTCATCTACTTTCATCTAACCAATTCAACCAGACTAACTCTACAGTATTCTAAATCTTATCTTAATACCACTTTTTCCAAAATTACTATTTGCAGACCGACCTATACTAGTTGACGTTCATGATATGATGTCCTTCAAGTTTTCATCCGAATGACTTAGGTTATTTACTGGGGTCCTATCATGAAAAAAATGATTTAATTCCAGAATATCGTATCTTCTATTTAAATAATTTCTTAAAAGAGCCAATTATTGTTAAATTGATCAAGAAGTATACTTTCTAAACATGATTAATGTTTCATAAATTTATGATAATATCCCATATGTCTAAAAGTGCTAATTTCCAAATTTGGCATTTTCTACAAAGGTTTAAGGGTCTTAAAATTATTTTAGCAGTAATTTACATATTCCAAGATTTGTAAATCAACTACTTGAAATTATGATCCAAATAATTTGAATTAAATATATTACACTTCTACAGTCCTAAAATTATCACTGGCCAAATTTCATGATTTTTCACTGAATATTAAATTCTAAAAAAAATCTTAAAAGGGCATAATTATGAATCAAGTACTATTAATACTCTTCAAAAATTCATAAATAAATTCCAAACCATAGATATCAACCTAAAATTATTAATGGCCAAACGTCACATTTTTACAAGCTGAATTATTCTCTAAATGATTTATTTCTCAATATTGACCTTTACAAATTTGTGAAGGAAGCATTATATAAAATCCTTTAAAAATTATAATAAAATTCGGAGACCTCTATTTAGGTCTAAAACCTCTACTGGCCTAATTTTACTAGATTCCATTAAACCAAATGATCAAATTAAATCAAATACTAAATTGGACATTTTGATACTTAACAAAGAAGCTACCATGAATATCCTCAATAAAATTCCACCAAAAATATTTAGGAGTTCAAACTACCCTGAGATTCATTCTACCCCATTTTCACAACTTTTAGGTGATGTTTAATTGCTGATTTGACTTATTAGTGTTTCTACCCTAAAACTAGGGTTTGATTTTTGAGGTACTTACCTAACTCTAAATTCCCTAACATTTCAACCAGAGGTTTAATTATACCACATCTACCTCTCTACTAAAATTCCAAGGCAATACAAGGGCAATTGCCCTTATGTCCTTCACAACCCCCAAAAGTCCTCCCTTAGGGTTTGAACTTGGGTCCAAGGGTAAATCAACCCTAATTCATCTCGTCTTCCCTAAGGTGGTACTTAGGGTAATTATAAGCCAGTGGTCAAAATATCATCCTCTGTTGAGGTGAGTTGGCCACTGCACTTTTTCAAAAAACACCCCTTATAAGGGCCAATCTAGGGTGAATTACATAAGTAAATCATCTCCAAATTCATTCAAATTTGGACAGCCCCTAACTACCATTAACATTAATCCCTTGTCCAAATTTCAAAACATTTGGACAGAAGGGGAAGGGTGGGCACCCCTTCCATTTTTAGGTTATTTTTCCCCAAGGGAGGCTAGGGTTAGGTCAAAACCTATCCAAAGCTCATACAAATGGGCTCCAATTTTATATGGAGCTAAATATTACTGTTAGGGGCCACTCACCAAAAGTTGGGAGGGTAGGATGGTCATTTGACCCTTTAATTTAATTGCCCTTGCTTTTCTAGGTTTAGGGCTAAACCCTAGGTTAAAACATTCCAAATGACTCCTAATTTTTACAGGAGCTAGGTTTATACATCACTAACCCACAGTCCAAATCTCAAGACATATGGACTAAGGGTGAGGTGTGGGGATTTATTTCAGTTTCTGCCCTGCCTATAGGACTAACCCTAGAAAAATGGTCCTATAGGGCAGTGGACTTGACCAATATTTTCGTGCAACATATCAAATTAAAGGTAACTCAAAGACCTATAACTTTTATGTTAAACACTTTTTATGAAAATGTCCAGAAGTGCCCTAAATATCAACATGCATAACTCTGTCAAAATTACCCTAAATTGTATACTATTCATATATTAAAAATAATAAACTTGCATGACACACATCTTAAAGCAATCGGATGGTTGCATGTCATCTTCTCCAAATCGACTGTATCGAGTCCAACACATGGTGGTTTTCACAGGGCGGTAACCGGCAGCTACAGGCAGCGCAATCCCCGACAAACTTCTCCTCTACCCTCACGGTGGTGGGGGCGAGTCTTTGTCGATGACTAGGCGGCGGAAGGCGGAGGCGCCACCCAACCATGACCATTAAAACCGCCATTAATGGAAGAAAATTGGGTTCGTGCTCATTCGAGCCCGAACCCTACCCGAAACATTTCTAAGATCTAAGCATGAAGAAAGAGGTGAGGGAGGACCTTCCCGGCGGCCATGCGATGTGAGGAGCGGCGGGAAACCATTTCAGCGGTGGTGGCGACGTATCCTTCGCTTTCACAGCTCCTAGCTCCAGGTTCTCGACTCCTCTGTTTCTCTTGCTCGGTTCTGGGTGGAATGAGGGTGAATGAAGCTAAGGGTAGTCGGATAGGTTGATGTTGTTAAGAGGTGGCCGATACAAACGATGTAGAGGCGATGACATCAAGGAGGAGCTCGGTTTTCCTTGTTTGTAATGGCCAGCTGCATGGGGTGGGCCCCACCGGTTCAAACCTCACCTAATTGAGCTAAGGAGGTCGGCAAAGATGGTCAAGTGCTGATGGGATAAGTGTGGAAGGAGGAAATAGCTCATATGAATAGGTGGGGTCGGTTTTAGGCTTGGGCTTGTCTCCAAGCATGCAATGTGGTCCCCACTTGCTCCCACTCCTCCTAAATGGGTTAAAGGGTTCAGCAAGCCCAAGTGGGGGCTGATGGTATGAGCCCAAGTGGCTCAATCCACTAACACCCTTAAATATACCCCTTTCTCTCTCCTAATTATTCTTCATTTTTAGATTCTCTCTCTCTCTCCTAGTCACTAAGTTGGCTAGTCAATCCTCTAGTCTATTGGCAGCCCACCCATGCATAATATATTAAATGGGGGGGGGGAATGATATCAAGGCTTGTTGGTGAAGAGAGAGGTCCTTTGTCATAAATATTCTTCCTCCAAATTTTCTCTCTCCTAGTCACCCAAGTTGACTTGGTCTCTTTTTGGTTCTCTAAGAGTTTGTCATGACCTAGTCATGACAAAACCACTCTTAGGTGTCTAGTTGGAAATGAGATGTTACAAAACCCAATAAACAAAATAAAAATTTCGTCCCCGAAATTAAAGTTAAGCCTACGGGGTTTTTTTACCGGCAAAACTAAAGTGTAACATCCCATAAATGAGTTGACATGCCTACTTGCTTAATAAAACAAGGGCTAGCTCCAATAAACAAAAAGGATTAGTCTATATCATTTTAGATGATTCTACAACTAAAAGCAATTAGGAATAACGCTTAAACCACTTGAGGAGTTGCGAGGTATACCTGACTAAATTGCTCCTGATATCTTTCCTACATCAAGTCCTGTGGCTCCCAAGTATGATCCTCTCGTCCGTGGTTCCTCAACAGGACCTTGAATAGCGGGATATTCTTGCGGCGCAAGACTTGTATCCCCTGGTCGTCGATCCGTATCGGCTCCAAATGTACAGATCGATCCGAAGCTACCGGCCCATCAGTGGTCGTAATCTGTAACTCCGGGCATAGTAGGGCCCTCCTGAGTGAAGACATGTGAAATACGTCGTGCAAGCCGGCCAACTCTGGTGACAGCTCCAGCAAGTAAGCTAGGGTACCAATCCGCTCCAGGATCCTTAACAGTCCCATGTACCTCGGGCTAAGCTTCTTCCGTCGACCACGTACTCGTGAAACCCCATACATCGGCTGGATCTTCAAGAACACCCGATCCTCTACTTGAAACTCCACTAGACGATGCCGAGCGTCATAATATTTTGCTTGCCTGCTCTACTCCTCCAGCATTCTATCCCGTATCAGCCGTACCTATGCCTCAGTATCCTCAATAAAGTCTGTGCCCATAGTCTTCGGATCCTCATCTTGTATCCAAGACAACAAAGTCTTACACTTCCGCCCATACAACGCCTCATACGGAGCCATCCGTATACTGGACTGATGACTGTTATTGTACGAAAACTCCACTAGGAGCAACATCCTCTCCCAGGGCTCTCCACGGTCCACAATACACAGTCTCAGCAGGTCCTCCAGTGTCTGGTTGGTGCGCTCTGTCTGCCCATCTGTCTGGGGGTAGAAGGCCGTACTGAAATCCAGTCGAGTACCCAAGTATGTCTGTACTGACCACCACTCCTTTGACGTGAATCGTCCATCTCGATCCGACACGATCATCTTGGGCACCCCATGATATCGCACAAACTGCTCTATGAACCTCCGTGCCAGTACTCCGACAACATCCTCCTTCCTGGTCGGGATGAACCTAGCCACCTTCGTCAGTCGGTCAACAATTACCCAGATAGAATCGTTTCCCGCCCGTGATCGAGGGAGGCCATTGATGAAGTCCATAGCGATATCCTCAAATTTCCACTCCGGCACCGGGAGTGGCTGCAATAAACCAGCGAGATGTCTGCACTCTGCCTTCACTAACTGGCATGCCTCGTAGTGGGTCACGAAGTAGGTGATGTACTTCTTCATGCTCGGCCAGTATAGAGTCTTCTTCAAATCCGCCGTCATCTTAGTGATCCCGGGATGTATAGAATATTTGCTATGATGATCCTCCGCCATGATGTCCTACGGAATCTGGCCTCCATCCGGTATGTAAGTCTGACTTCTGAAACATATCAGATCATCTCGTATCGTGTAGTCCCCAGCTGAGCCTACCTCCAAGGCCCAGAAAATCGGCTCTAGCTTGGCATCCTGCCTCTGCCAATCTCTGACTCTGTCATGTATATCATAGGTGGTGCTCGTAGTGGCCAAGTACTCCTCGTACAGCTCAGGGTCATCAGATGATACCAGAGTGATATGCATCTCTTCAAAACTCCGTAGTAGCTCCATGGAAATAAGTTGGGGCCCTGCTCCAGAAGTGGAAGCTCTCCGGCTCAGTGAATCGGCCACCACGTTTTCCTTACCCGGATGGTAGTGCATCTCGTACTGATAGTCCGCTAGAAACTCCACCCATCTGCGTTGCCGAATATTCAGTTCCTTCTGCGTATCCACATATTTCAGATTTTTATGATCTGAAAATATGTCGTAGTGGACACCATAGAGGTAGTGCTGCCAGACCTTCAATGCAAATATAACCGCTCCCATCTCCAAATCGTGAACTGGGTAGTTCTGTTCATGTTTCTTCAGCTGGCGGGAGGCATAAGTGATCACATGTCCCTTTTGCATCAAAACTGCTCCCATGCCCTGGTAGGAGGCATCCGCATAAACCTGAAATACTTCTCTCCCCGAGGGGAGGGCAAGTATCGGGGCCGAAGTTAGTCGACCTTTCAGCTCTTGGAACGCCGTCATGCACTGTGGTGTCCAAACAAATGGTATCTCCTTCCTCGTCAGAGAGGTAAGTGGCAGGGCAAGTATAGAAAAACCCTCTACGAACTTCCGGTAGTAGACTGCAAGTCCTAGGAAGCTCTGTACGTCCGCAACTGTCTTCAACTATGGCCAATCTTGGACTGCCTGAATCTTGGCCGGATCTACTGCCAACCCTGCTCCACTAATAACGTGTCCAAGGAAGGCCACCTTCTTCAGCCAGAACTGGCATTTGCTGAATTTGGCATATAAATGATGTTCCCATAGCTTCTCAAAGGTCAGCATTAGATGCCTCGTGTGCTCCTCGGTCCTCGAGTAAATGAGGATGTCATCGATGAAAACGATGACAAACACATCTAGATATGTTTCGAAGACCCGGTTCATGAGAGTCATGAATGCTGACGGTGCATTCGTAAGCAAGAAGGGCATCACGGTAAACTCGTAGAGTCCATACCTGCTACTAAAAGCAGTCTTCTGTATATCCTCCTCTCGGATCCGCAACTGATAATAGCCCGATCTCAAGTCCAACTTTGAGAAGAAGTGGGCTCCCTCAAGCTGGTCGAACAACTTCTCTATCCTTGGTAGAGGATAGGTATTCCTGACTCTTAGCCGGTTCAACGCCCGGTAATCGATACACAACCTGAGTGTTCCGTCTTTATTCTTGACGAACAACACTGGGGCTCCCCATGGAGAAGAGCTCGGCCGGACAAACCCGGCTTCCACTAACTCCTGCAGCTGACTCCAGAACTCTATCAGCTCCCTTGGGGCCATGCAGTAGGGAGCTATGGATGCCGTCTTAGCCCCTGACATAAGCAATATCTAGAAGTCCTACTCTTTATGCGGGGGTAGCCTTGGTAGTTTCTCCGGGAAGACGTCCGCAAAATCTCGCACCACGGGAACGTCGGATATAGATCCCTTGACCTCTTCCATCTCGAAGAGAATCTGATAAATCTCGTCGCCCTGCATGTGGGCCTTGACGGCCTGAATAGATGATAAGAATATATGTGAGGCGGATCTAATACCTTCCATCACGACGAACGAGTCCCCACATCTCAGGGTAATCCTCTTGGACAAGCAGTCAATCTGGGCATGGTTCCAATGGAGCCATGTCAAACCCAGAATCAGATCCTAATCAGGCAGCAACAGAATTGTAGCTGGATCTTTGAAGGGTTTCACGCCAATCCATGCTTCTAGATCGCAATGGGATGATGCGAACAGCTCCGACCCGTCGGGTAGCCGTATCCGTAACGTCTTGCCTGTGATCCTCTCCACGCCTCCTAACCCTTGGATAAAGGTCTCCGACACAAACGAGTGCGAAGCACCCGTGTCGAAGAGAGTGTGTGCGGGCTTGTCGTAAATAAAGACGGTGCCTGAGATTGTAAATTTACTTAGAGTTCTATTTCTGGTTTCTCCTGCCTAGTCTTAATAATTCAAGTTCATGAAACTACTTTTATAGGAAAGGAAAGAACTTAAGTAAAAGAAAACTTTTCGGTCGTACCTGTGATCACTTGCTCCGGGTTCCTGGGTTGAGCCAGGTCCAGTACATAAATCCGCTGTCCTTCCGGCCTGCGGTCTCTACCCTGATATCCGCGTCCTTGGCCACGTCCCCGGCCTCCATAATACTGAGCCAGTAGGGCAATCTGCGGTGCTAGTGGAGGCATCCCTCTCATTGGACAGTTCCTCTTGATGTGCCCCACCTGATGACAGTGGTAACATTCCGACAGAGTGTAAGCACCACCTCCTGGTCTCTGCACATCTCGCATCTGAATAGGCTGAGGGGCCAGTGTCACCTGCTCCCTCGGCTCCTGCCTCGCCTCCTATCGAGGCTGATCCTCCACCTTTCGTTCCTCTGGCGCACGACCTCGCCGCTGATCGTTCTGGGCTCCCCGGCTCTGATCCTCCGTTGGCTGTTTCCGGCCTCTTGTGGTGAGCCAATCTTCCTCTAACCTTTTTGCCATCTCCAGAATACGAGTAATAGGCCCGTCCGAAACAAAAAGAAGGGCATCCCTCATGTCTTCCCGTAAACCTTTGTAGAACCTCTTGGTCTACGCCGCCTATTCTAGTTGGTAAGAGTCTGCAAAATGGGCCAGATGGTTGAACTCTCAATGGTACTCCACCACCGTCCTGACACCTTGCTTAGACTGTAAGAAGCGGTCCTCCAACTCGTCTCGGGCCGACTGCGGAACAAAGTGCTCCAATAGCATGGGCCTGAACTCCTCCCACGTCACCTCGGCAGCCTCTCTATCAGCAAAGATAGTCTCCAGAACTGTCTTCCACCACCGCTTTGCATGGGACTCCAAGCAGGAAATAACCAGTGGCACCCTTTCCTCCCAAGGGCTCCGTATCCCTGTCAGCATCTCCTCCATGATGTCTAGCCACTCTTCTGTCCGAAATACCGCCTCTGTCCCCAAGTAGGACGGGGGATAACGTCCTCGAAAGATGCTGAGCCAGTTAGCTCCCAGAATAGGCTGCGGAGCCGGGGCCTGTTGGTTCCTGAAGGCTTCCAAGATAGCCGTCAGAGTCTGTCCCATGTCAGACTGTAGGAACTGAGTGGGAACCGGCGGCGATGGTGCAACTTCCGGAATCTGCGGGGTTCCACCCGGTGGTGTAGGCAGTGCTGGAGGCTGCGCCATAAAATTTATCGTTAGAAAATTTTCAACCTTAACTAAAATGGACAATTATATATATGATCCCCACATGGGCACACCACAGCTTCCGCTGCTTAGTTTGTCCGTAAACTAAACTCGCGCGGGGGTGACCCAGGGTTTGTGGACTGCTACTTTTTTCCGATCGATGTTACCCTCTGATACCACTTGTAAGATCCCCCTCCCCCCCTTTTTTTTTCTCTTTTCAAACACCGGGGTCTTATGCCCAGAACCGCCGCTTTGCGGTGACACCTTCGCGCCCGGGAAGATCGTCACTACAAAATGCCGATTCTGCCGGCCTTATTGATCACAAAAGTAGCAGTACAAGAGTATAGACATGTAATTCCACAACAAATCACATATAATAAAATCGCCACGAAGGGAGTGTCCACAGAATAGTAAAAGAGTACAGAAATGAAGGGATTAAGCCCGGTACATCAATATCCTCACTACAGATCTCTCATGCAGAAGCAAAATAAAACAACTACTAGAAGTCGGGACTCACGGTCCCAGCTGGCTATACTCCTAAGCTAGACTGCCCTGTCTCCAATCGCACCGGTCTCCTGGGCTGCTCCTCCATGCTGGGCTCCACAATCCCCTAATAAGATGTGGTTCGAAAACCGTTAGTCTATAAGACTAAGCCCTATCATCCCCCACCCCTTCCCCCATGCTCCTAGGTACCGAGCGGGGAGGAAGAAAGGAAGGACGTGAAAGTGGAGAGTAAAACAAACAGGTGACAGGGGGACCTAGCTAGCAATTTATAATTATGTTGTAATGGGTAAAGTAAGAAAAGAATTTAACCTTCACTTATGTGAGTACACATAAGCCAAGGGATCTTCTACCAGGCTCCCATCGTATAAAATGCCCCATACCACTTTATACGTTGGGGTGTCGGTTATCACAAGCAGTATATATATATATTGAAATGACCATAATTTATAAACTTGTCCACAAAAGCTTATAGATTAAGGGGTCATTTTGCAAGTCCTAATGTATAAGCGTCCCATTAAACTTATACATTAGGTGTCATAGGTTATTATGAATGATTATGATATGCATCTATATGGTGGGTTCATGTTATGTTCAAGCAGTGCAACTCACCCACCCGACTTTGTGTACACAAACCTTTAGTTCCCCCTTTCGGAGCCGTTACCTCCCAGGATACCTCCGTAGTGGCAGACGGAAGCGGTGGGTTGGGCCTCGCCCACCTCAAAATAAGTATAGCACTACCGGTCTGACCTATTGTATGCCTCAACGCTTGGTGCACTAAGCGGACTCCTGCGTACTCTTGCCGACTGGACTGCCGTACTAAAGTTTGGCGAAGTGTAAAACCACACTTGCTGAGTCATCATACTGGCGTCGATGTAACAACAATCCAGTACCCAAGACCCACCACCTTAGATATTCCTTTTTATGCACATGCAATATTCTTAACAGAAACCAACAAGTCAAGCTCCCGGACTAAACTGTCCGAATTAACCTCAAACTGAGACTAAGCTCTCCGGACCAAACTGTCCGGCTTAATTCCAAACCTCATCCCTTTGAACACCGCGGGATGGCGCCCCTTTGAACACCTCAGGACGACTTATCCATTTCCAAACTCCTATCCAACTAGTGTGTGCAGCGTGAAGCCCTATTTTCTACATTACTCTTTCAGTTTATCTTAAGGTTTACGTTAGCCCAGGACTGCCTCCGGATTATACCCTGTGAGGGGTTCTAAATAGGCACTAGGAACTACGATGGTATGACAGACCAAAGTTCCCTTTCGCAAGGCACTTATTATTATTGGTTGTTTTCCCTTACCCATTCCCTTTTTATATTACATTAAACTAAACCTGGGGTAGTTTTGACCTTCCACTCTTACGGGAACGACGATCTTTCGTCGAACCCGCACACCTTCTAACCCACACCAACTCGATTCTCACCACTCCTTAGAACTTCCTATGGTGACTCATCTACTTTCATCTAACCAATTCCACGAGACTAACTCTACAATATTGTAAATTTTATCTTAATACCACTTTTCCCAAATTACTATTTGCAGACCGACCTATACTAGTTGACGTTCATGATAGGATGTCCTTCATGTTTTCATCTAAATGACTTAGGTTATTTACTGGGGTCCTATCATGACAAAAATGATTTAATTCCAGATATCGTATCTTCTATTTAAATAATTTCTTAAAAGAGCCAATTATTGTTAAGTTGATCAAGAAGTATACTTTCTAAACATGATTAATGTTTCATAAATTTATGATAATATCCCATATGTCTAAAAGTGACAATTTCCAAATTTGGCATTTTCTACAAAGGTTTAAGGGTCCTAAAATTATTTTAGCAGTAATTTCCATATTCCAACATTTGTAAATCAACTACTTGAAATTATCATCCAAATAATTTGAATTAAATATATTACACTTCTACAGTCCTAAAATTATCACTGGCCAAATTTCATGATTTTTCACTGAATATTAAATTCTAAAAAAAATCTTAAAAGGGCATAATTGTGAATCAAGTACTATTAATACTCTTCAAAATTCATAAATAAATTTCTAACCATAGATATCAACCTAAAATTATCAATGGCCAAACGTCACATTTTTACAAGCTGAATTATTCTCTAAATGATTTATTTCTCAATATTGACCTTTAAAAATTTGTGAAGGAAGCATTATATAAAATCCTTTAAAAATTATAATAAAATTCGGAGACCCTTATTTAGGTCTAAAACCTCTACTGGCCTAATTTTACTAGATTCCATTAAACCAAATGATCAAATTAAATCAAATACTAAATTGGACATTTTGATACTTAACAAAGAATCTACCATGAATATCCTCAGTAAAATTCCACCAAAAATATCTAGGAGTTCAAACTACTCTGAGATTAATTCTACCCCATTTTCACAACTTTTAGGTGATGTTTAATTGCTGATTTGACTTATTAGTGTTTCTACCCTAAAACTAGGGTTTTACTTTTGAGGTACTTACCTACCTCTAAATTCCCTAACATTTCAACCAGAGGTTTAATTATACCACGTCTACCTCTCTACTAAAATTCCAAGGCCATATAAGGGAAATTGCCCCTATGTCCTTCACAACCCCCAAAAGTCCTCCCTTAGGGTTTGAACTTGGGTCCAAGGGTAAATCAACCCTAATTCATCCCGTCTTCCCTAAGGGGGTACTTAGGGTAATTCTAAGCCAGTGGTCAAAATATGAGCCTCTGTTGAGGTGAGTTGGCCACTCAAATCCAACATGCACTTTTTCCAAAAACACCCCTTATAAGGGCCAATCTAGGGTGAATTACATAAGTAAATCATCACCAAATTCATTCAAATTTGGACAGCCCCTAACTACCATTAACATTAATCCCCTGTCCAAATTTCAAAACATTTGGATAGAAGGGGAAGGGTGGGCATCCCTTCCATTTTTGGGTTATTTTTCCCCAAGGGAGGCTAGGGTTAGGTCAAAACCTATCCAAAGCTCATCCAAATGGGCTCCAATTTTATATGGAACTAAATATTACTGCCAGGGGCCACTCACCAAAAGTTGGGAGGGTATGATTGTCATTTGACCCTTTAATTTAATTACCCTAGCTTTTCTAGGTTTAGGGATAAACCCTAGGTTAAAACATTCCAAATGACTCCTAATTTTTACAGGAGCTTGGTTTATACATCACTAACGCACAGTCCAAATCTCAAGACATTTGGACCAAGGGTGAGGTGTGGGGATTTACTTTAGTTTCTGCCCTACCTATAGGACAAACCGTAGCAAAATGGACCTATAGGGCAGTAGAATTGACCAATATTTTCGTGCAACATATCAAATTAAAGGTAACTCAAAGACCTATATCTTTTTTGTTAAACATTTTTTATGAAAATGTCCAAAAGTTCCCTAAATATGAACATGCATTACTCTGTCAAAATTACCCTTAATTGTATACTATTCATATATTAAAAATAACAAACTTGCTTGGCACGCATCTTAAAGCAATCAGATGGTTGCATGTCATCTTCTCCAAATCGACTGTATCGAGTCCGACGCATGGTGGTTTTCACGGGGCGGTAACCGACGGCTACAGGCAGCGCAACCCCCGACAAACTTTCCTCTACCCTCACGGTGGTGGGGGCGAGTCTTTGCCGGCGACTAGGCGGCGGAAGGCGGCGGCGCCACCCAACCCATGACCATTAAAACCACCATTAATGGAAGAAAATGAAAACTAGGTTCGGGCTCATTCGAGCCCGAACCCTACCCTAAACATTTCTAAGATCTAAGCATGAAGAAAGAGGTGAGGGAGGACCTTCCCGGCGACAATGCGGTGTGAGGAGCGGCGGGAAACCATTTCGGCGGTTGTGGCGGCGTATCCTTCGGTTTCACAGCTCATAGCTACAGGTTCTCGACTCCTCTATTTATCTTGCTCGGTTCTGGGTTGAATGAGGGTGAATGAAGCTAAGGGTAGTCAGATAGGTTGATGTTTTTAAGAAGGGGCCGATACAAACGATATAGAGGCGATGACATCAAGGAGGAGCTCAGTTTGCCTTGTTTGTAACGGCCAGCTGCATGGGGTGTGCCCCACTGGTTCAAACCTCACCTAATTGAGCTAAAGAGGTCGGCAAAGATGGTCAAGGGCTGATGGGCTAAGTATGGAAGGAGGAAATGACTCATATGAATACGTGGGGTCGGTTTTAGGCTTGGGCTTGTCTACAAGCATGCAATGTGGGCCCCACTTGCTCCCACTCCTCCTAAATGGGTTAAAGGGGTCGGCCAGCCCAACTGGGGGCTGATGGCATGATCCCACGTGGCTCAATACACTAACACCCTTAAATATACCCCTTTCTCTCTCCTAATTATTCTTTATTTTGAGATTCTCTCTCTCTCCTAGTAACTAAGTTGGCTAGTCAATCCTCTAGTCTATTGGAACCCCACCCATGCATAATATATTAAATGGGGGGGGGGGAATGATATCAAGGCTTGTTGGTGGAGAGAGAGGCCCTTGGTCATGAATATTCTTCCTCCAAATTTTCTCTCTCCTGGTCACCCAAGTTGACTTGGTCACTTTTTGGTTCTCTAAGAGTTTGTCATGACCTAGTCATGACAAAACCACTCTTAGGGGTCTAGTTTGAAATGGGATGTTATAGTAAGTGTGGGGTTTGACCGCGCTTGTTTGGTAATATTGAGAAGAGACGTAAGTGGACAGTTGCACTTGGTCCTCGGTGTTCATTCCTGAGGCTCCTTTCGTGCCATGATGATGTGAATTGCATGCAGTGTGAGTCGACACGCAGTGTTGTAATCCTGGGTTAAGGATAGTGTGGCAGATCTATGGGCTCGCACTTTGTCACACCGACGGGATTTGACATATAGACTTATGGTGGTTAGGCTTGGTCCTCGAAGCTCATTCCCGGGGCTTTTTCCGTGCCAAGTGGATGGTTGGGCTTGGTCCTCGTGCTTTTTCCGACGGGAGTTGACATATAGACTTTAGGCGGTTGGGCTTGGTCCTCAGTGCTCATTACCGGGGCTCCTTCCGTGCCAAGTGGACAGTTTGGCTTGGTCCTCGTGTTTTTTCTGAGGCTCCTTCAGGGTCACAACATGGGCCAGTTCGGGGCTTGGTTCTCAGTGTACATCTACCCGAGAGTCCCGCTAAGCCGTAGTACACATGTGAACCCGTTGTTGTGTACTTAGCATTGAGGCATATGGAGGCCAGTAGTGGAGAAGCCCGCTCCACTATCACCGTCTAGCCATAGTGGTTGACACCTGAGAGGTAAGCTACCTGCTCGAAAAATGGTAACTTCAAGTTTATGTCGACATAGCAATTGCATGTGCGTGATCATGGGTGAGTCTTTGCATTGCATACATATCATTACATTACATTGCATACTCAAGATCCTTATTGTATAAGTTTGTATAAGAACTCATATACGATGAGTTACTTTACTGTTGAGTCGATCCTTAACTTATAAGTTTGTATGAGCATTCTTATAAGTTAAGTTGCTTTCCCGTTGTAGATCTATATGCTTAGATAGATTGATATAGCTTGTATAGAATTGCTAGAATAGAATTCAGATAATATTGTTATACATTACTTCTATTGCTACTCATGACATGTATACTTACTTCACCTGCTTGTACTACTACTTATATAAATACTCTACCTTTGTTCCTTTCTCCGCCCGGTGCCGAGGAGTCGTCGGGGCAGCGGATATGATATCCATCTAGTCTTTATGACTAATGGTTGCTACGTCTTTTTTTTTAGGAGGAATCCCCACAGTCAGAGCAGCCGCAGATTTTGCAGCAGGACAGCCTGGCCAGGACGACAGGGCCTGAAGGGACAGTGCCATCGCTACCGTTAGTCACCGATGTGAGTTTGAGAGACTCTTGATGTAGCCCTTTGGGCAAGTTTTACCCGTACTATGATATTTTAGAAGCTTGTTGTAGCTTCTTTTATTTATTGTACTTTTTGACTATTATTAATTATGTGTGGATTGACTTCTGTTTATATTCTTGGTTGGGTTGACATTGGTTGATATTGGTTATAGCCGGCAGAATAGGCGCCTTGTAGTACAGGTTAGCCCGAGTGCTAGCGCTACTGCAAGGCGGCTATTCTGGGCATAAGACTCCCCTCGTGCCGTGTTTTGTGTTCTGGGAGGGGGGTCTTACAAGATAAACACCTAAAGGGGGGGGGGGTAAATAGGTATTTGGGCCTTTTTAATTTCTTTCTTATTATAGGTGTATTATGAGTTAGTTATGCTTTGCTTTCAAGACAGTCAACAACAACACACACAAGATTTATAGTGGTTCTCCAAATTATGGGTACATCTACCGTCCCTCCCACCTTTTTAATAGTGTGTTAGACAAGGCACTACTCCAAACTCAGCTCCTAAGA
The DNA here is from genome assembly GCA_039513925.1 of Platanthera zijinensis. Taxonomy (NCBI): domain Eukaryota; kingdom Viridiplantae; phylum Streptophyta; class Magnoliopsida; order Asparagales; family Orchidaceae; genus Platanthera; species Platanthera zijinensis. Next base: position 16,520,874 of record CM077097.1, on the reverse strand, counting down.
GCTTATAATACAGATCCCTCAGGATTTCTCAGTCTCCTATAAGACCTAAATCAGGCATAAGACCCTACAACTCAGATCCAAGACTGGATCCTACAGCTCAGTGATCTAAATATCACCTACCTCAGACTTGAGCACAAGTTCTACACTCAGGCTATGAGGATAGCCCTATAACTTAGAGAGAATGACTATCCTACAGCTCAGGCACAAAGGCCCTACCTAAGATCTATAGAAGGATCCTACAACTCAGAGAGAATGACTCTCTTACCTCAGGAAAATTGTCATACCTTAGATCCACAATAGGGATCCTACCTCAGATTCACAACCTGGATCCTACCACTCAGCCTTTATAAAATAGGCCTACACTTAAATCCAAAGGATCCTACAAAGAGAGAAAGGTTGGTGTTTATTTGACTCCAGAGAAATGTTCTCTGAGCCTTCTGCTTCCTGAGCTGAGAAAAATTCAGCCCTAACTTCTTCTTCATAGCTTCCCAAAAATGTTCTTCGGAAACGACAAGATGGAAATGTGAAGTAACTGCAGCTAGGGTTTTGGCCTTGCTTCTTCTTCTATCTCATAGATTTCTCTAAATTTGATGTTTTATGTATAAATCATAATAACTATCTTGCTGCAGCTAGGGTTAGCCTTGGCCTCTTATTCTTCTTCAGAGATTTCTCTGAACTTGTTGTTGTAGGTGAAAATCGCAATAACTAACTGTTTGAACTTTTAGATCAGCGGTTTAAACTTCAGCCTCAGGCTCTGCAATAATGGCGAGAGGAAGAAGATGAAGTTTCGCATCTTTACGAAAAGTTAAAACCCAAAAAATTAATCTCCTTTCGTCGATCTGAATCCCTTTATCTTCTGCCGTTGTTGGGAATATTGCCCTCAATATTCCCTAGACTTGATTTGAAGAAGCATCACCATCAACATTAAGAGCATAGTTGTATTTGATGTTGGTTTAGCTCATCATGTGAAAGATGTTCTTTGGAAAAAGGTTAGATAGGTTGTCTAAGTGATAGTGACAGGTGGTCACAAGGTAGGCAAGTGGAGAGATAGAAAATCTATCAAAGTACACAGGCGTTGAGTGAGGACAGCTCACTCAATGCCAACTGCAAATAAATTTGGCTAAGTCCACAGGCATTGAGTGAGGATAGCTCAGTCAATGCCAGATATAAAGAAATGTGGTTAAGTCCACAAGCGTTGAGTGAAGCAAGCTCACTCAACGCTAGATGCCAAAAAGTGCTGAGATAAGACAAGTCAGTCAAATCCTGACTATTTGCAAGGCAGAAAAGTGGCTAAGTCCATAGGCATTGAGTGAAGGCAGTTCACTCAACACAATACTGCAAAAGCATTGGGTAAAACTCAGATAGTCAAAGCTTTATCTTTGATAGTAAAGAAATCTGGCTAAGTCCAGAAGCATTGAGTGATAAAGGCTCACTCAATGCCTAAGAAGTTAAGAATACAAAAGTCTAGATGGCGTTGAGTGATGAAGACACACTCAACGCACTCAACTCCTAAGCTGACAGAAAATCTGTCTAAGTACAGAAGCGTTGAGTGAAGGTTATTCACTCAACGCCTCATCAAGAAAATAGGCTAAAGCAGAAAGTGTTGAGTAAAGATGTTATACTCAACGCTTTCATTTAGAAATGTGATTAAGGGTTTTGGCGTTGAGTGATGAAGGCTCACTTAATGCCTACTGGTATAGAAAAATTGGCTAAGGCCAAAAGCGTTGAGTGAAGCTTATTCACTCAACGCTCTCAACGCCTGAGTAAGACAAAAATCTGTCTAAGTATTTTGGCATTGAGTGAAGCTTGTTCACTGAACTCCTATACTAAATATCTTGAATTTGACAAGTCCACAGATGCTGACGTCAGCAAAAGTCAACAAAATTCAAAATGTGGCGGGATGGCTATGGTACGCGACAAACGGCGCTGCAGGTCTACTGTACGACTTTTGGCTGTTAAATTAAAGTTTTAGCTGTCAATTTTAGTGGAACCCACTGGTCAAAATATCCATTGATCGGCAGAATAAAAAAGACGGAAATTAGATTGAAGAAATTTGCTTTTCAGGAAACAGTTGGACTTCATCTTCTTTCTCGACCATTATTGCAGAGCTTTGAAGAACAAGTTCTAGCCATCGAATCTGAAAGTTCTAGAGTTAGCTGTTGACATCCTCATCATCAACATCAAGTTCAGAGACATTTCTCTAAAGAAGAAGAAGCAGCAAGGTCTAACCTAACTGAAGCTGGTCTGAAAGCCGATCCAAGTTATTGTAGCTATCTTCACATGTTATAGTAAGTTCAAAAGAATTTTTTGAGGTAAAAGAAGGAGCAGTATGGTTTACCCTTGCTGCAAAAACTGGAAGCAAACAAGAGTTAGTTATTGACAACCTCACCATCAACAGCAAGTTCAGGGACATCTCTTTAAGAAAGATATAGCAGAATGGGATAACCCGCACTACAGTTACTTCACAGTTCTAGCAAGTAATTTTCTGAAGAATTTTTTTTGGAAGCTATGAAGTAGAAGTCAACACTTAGTTTGCTCAGGAAAGAAGGAAGAAGAACCCACTCTCAAGTGGTCTGTGATTCATATACAGTTTGCTGGTTGAAGCAACAGGATACATCTTGTCTTCAACAACAAGATCAGAAAGTTCACTTTCTGAGGAAGAAGAAGAAGTTAGAACTGAGACTCCTTCTCAGTTCAAGCAGAAGTAGTTCACTGCAAGATACTTCCAGCATAAGCCAAGTCAACCTGAAGATTAGTTTCTTATTGCTGTGAAGAAGGTAGGGCTAGGTTTATCTCATCTTAGGAAGACATGCTCAGAGATCATTTTCTTTGGAGTCAAATCATCAACAACCAACCACTCTCTTTGTAGGATCCAATATTGGATCTGAGCTATAGAACCTTTATGCCTGAGATTATAGGATCCTCCCGTGGATCTGAGGTAGGGCTTTTGATCCTGAGGTAGGAGAGTCATTCTCTCTGAGGTAGGGCACTTGTGCCTGAGTTGTAGGATTATTTGGATCTAAGGTAGGGTCATTATGCCTGAGCTGTAGGAGAGTCATTCTCTCTAAGGTAGGGCTGTCTTCCTAGCCTGAGTTGTATGGCCTTTGGGCCCGAGGTATGTGATCTTTGGATCACTGAGTTATAGGGCTTTGTGCCTGAGCTATAGGTCCTGGTGGAAACTGAGTGGTCCTACAGGATCGTGTTGTAAGCTCTTAGGAGATGAGATTGAAGAAGTTCCTTGTCTAACATACTGTTAGAAAGGTGGGATGGAAAGTGGACGTACCCATAATCTTGGGAACCACTTAAACATTGTGTGTTGTGTTGTGATCTTGAAGGCAAGCTAACTAAGCTAACTCAACACACCTAAAACACAAAGAAAATTAAAGATAGTCATAAGAGACTAATAAACTTATTCACTCCCGCTAAGTGATTTAGCTATCCTCTAAATTAAAGACTTTAAAGTTGTATTAGAGGGAGGTTGATCAAAAGGACATAACCGTCTGAGTAGATCCCCAAGAATAGCTAAACGATTTGCACTTATGGGTTCAAGAGTGAACCTTAAGGAGTGGAGCTAAATGGAGCTTCAAGTCTGTAGAAAGGAGAACTTTGGGATCTGGAAAGAGGGGGTTAGACAGTTTATGGAAGCCTCTAATCCTAGGATCTTTGTAATAGTTCAAGAAGGACCCTTCATACCCATGAAGGTCTCTGTCTTAGATGCAGAAGTCCAGACTCCAAAGAGTTATACTGAAATGACTGGAGATGAAATCATCTTGGCAACAATGGACAAGAGAGCACAAAACATCATTATAAGTGTCATAGATGACTCCACCTTCCAGTACTTAGTCCACTGCAAGTCAGCCAAAGAAATGTGGGACACATTGACTATCTATATGGAAGGTATAAAGGAGGATGATAAGGAAGATGATGTATCTAGTTTCCTGCCTAAATCACCTAGAGGGGAGTGAATAGGTGAGTTCTGCATCTTTTGCGGAATAAAAACTTGAGAGAAATCAACACAGAAAATAACCAAGCATAACCTAGATGACACAAAGAATTTATAGTGGTTACCCAATCTTGGGTATATCCACTTTTCACTTCGCCTATCTAGCACCACGTCTAGCCTCAGCTACTTAACTAAATCTCGGATTTCAACAATCCTACAACTTGGATCAACGGTCCTACAACTCAGAGATAATAACTCCTACAAACTCGGAGAGCATAACTCCTACAAACTCGGAGAACAATGCTCCTATAAACTCAAAGACAAAGCTCCTACAAGAGTTAAAATAATTATACAACAAAAATGAAAACTTTATACTCTCAGATCTGAAATCTTCAAGGTTCTTCCTTCTTAAAAAATGAAAATCTTTGTGAAGAAGTTGAGGAAGAAATCCGGAGAGAAAACTTGATCTAAAATGCTTAGGATCCGACACGATCAAGTAGATGTTTAAAGAACTTGAATCTATGATCTGTCGAATCTTTTCTTCTTGGAATAGCTGGATCGAGAGAGGAGCGACAAAGAAGAATGACGATGACAGCGTGACTTCTCCCAATCTAGAAATTACGGTGCAATTCAGAATACTGTAATTATTCTTAGGGTTAGCGATTCATCTGAAAAGACTTTATATAGAACATCATCTAACAGTTTGAAATCATTAAGGAAAGATCCACGTTGACCAATCATAAGATACTTGATTAAATCGAAATCCCGTCAGACAGTTTGAAAAAGAAATTTTTCTACAACTCTATTTCTCGAGAAAAGATATGATTTCTCGAGAAGAATTTGGTTTCTCAAGAAATGTTCATAGCCTTCTCGAGAAAATACTTTACGTAGAATCTTTGAACTGAGGAACTGATTTCTTGAGAAAGAACTTGATGTCTCGAGAAAAATACTTAGCTTCTCGAGAAATAATTTTGACTTCTCGAGAACTACTTGGCTTTCTCGAGAAATAAACTTGGCTTCTCGAGAAATCTACTGGGCTTTCTCGAGAACAACTTTGATTTCTTGAGAACTTTACTTAGACTTCTCGAGAAATAGACTTCATCTTCTCGAGAAATACACTTAGAAATTTTGTCTGAAAAATTAATTCTTCTTTGTTAAAAACCAGCAACCCTTCTTTTCTTCCATTGATATAGTACTTGAAAATGAAGTGCATCCCAATAGAGAGGTTACACATGGGTCAACACCATGGATCACACAATGAGGGATTACATTGTATGATCCTGTGTTTAGTGACTCATTGTAAATCGACATTGGTCTACACTTAGCAATAATGGCCTTCAAACACTCAACTAAAGAATAACTTCAAATACATAATTAATTCAACTTAGTTCAAGAGTGACTTCACACAAATCTCGGTTATTGTGGATACAATACCCAACAATCTCCCTCTATTTTTAGAAGTCAGAACCCTCTATACTAAGGGGAATTATATCAAGATAATCAAAGAATTAACAAACAAATAAAACAATATATGTAATGACAGTTAAGAGATAATTAGATCATCAAAATTCAAAATTTTATATACATAGAGAATTTGTCTATAGAAATGTCTAAGTCCACAAAATTCCATAACATTGACAATCATAAATAATTTGTACTGTTGCTGGTGTTGTCGCTCCTTCTCTTGTTGCCTTTTCTGGTAGCTGAATGGCTTGAGATAGTATTTTGGAGGAGGAGGAGCATTAGGATTATTGTAGCCATATTCATGATCATAAATCCTTCTTTTTGTCATAGACTTCTCATATAGCTCCCACTCATTAAGGCCGTAATGATCATCCTTATTATCATGAAGATGCACAACTAATTTCAGGGTGTCTAGAATTAAGGACTTGGAGTTTGGACTCCAAACTTCAGCAAATTCCATTTCTTTCCATTTGGTAGCTTCTTGACTTGGGATTGATCGGCTGGCTAAAGCACCATCACAATATTTTCTTTTCTTAGGCACTGGCATTTCAAGAGGTAGGTCTTGAGGTATCTCTGGCTGATTAGAAGTACAGACTTGAGAATAACTTTCAGGAGGAACTCCATACTGTTTAGTTCTAGGAGAAAATGTAGGCTTGCAAACATTTGGATCAAGATGAGGAGGTGGAGCCTCATTTGGATCAACTTGAAATTCTGAAAAAATTTGATTGTGCATCCACACAGCAGTCTCATAAGTATAAATGTTTACACCCTTAATCTATGTTTCTATATTTGTATTAATCTCTTTTAGTTGATCACCCCACTGAGTCTTCATTTCTTGAAGTTTTCTTTCTAGATTTTTTTACCTTATCCTCCTCCTTTCTGACTTCTAGGGTTAGATCATTTATGACATCTTCCTTGAATTTCCCAACCTCTTCACAGGTTTTGAAGTTTTGTTGTTTAGTTTTCTTTAGCAAGAGTATCTGATTGTTAGCCATAGTAACTGCCTGATCCATGACTTCACCAACACTAGTGATAGTGTGGTCCAAAGCCTTGCCACCAATATTAAGCAGTCTTTTGAATTCATTTGTATTACTCTGAATTTCAGCAAATCCTCTGCTCATTTTTTTCTCAAGAGCAGTTACTCTTTCAACTACTTCTTTGAGAGACTTGTCAAAGTACTCTCTCTGATTTGTCAACATAGACTCAATCTTACCCAAAAGGGTATCATCGGGAATGAATTCAGCTGGAGGAAGTGGAGGAGGTAGTGCTGGAGATATCCAGACTGATATTTCTACAATAACAACTGAACTTTTGCCTTTTTGGGTAGATGCCATTACATCCCCTTCCTCACCCATAATAATAGGGAGAGAGAAATCCAAATTCTTGAGAGGAGGTTCTACAGGTTTTGGGGTAACTACATCCTCATCAGAGAGCATAACAACATTCTCCCGCTCAATTTATTCCTTGGGCTGAGAATCTTCTGGAATTTCTTTAGGAGAGATGAAAAGGGGATCATCTGAAGTTAGGATTTCTATAATTCTATCAATATCAGCTGTAGTAGAGGTGACTTGGGCATCCACTTCAGCATCACTAAGATTCTCTTGATCAGAGGAATAGTCAATACCCATACTCGAGCCACCATCATGCACAGAGGTGCTCTTCCCATCATCAAACTGAGCTGTGTTTCCCTTTTCCACTGCCACGTCATCAGCAAGAGCTTTCTCTGTAGCTTGATCTGGAATAACATCTGACTGAAACTTTGTGTCTGGAACCTGAGCTTGCTGATCTTCCTCATGAACTGAAGGAGTAGGCTCCCCCTCAACAACTACAACAGGTGTGCCAAATGTATCAATATGAAGGGGAGATGGGGTCCTGTCCTTATTAACTATAGTCCTTTGAGCTGCTGGAGCTTGGCCTGGCTTTGTAATTCTAATTTCCCATCTGTTGATGGATAAGAGAGAGACTCTCTTCAGGTGGTGAATGGACACACCTTTGGACAAGTCAAAAATTTCAGGGTGCACTTGATTCAGATAATGTGAGATGATCCTTGCAAAATTAGGTGCTTTCATTCTTTCCTTGATCTTTTCAAATAACATGTGTCCCCATTGGAACATCTTGTGACACACCACAATAGTCATCATACAAAAGAAGTCTGAGGAAATATATCCAATATAACCTGTCTTGCAAAGGAGAACTTTTCCAAGAATTACGGCCAATAGCTTGCTTTCATCATTCATGTGCTGTCTTTGAATGGAGGTAGTGGATTTGGAGAGGCCACAAAAAGAAAGAGATCTGGAGAAATCAGGTTCTTCCAAATATTCTTCCTCATCAATGGAGGGTAACCTCAGAAATTTTGTTAGGGAGGATGACTTTAATTTGATCTTCATATCTTTGACAGAACTCTTCAACACTTTCCCACTCCTTTTAAGTTTAGCATTTTTGAAGAACTCTTCAACTTTTGGAACCAAAACTTTGCAAGGATGCTCGAGAATGAAAGAGAGGCCGGCGGTTTCAAGAAGTAGAATGACATTACGAAAATCATCGGAGATTTCGTCAATACCTGTGCGAACAAACTCATTGCCGACGCCAATCTTTGCATTGGGAGGCATCGATTGAAGAAGATGAGAGATTTCTGACTTTTCCGAGAAGAAATGACGAAGTTTGCGAGAAGAGAGGTGGAGGCCTTCGACAGAACTCAAGGGTTTTTCTCGGGAAAGGGCTTTTTTGAAAATGTGGATTTGGATATTTTATGGACTTTTTTATTTATATAAAATTTAAAATCTTGAAAAATTAAGAAAAGCGTACCTGAGGAATGACAGTTGGAATTCTTCTCGAAAAGTTAAGTTAGCAGATTTTCCGAGAAGACTTATTTTCTCAAGAAATAGTCGGTTGAAATATATTAACTTTCCGAGAAATATGTTAATGTTCTCGAGAAGTCCAATAAGTTTCTGAGAAATCCATATCTGAGCTTGAATTTATCTGAAGGTTGGCTGAGTAAGAATTCTCTTGGAATTTTCTGAGTGTTTGATTTCAGAATCTCCTCTTGACTTCAAATGTGAACTTTTCAGGACTCCTTGTTAAGCATACCAAGTTCTGTCTTAAAGAAAGAGAACTTGGCCTCATCCAGCAGCTTCGTGAAAATATATGCAACTTGCCTATCTGTTGGAACATACTGGAGATTGATGTCCCCATTTTCTACATACTCTCAGATGAAATGATATCTCAATTTGATGTGCTTCGTCCGGCTGTAAGAAACTAGATTATTTGCAATTTCTATAGAACTGGAGGAATCACAAAATATAGGAATGTCCCTGAACATCAAGTTGTAGTATTCAAATTGATTCTTTATCAAGAGAAGTTGTGCACAACAACTGCCTGCAGAAATATATTCTGACATGGCAATTGAGATTGCAACACAATTCTGTTTATTGCTACTCCAAGATATGAGCCTTCTTCCTAGGAATTTGCAAGTCCCAGAAGTTCTCTTTCGGTCATCTTTGCTACCTGCAAAGTTTGCATCAAAAAATCCAATTAGTTCGCTATCATTACTTCTTGGGTACCATAAGCCAAGATTTGGCGTTCCCTTAAGGTATATCAAAATCCACTTTACAGCAGTGTAGTGAGATTCCTTAGAGTTCACCTAATATTTAGCACATACACATGTTGAAAATATTATGTTAGGCCTGCTAGCAATGAGATAGAGCAAGGATCTAATTATGCTTCTGTACTTGGTTTCATCAAAAGGTTTCCCTTTCTCATCCTTGTCCAGAGAAATAGCTGAACCCATTGGAGTCCTCATAGAGGTTGCATTCTCCATTTCGAATTTCTTTAGCAACTCCTTAGAGAACATCGTTTGAGAAATGAAAATTTCATCTTCAAATTGCTTCACTTAAAGTACTAAGAAATACTTCAGCTCACCCATACTGCTCATTTCAAACTTACCTTATATAAGTTTGGAAAACTTCTTGCAAAGGTTGTCATCAGTAGAGCCAAAGATAATATCGTCGACATAGATTTGCACTAGCAAAATCTTTCCTTTTACTTCCCTAAGAAATAATTTCTTATCTATCTTTCCCCTTGTGAACTTGTTCTCAAGAAGAAAGTTAGACAACATTTCATACCAAGCTTGTGGAGCTTGTTTTAAACCATATAATGCTTTGAATAATAAATAAACATAATCAGGATGGTTAGGATCAAAAAAACCTGGGTTTTGTTCCACATACACTTCTTCCTTTATTTTACCATTGAGGAAGGCCGACTTCACATCCATTTGATAGACAATGAAACCCATGAGAGCAATATATGTGAGGAATAACCTGATGTCTTCAAGTCCTGCCACTAGAGCATAGGTCTGATCAAAATCGATTCCTTCTTCTTTTATTTCTTACATGCAGTACCAACCTGATGTCTTCAACTCAAATGCATATTTTCATTAGTAGTACCTCTTTGAGTTCTTACACCATCACGAGGATCTCCCATGGTTTGATCAATCGGGTGATCCCTCAAGTGTCTGAGCTCTAGGGTCTTTGCATCGGGAGCTTCTTCTATTTCTAGAGTATCTTCCTTTACTTAGACAACTTCTTCATCTTGGCGATCTCCCTCTCTAATTGAGTTTGGAGGAGTGATCTTGATGAAATTTTGAGCATTTTCTTCAACTATCACATCCAAGCTTAACTCTTTCAGCCTTGAACCTGCACCTTCAACGAAAAAACTAGAAGAGCTGCTTTATAGCATGCTCGTTTCATCAAATACATGTATTGACTCTTCTACCACCAAAGTTTTCTTATTAAAAATTCTATAAGCCTTACTATGGCTACTATAGCCTGTGAAAATACCTTCAAAACATTTTCTCAAAACTTTGTACAATGATATTTCCCATTATTAAGTACATAACATTTACTGCCAAAGATCCTGAAGTAGGACACAGTCGGTCTCCTGCATTTCAGTAGCTCATAGGGAGTCTTACGATGAATCTTGTTGATCAATGCTCTCTTTTGCACGTGAAAAGCTGTATTGACGGCCTCAGCCCAGAAGTACTCTGGTAGAGAGGAGTCAGTCAGCATTTTTGTACATGATTCAATGAGTGTTCAATTCCTTCTCTCTGCAACTCCATTTTATTGTGGAGCATGCGGGGATGAAAACTAATGAAACATACCTAGGCTTCCACAGAATTTTGTAATGGCACCAGATGAAATTCTATTCCATGGTCACTTCTGATTCTGACCACTGTACAGTTTAATTCGTTCTGAATTTGCCTGACAAAATTCATGAACACATCAAAGGTATCTGACTTTCATTTTAGAAAGAACACCCAAGTAAAACGTGAGTGTTCATCAACAATTACCAATGTATATGGCTTACCTCCTAAGCTACGAACTTGCATTGGACTGAATAAGTCCATGTGCAGTAAATACAAGCACCTTGAGGAATCTTTGTCATCAATACCCTTAAAGGTAGCCCTTGTCTGCTTCCCCTTTCTACATGCGTGACATGGATTCTCTTTAATGCACTTAATAGTCAGTGCGCCACATACTAGGTCTTGAGAAAATGACTTATTAATAGTTTTTAAATTAATATGTGCTAGTCTCTTTTATCATTGGTCACAAAGAGATGCACTATCTTTAGCAACAAAACACACTGGTGTAGAAGTCTCTAAACTTAGAAAATTAAGAAAAAAAAATATTTCTACTCCTAGTGCCTGTTAATACCGTCTCCATAGTAGAGGCTGATTTTATCAGGCACTGATCCTTAGAGAATGCAACAATGGAGCCTTTATCACATAACTAACTTATGTTAATTAGATTATGTTCTAATCCTTTCTCATAAGCCACATCAGTGAATGAGACTACACTATTAGAAATCATACCGTAGCCTTTTGTAATTCCCCGATCAGATCTACCAAAGATAACCTTTGGATCGTCTTTGACTGGAGTATAGTTTTGAAGTAGGCTTCTCATCCCAGTCATATGCCGAGAGTATCCACTATCCAATTACTAGATAGGCATTTTGTTGGCCTTTGTATATACCTGAAATCATAGATCATTTTACCTTGGGAACCCAAAATGATTTGGGTCCTTGGTTCCTTGTTAGCATACTCCCCCTACAAGTGTTAACACTACGAGTGGTCTGTCTCGAATGCTTAACTTGAGGAGTTTCGATGTTTCTGGGATTAAACCAGCAATCCACAGCAAAGTGACCAACTTTTCCGCAATACCAACAGTCAAATATATTGTATCTTTTCCAAGTCTCCCACTTGACCTTTTGAATGTGTGGTCTAGCAGGAGCGGCTGACTTGGAGGTAGAAGCCCTATGATGATAACACTCACATGGCTTCTTCTTCTTAAGTGGATTTTGAATAACGGGTTTCACTCTTGGAGCTTTCTTGTCATTAGGACCATAAACATAGGGACTATAGCTCTATAGAGTGATCTCTTCATAAGGTGCCTTGAAGACACTTGCACCAATGTTTCGGGGACGAGTCCACCCCTTATAGTCCTTGACAGGTTAAAACTAAATTGGTCTTGTCAAGTGACCATAGGAGCTATCAAAATCAAATTCATTAGTAGGAAAAATAACCTTCTTAAACGTGGTCTTACTGATAGGCCCCTTCCCTTACTCTTTGGCGGTTGCTTTTGTAGTAGCCTTAGTTTTCCTTTTAGCCTTGTCCCTCCTGGAAGATTTACTAGGAGTAGCCACATGACCTAAGCCAGCTCCTTTAGCCTGAGTAGTGAATTCAACAATAAGTGGGAGGATTTTCATGGGCATGGATAAACTTTCAACAAGTTTCTTTTCGGCAGCAAGCTATCCTTCCAGCTTCTCGATGATTTTCTCTTTTAGGTTAAGGAGCTCGTGTGAACTATTGTTGTCATCGGCCAGGGCATGGAGTTCCTCTCTGAGTGAGTTTATTCTTGCGACTACCTCCCTTAGAGTGATCTCCTCAGCCTAAAGAAATTTGATCTCCTTGGCCTGATTCTAATTACTTTTCTATACCGGTCATAGGCCTTGATCAGCTCTTTATACTGAGCCATGAGTTCTGATTCATCATAAGAGGAACAGTCCTAATGAACATCGTCTAGAGCATCAGACTATGAAAGAATGGTGTGAGAATTTACCTCCCCATGAAATTGGGGGTCAGCTTCTTCTTTGTCGGAGTGAGCCATGAGCCCGAAGTAGGCTTCTTTATCCTCACTTGAATCAGACGAGTCAGTGTCACTGAAGCTCTTCTGCTTCTTTTCCATGAAGCTCTTCTACTTCTTTTTGCCGTGGGAGGAGTTATGCTCTTCTTTTCTTCCACCCTCCTTATTCTTATGAGGGCAGTCGACGATCATGTGAACTAGCTTATTACAGCAATAACATACCATGTTAGTAGAATTATGTTTGTTCTGCTTAGATTTATACCTATCATTTGTGTGACGTTTCTTTTGATGATCACCATTGTGACGTGATCTTCTGTATGATGAGTCTTTTCCTCTCATCTGTTCGTTCTTACTGAGAAACTTATTGAACTATCTGGAGAGAAGAGAGAACTCTCCATCAGATAAATCTAAGCCCGAGGAGCTTGGCTTTAAGTCTTCTTCTTCACTTTCTTCCTGAGTGGGAGCAGGAGATGTTGCTTTAGGCTTTCTTGAGCTATCTACCTTCAGTGCAACATACTTCTTCTTTGATGAAGTTCTGCTGCCCTCTTCTTTAACTTTTCTTGCATTGATTTGAAGCTCATAGGACATAAGCTTCCTGAAGAGGTTTTGGGGGTCAGTGTCAGCTAGTCACCCAAACTCCCTGATAGCACAAATCTTATTGTCCCATTCCTTAGTTAAGGATCTTAGGAACTTGTCGTTAAGCTCTCCATTAGTGAAAGCCCGTCCATAGTTATTCAGGCCATTGATGATCTTGAAGAAGTTCTCAAATATATCACCTATTATGTCCTTGGGGCCTTGCTTGAAGGCCTCATACTTCTTGTTCAGAAGGGATTTTCTATCATCCCTTACTTCTTCGGTGCCTTCCATCAAAACCATGAGAGACTGCCACATTTCCTTGGCAGATTGAAAGTGTATTAGGTTTTGCAACATTGAAACATCGACTGCGTTTGAGATGATGTTCTTGGCTTTTTTTGTCTAGAGAGACAGGGAAATCTCATCTTTGTCAAGATCCATCAGTTTCTTGGTTGGATCGATAGTGGAAGCAATTATGGGAACATAGGGACCTTCTTACGCTATCATAAAGATGCGAGGATCAAAAGCTTCTATGAAGAATCTTACACTATTTCTACATTGGAAAGTTAGCCTTGGTGCACACCAGAAGCTTTGCAAAATCCATGGATCTATCCATACTTGATAATCTCTACGACAATAAGAATTAGATCTGTTCAAGGTGTGAACCTTTTTGTGAACAACCTTCCCTCTAATACCAATTGAAGTATCTAGTTGCCTGCCTAAATCACCTCGAGGGGGGTGAATATGTGAGTTCTGCTTCTTTTGCAGAATAAAACTTGAGAGAAATCAACACATAAAATAACCAAGCATAACCCAGACGACACAAGGAATTTATAGTAGTTCCCCAATCTTGGGTACGTCCACTTTCCACCTCGCCTATCTAGCACCACGGCTAGCCTTGGCTACTTCACTAAATCTCGGATTGCAACAATCTTACAACTCTGAGAAACGCTCCTACAACTCAGAGATAACAACTCCTACAAACTTGGAGAGCAAAGCTCATACAAACACGGAGAACACCGCTCCTATAAACTCGGAGACAAAGCTCCTACAACAGTTAAAATAATTGTATAACAACAATAAAAACTTTATACTATCAGATCTGAAATCTTCATGGTTCTTCCTTCTTGAATAATGAAAATCTCTGTGAAGAAGTTGAGGAAGAAATGCCGAGAGAAAACTTGATCTGAAATGCTTAGGATCCGACACGATCAAGTAGATGTTTAAAGAACTTGAATCTATGATCTGGCGAATCTTTTCTTCTTGGAATTGCTGGATCGATAGAGGAGTGACAAAGAAGAAGGACGATGACGGTGCAGCTTCTCCCGATCTAGAAATTGCGGTGCGATTCTGAATACTGTAAATATTCTTAGGGTTTGCGATTCCTCTGAAAAGACTTTATATAGAACATCGTCTAACGGTCTGAAATCATTAAGGAAAGATACACGTGGACTAATCATGAGATACTTAGGTTAAATCGAAATTCCGTCAGACAGTTCAAAAAATAAATTTTTCTGCAACTCTATTTCTCGAGAAGAGATATGATTTCTCGAGAAGAATTTGGTTTCTCGAGAAATGGTCATAGCCTTCTCGAGAAAATACTTTACGCTGAATCTTTGAACTAAGGAACTGATTTCTCGAGAAAAATACTTAGCTTCTTGAGAAATAATTTTGACTTCTCGAGAACTACTTGGCTTTCTCGAGAACTAAACTTGGCTTCTCGAGAAATCTTCTAGGCTTTCTCGAGAAAAAGACTTGAAAGATGTTTCTGAAAATTTTTCGAGAAGTCTTAAGATTTCTTGAGAATAGCTTTGCTTTCTCGAGAATTTTACTTAGACTTCTCGAGAAACAGACTTCATCTTCTCGAGAAATATACTTAGAAAATTTTTCTGAAAAATTAATTCTTCTTTGATGAAAACCAGCAACCCTTCCTTTCTTCCATTGCTATAGTACTTGAAAATGAAGTGCATCCCAATAGAGAGGTTATACATGGGTCAACACCATGGATCACACAATGAGGGATTACATTGCATGGTCTTGTGTTTAGTGACTCATTGTAAATTGACATTTGTCTACACTTAGCAATAATGACCTGCAAGCAGTCAACTAAAGAATAACATCAAATACATAATTAATTCAACTTAGTTCAAGAGTGACTTCACACAAATCTAGGTTATTGTAGATACAGTATCCAACAGAAGAAGATGCCAACTACTATAGTGGGCTGATGACAAAGTCAGATGAAGAATCCTGCCAGGATAAGCCTAGTCTAGAAAAGGTACATTCTCTGTCTAGTTCTTCTTATTGTTCAGATTATGAGACTAGTCCAGATTCTAAAGAATCTTCATCCAGTGATGAAGATGATTCTTAGTCTGAGGTAGATGTCAGTCAATTGATTGACAAGTATGGTGAAATTCTGGAGGCCTTGAGAAGAAGTTGGAAGTTAGCCAAAAAACAAGCTGAGGAGATTACCTCCCTTCAGCTAGTTGTTGCCCAGTAGGCTGAGATAACATCCTTGCTGGATCAAAAGGCTAGGGAAGTCAGCCAACTAAAGGCTATCTCAATCATCTAAATTGAGACCATAAACCAGAAGAACAAGATCATTATGGATCTTTAAGAGAAGCTCCTTAAGGAGAAAATGATTGTGGCTAGTTTTTCAAAGCCCAAAATTATGCTGCCACTGATTGACTTCTTTACCTCCCCAAAAGGTGAGAGATGCTTAGGGTCTAAGTTGAATTCTAGAGTTGGCCATTCCAAAGGAAAAGGCAAGGCTCCTGTAGTGCCTTAGGCCACCTTTCACAAGGTAATCCTCCCTTCCACCAGGCATGACCAAGACTGTATGTTTGGTCACTAGAAGAATGTGAGTTCTCCTTGTAAGAGTACAAGTGTATCTTACAATATAAGAAGGAAGGACATGAGTTTGAGTGTATAGAAGGCTCCCCATGAAGAAGTTCAGATGGTCCATCATGGACCATTTGTATTTGGTGCTCCATCCCCTACACTCACGGAGAAGGCAGTGGCCAATTCTCAGGCTCTTCCTACAAAAACCCAGACCAAGGGTAATTCTGTCAGTAAGACTGACTTGGCTAGCTATAAGACCATTAATAGCATATCAACTACAAAGAAGACTGCTATTAATGAAAATCAGAGTAAGCCAAGTACTTCTACTAGAAGACTCACCTTTACTCAGATTCTTCCTGAGAGAAACAAGAAGAAGGCTACAACACTCTCCTCTAAACAGACAGTTAATGATGGCTTGCACCTTTCAAAGGCTGATCAGAAGAGGAGATATAATAACCATGAATGTTAATGCTGTGGTAAAGTGGGTCACTTTTCCATAAATTGTTGGCACAACCCTAGTGTGCTAAGGGCAAGGGTAAGTATTCATTATAGAGCTAGTGTTAGTATTCCTGTCAGATAATCTACAGGAAGGCAGGTGCATTTTTATGCTAATTAGAACCTAGGACCCAATAATTATTGGGGTCCTATGGTATGGTAAACTCTGTTTTATAGGATATTCCAAGTGCCCATGCCCCCATGTGGTATTTGGATAGATGTTTTTTCAGGAATAAGACTGGAACATAGAGTCAACTGAAGAATCATACTCTAGTAAAAGATGGACCCAAAGTAAGCCTTGGTGGGTCAGATAGAGGATGGTCCGAACTTGGACTGGAACAAGGAAGTTAGCTCAAGGTTCATACTCTAGTGAGTAATGGACCTAAGATATGCAGTTGAGAAGTTGGAGATGGATAACTTGAACATCAAGTTCCTCCTACTGCCCAAGATGAAAATGATGTTGAGAGCTTTACTAAAGAGGGACAAACTACACAGGCAATGGATGAAGACCAGCTAGATCCATACATTAAAGTTCAAGATGTCAGAATGGTGGGACAGAATACTGTTGCCACTTCAGCAGAATAGTGAGGAGAAGAACAAGCTGGCTGCACTCATCATAGAGTGAAGCACATGAAGTAGCTCTTCTAAGAGAAGTAAGAAAGAGCCACTTGATCCTCAGTTGAAAAGGCTCACTATATAGAAGAGACACACTGTCAAGTGATATACAAAAAAGACTTTCAAGTCAAGTGGTATCATAAGCTGAAATGATGACTGCAAATCATGAGGACAAAATCAGTGCAAATATTGAGGGGGAGACTATCGAGCTAAGATGCTCCTATTGATGGGGAGCATGCTCAGTCATGGTTGCTGGACAAGCTTGAGTCTTACCTAGAGTACCTCCAGCATAGAATAGGTCAGCAATATTGCTGAAGTTTTGCATGTCTCTTTGGAATTTGTTGAGGTTGAGAGGAGTAGACTACCTAGATGGTTGCACCTACAATGAGAGAGCAAGTACAGTCAGGTTAAGAACAGCTGGATTTCTCCATCTATAGTTTATATAAGTTCATCCTAAGTTGCTGGACAAGCTTGATTCTTACCAAGAAAATCCATAGCATAGATTAGATCAACAGAACTATTGAAGACCTGAATGTCTCTATGGACAATGCTAAGATTTAGGAGGAGATTGAATATCGTGGTGCAGTCCCTATTGAAACCGTCGACAACGATCTTCTTCGGTAGGCATGAGAGAGTCAGCATAATATGCTAACTTAGAGAATTCTGTCTCGTATTGCATGACTGAGTTGGTTCCTTGAACAAGTCAAAGGAAATGGTCATGCAATACTCTTTTTTCTGACAATGGGACAAACCAATTTGTAAATTCTTGTAGAAAGTTTGTCCAGCTTACGTTGCCATGTCCGACGTATTTCTTGGCGACGATATTGTTCCACCAACGTTTTGATGCGCCTTCAAGAAGAAAAGTGGCTAATCCAACCTTTTGATTTTTTGGACATTCCATAACTTGAAAGATTGTTTCTATGCGTAATATCCAGTCTTAGTCTCCAAAGGAGACAAGCTTCCAAGGAACATTGATGGTTTCAGTTCGACGAATTGTTTCAGGTCAAAATCCATTTGACGGTGACGTGGTGTAGGTGCTATAGGAGGAATATGAGGAGGTGGATTCATCGGATGTTGTCTAAGAACAGGATCAACTTGTGAAAGTGTTGGTCCCAAAGCTGTTAGCATAGGGAATACTAATTTGAGTATTTCTGCGACCGCTAACACAAATTCAGAAGGGCGTTGACGATTCCCATTATCACTTTCGTCTTGACCCAAAGGCGATGACCTTGCCATGTTGTACTAACACGCAACCCAAACCGCATCCTGATGCGTCACTAAAAATTTGAAATCCTTCAGTTCCTTTAGGGAGACTTAGGATTGGAGTTGTCATTAGCCTTTCCTTCAATGTGCCAAATGCTTGATTGCACTCCTAAGTCCATCCAAACTTCTGGTCCTTACAAGTTGGAATAGTTAGGGGCAGAGCTACCCGTGAAAAGTTTTCCACAAACCTCTATAGTACCCAGCTAATCCAATGAAACTCCTGACTTCCGCCACGGTGCTCAAAACTGGACAATCTCTAATGACCTCAAATTTCACTGGATCCACTGCCACCCCATAACCACTAATCACATGACCCAAAAATACCACCTTCTCTAACCAGAACTCTCATTACAAGAACTTTGCATACAGCTGGTTCTCTCTCAAAGTCTGCAAGACTACTCTCAGATGAGCCTCATGCTTCACCTACGATTTGGAGTATAAAAAAATATCGTCGATGAAGACCACCACAAATAAGTCTAAATACTCCCAAAACACTCAGTTCATCAACTCCATGAATACCGATGGCGCGTTCGTCAACCCGAACGACATCACCGAGAACTCGAAGAGACTTACCTCGTGCCAAAAGCTGTCTTGGGTATTTCCTTATCTCGAATCCACAACTGATTGTATCCTGACTTCAATTCCAACTTAGAGTACACCACTGACCCTACCAACTGGTCGAATAGTTCATCTATCTGTGAAATTGAATACTCATTCTTGACGGTCAGTTTATTAAACTCTCGGTAGTTTATGCATAGCCTTATACTACCATCCTTCTTCTTCACAAACAGCACTGGCGCACTCCAAGGAGATGAGCTAGGTCTGATATACCCATGCTCTAACAGTTCCTACAACTGTACCTTGAGCTCGGCTAACTCCTTCGATGCCATCCTAAAAGGAGGATGTGACATTGGCCTAGCTTATGGCACTAACTCAATCGAGAAATCGATCTCTCATCGAGGAGGTGCTCCAAGGAGCTCCTTAGGAAACAAATCCTCGAACTCTGCCACTATCGACACTTCTCAAATTAATAGCTTGGAACGGCAAACTTCCAACAACATTACAAGAGATACTCCTCTCTGGTTAACTGCCCGCACCAACTGCATGGCCGACATCAGGGAACATGCCACTCCACTATGACCCTCAAACTTAACTTTTGTCTTTCCTTCGCTTCTCGGGGTCACCACCTTAGATAGGCAGCCAATACTGGCACGCTGCTCTGCAAGCCAGTCCATTCCCAAGATCACATTGAACTCGACTAATGGTATAACCGTTGCTACCGACACAAAGTCAACTCCGTCTAAACTCCAACCAATATGCCCTTTAGTTCCAGTAGTCATGAAAGACACATTTGGCATGAAACCCTAAGCTCTGCGTCCATCGAAAAGGGCTCTACTCCGATTCTCTGGATAAAGCTTTCTGTAAGAAAGGAGTGCGACGCTCCCTAGTTTAACATTACTTTAGCAGGGTAACCTGAAACTAGAACGAAGCTGTTGGGGCTGCGGTCCGGAATCGCCCCCGCACTGCGGTGCTATGCGGTAATGGCTTAACTGGCTGCCCCGTGGATCCGCCGAAGGACCTTTGATATAAAGATTAGTGGCGCCGTCCTCCATCAGTCCGGGCTTTTGGCGCGAGTGGTTGCGCTAAGTCCTCTCAAGTGGTATCAGAGGGAGGTTGCGGGTTCGAAACCCCGGGGTCGTTTCCGGGGGGGGGATTGTTGGGGCTGCGGTCCGGAATCGCCCCCGCGCTGCGGTGCTATGCGGTAATGGCTTAACTGGCTGCCCCGTGGATCCGCCCGAGGACCTTTGATATTAAGATTAGTGGCGCCGTCCTCCATCAGTCCGGGATTTTGGAGCGAGTGGTTGCGCTAAGTCCTCTCAAGTGGTATCAGAGGGGGTCGCGGGTTCAAAACCCCGGTGTCGTTTCCGGGGGGGATTGTTGGGGCTGCGGTTCGGAATCGCCCCCACGCTGCGGTGCTATGCGGTAATGGCTTAACTGGCTGCCCCGTGGATCCGCCCGAGGACCTTTGATATAAAGATTAGTGGCGCCATCCTCCATCAGTCCGGGCTTTTGGTGCGAGTGGTTGCGCTAAGTCCTCTCAGAAGCCTAAAACATAAGAACCACGCGAAATAGGTCTTGAAAGTCTAAAGCAGATAAAGTAACTTAAACTTTCCAATACCTATCACCACATCGGGTTTTCGAATCGCCTCTTACTGCCCAAGGTTGTATGCCTTTGGCTGCACGGGTTGGAAACGTGAAGCGCTCGACTCTGTCATTTTCCCTTTCTCCGCGGCTCTGGGACCGTAATGCACTGACTGCTCCTGTCTTGGCTCCTGCTCAGTTCCACCCTCAGTACAAAAATGAGCTACATGACCTGGTTTGCCACACTTACAGCACGATGGTGGTCCCTTGAAGCAAGAACCCCCATACGTCATACTGCTCTTCTCCCATGACTTAAAGGGATGTGGCTTCTTCTTCCACTTACTCCCTTCGGAATTCCATTGTGATTGAGTAGGATTTCCTTCTCCCTACTTGACTGCAAGTCCCTTTCGATATTGGGTTCGATCTATGTCACATTCCAACATACTGGCTGCCTCAATCAACTCGTTGAAGCCTGAATTCTTCATAGCTATTAAGGATTGTCTCAGATTCTCTCTCAACCCTTGGTAGAAGAGGTAATCCCTCTCCTCATCGTCAGCCATGGTTGTTCAAGCATAACAACCCAATCAAGTTAATTCTTGAACGTACTCATCCACCATCTTATCCCGCTACACAAAGTGTAGAAACTGCCTCTGAAGGGCTAACCTCATTAGCGAAGGGATATACCTCTTTAAGTAGGAATTCTCGAACTCTTCCATGGACGGGGTGCATCCAGGAAACTGGCGGCCACTATGGCTCATCAACAACAACTTAGCATCACCTTCCAACATGATGCCAGAAACTGAGATTGCTTCTCCTCTAGCATCTATGCCGCTCTCAAAAGTTCCTGAATCCTTGCTAACCAGTCCTCCACATCAGTCGGTGTGCCGACTCCCTTGAATGTTGGACTGTAGAAACTTAGGAAATACTTCATTTGTCGGTCTCCCTGTCATATAATCATTCTCTCAGCCAACGGTTCTGCTTCCTTGGCTCCTTTGCCTGGTATGGCCGGTGTCGCATTCAAGGTAATGGGAGTCGTTACCTGTGCAACAGGGGTCACAACTTGTGCCACCGCTGCGGCTTGGGCCACTACCATTTCCTCTACAAGCATGCGACAAAAATTGACTGGGGTAACATCCATGCACATAGGACCTGGAGCAGTAGCACTGCTTGCTAAAGGCTCCTCTTGCAGTCTCGACGTCCCCGCCTCATCGCTTGCACCATTTGCAAATGCAAGGTAAAACAAAATCAGTTTCTATTCACAAAACTTAGACACCAGGACACTCACAGTCCCGCGATACTCATATGTGGATAACTTTTTAATGCGATCCGATTGAGACAACAACCACTAGACCTTACCTTGGACACTAACCTGCCTCTGGTACCAAATTATAACACCTCCCCTGTAATGACAGTATAATATGAGTCTGGACGGGCCCCCAAAACATACAGTCTCCACATCTTAAGCATTATAAGATGATATAAACTACCCAACTCAAAACTCAGACTATAAATAGCGGAAATAAGAAAACAATACTAGAAGTTATCCACTATCACAAGAGTATCAAAATAGCCTTAGGGGCTTACAACATTCATTAGTCCAAAAACTAACATCAACATATCAACGTGCATTAACACTCTTAGCCTACCTCGATATGCAAGTCGGAAACAAGTGCACTGAGCATAACATTCAACCAAACAGAGCTACTAAACAAAGAGATCACTTCATGAGGCTTAGGCCTTTTTGGTCGGCGAGCTTGCTCCCTTTAACGATCTTTGCCCTGTAAAAATTTGTGGTAACGTGGGTTAGCAAAGGCTGACCTTAACTGTGTAACCAATACATCTCCTCCTGATTGTCCTTAGCGGACCCTGAGGCTCTCTATCACCCTGCAGGTCAGCACTTCGTATGCAAATGTATATAAATATAGAAAGTAGAAAAACAGGTTTGGATGTCTCATACAACAAACACGTTTCTATGTTGAGCAAGTTATATAAAAGGGGCCTATAGTGAAGCATGCATGCAAACCCGGGTTTCACCCAAGGCACCCTATAGCGCATGAATCTAACACATCATCATGCTTCATCACATCACGTCACAGGAGTACTTCCAATTTCCCCCAATAACATACAAGCCGCCACACAGAACTCTTGCAAAAGCCCCACCCACTCGTGGGTCTCAAAACCTGGGCTTGCCCGCAAGCTCTGACTTCTCACGTTAGGATTTCGTCTCACAAAAGAAACAAACTGATGCTAAGAACCCTTGCTTGACCCCACATGCTCGTGACGATCAAGGCCTGGCTCAAATCGGGATAAAATCCACTGAAGGAGACCCATCGGGATCCAACTGGCATCGTTCGAGCTTGTCCAAATCTTGGCGTTCTTGTTAGTTTCACAGAAGGGGGCTTGTCTCACCGGGACACTCTCCACACATGACTTTGCAACATCGCAGGCTAGCCTGCCGACCATAGAGATAAAGTCGCGCCTTAGCGCATCACAATAAAAAGCCTTTCTCTCCCTAATCCACCATTCGTACTTACACGAAAATAAGGAGGGGGGGGGGGTGGGACAACCATAACAAACGACATCTTGCCGCAAATGGATTTCTAGCACAATCCTTAAGGCTCATTATGAAACATCACCGAGTCGGACTAACGGTCGCGACTACGGCTTCACCCACAATGCCTAATCCACTAACGAAGCAGATTTCTAATGCAATATCATACCGGGGACGGACACAATCGATCAGGTGCCTAAAAGCTTGAAAGAAAGCAAGAAAAGAATGGATGTCATGCACGCATCCTAAAGATTGAGAGGAGAAGTGTCGTTACCTTACGACTCCTCTTCCTATCCATGAAAACTCTATTTGCACAGATTAAGATGTGCGCCTTCAAGTCCTCTCCATGGATCTGGTCTTGGATTAAATATCAGAGCCCCAAATCTTTGTCAATGGCGGAGAAATGCCTTCTTCTTCCTCCTCCAAACTCTCTCCCAAACCCTAAGTCTTTCTCAAAATGAGAGCAAAGTGAGGTTTCTGAACGTTTCAACCCTATTTATGCCCTTTGGACGGAGTGTACTGGGCCATAGGATCAAATCTTAAGAGAAATCAGACGGCTAAAACGCCAAACGACGGATTTGCTCCCATCCGCTATCGCCAGGCGGTAACTACCTACCGTCGGGCGGTAGCTTCCCGAGCGCTCGACCAAAGTAATTTTGCGCTATCGCCGACGGTAAGAATAATGCTGCGCGGTAGCTCACTTAACGCCTACCACTCAACGCCTCCACTCAACGCCTTCCACTCAGTGTACTCAACGCTAGGCTGCCACCGAGCGGTAGCAAACTAACGCCGTGCGCTAGTACTCAACGCTTTCCTACTCATCGCTGTCAACGCCTAGCTATCGCCGGGCGATAACTACCTATCGTCGTGCGATAGCTTCCAGAGGCTCAAGTTTTGGAAAAACTGGGGTGTTACAGTACTAAAGGCAAGAGACAAACTCATCATAACAATGCTTGAGAGCTATTTGTCCAAACATTCAAAAATTTTAGAGAACAATAAAAGAGAGGTGCATGAATATATTTTAGAATGAAATGGCAATATGAAATTTGGGGTGAATGGGTTGTCCGTGATAAATGGATATTTGACTTAGCATCCCGAAGTTGTTGTTGCCAGAAGCGGGATCCTAGTGAAATTATATGCAAGTCATAAAATGTATCTTCTACAAACGGGAAAGATTGAAGATTATGTTAACTATTTGTATAAGAAAAGAACATTCTTGAAAGCCTTTGAATATTTGTTGAATCCTATTAAAGGGCAAAGGTGTGACCATGTTTTAACTTAAATCTTATAATACCATGGATTGTTAAACCCAAAAGATTAGAACATCATCAACGCTAGGAAGAAGGAAAATAGATGAGTTGGAAAACCAAAAGTATGGTTTAAATAGATCAGACAAAAAATATGCATGCTCCAATCATGAAATCAGAGGGCAAAGCAAAAAAGAGTTATGGTAATTCATCAAAGAGCACCAAATCGACAGTGATAACAACATCAACTTTTAGATCAAAATTATCAGTTAGTAAAAGTTCTATTATTAGCTTTAAATTTGTTGGAAAAAACCCTTATGATTTACCTTAACTAATTACTTTATGTGATTTTATATATTAAGTTTATTACCCAAGTTGTATAAAGAGAATAATATGGTCTTAGAAGTCCTTGGATTTCATTGGTGTACAGAACATGAGAAAGGCACGCTGAATTTAAGAGAAAAGTCAGGAAATGCCAACATGCATCGACTAGAAGTCGACGCAACTTCGATATTATATCGATGCTACTTTGAGTATAAATTTGAGTAACAGATTAAGACAAGTAGATGTTAATTAAAGGATTAAATCGATGCATACTTCGATATGGTATCGACGCCACGTCGATTACATAACTAATTTAACAGATTGTCTGAATGAAGCCAGAACTCGATGCTATTTCTATATGAAATCGACGTTACGTCGAATAGTTTTTCAAATGAGAATTGTTTTGAGGATTAATTCGAGAAAATTTGAATTGAATAACTATTTCTTAGAGACATTAGTGAAAGACTTTTTAAGGGTAGCTAAACACCTAAAGGGGGTGAATAAGTTTCTTTTTGATCTTTATTTTTTTTCTAGATTTTACTTTATGTGTTGGTGTTAGGTTAGTTGCTTTCAAGAACACAGAAAAACACACAAACAATTTATTGTAGTTCCCCTATCTAGGGTACATCCACTTCCCCCTTCATCTATCTAGCAGATAGCTAGACTAGGACAACTTCTTCAAAACTCAAATCAATAGATCTTACAACTAAGATCCCTCACAGGATCTTACACCTCAGAGTGGCTTACACTCCCACAACTCGAACTTTTCTCAGTCCTACCTTAGAGACAACAACAAATCTCCTACCTCAGGATCACAAGCAAGCCCTACCTCAGTCTTCATAATTCAAGCCTACTATAGATTCTATACAAGAATCCTACCTCAGACTTTGAAAAAAGTCCAATACTCAAATCTCAAAGAGATCTTACAATAGAGATTAAAAGAGAGTTTGTTTTACAAAGACTCAAGAATAGATTCTCTGGAGCCTTCTTCTTTAGCTGTTTCACTAAACAGTTTCTTTTCACCCACAACAACAGGAAGTGGTCTTTAGATTTGGAATAGTCTGTGTTGTGCTGAATACTTGCAAAGATCTTCTTCTTCAAGATTCAAAAAAAATGTTGTGAAGACTTGTGGAGCTTGAAGATAATGATTTGATATTTCTAGTTGGCGGTGACTTTTGTGAATTAGGGTTTGAAGAATGTTTTCCAAAAGTATTATTAAAAGACTCGAGCAATTATCTTATATATCTCTGCATCAGCAACAACTATAATCATGTTTTGGTATGCGGCATGGCCGGCTTTAACAATTGTATCTTCTCAAGATTGTGTATCAGAAGAATGCAACGATTTTCATCTTATAGTGCGCAATT
The DNA here is from genome assembly GCA_039513925.1 of Platanthera zijinensis. Classification (NCBI taxonomy): domain Eukaryota; kingdom Viridiplantae; phylum Streptophyta; class Magnoliopsida; order Asparagales; family Orchidaceae; genus Platanthera; species Platanthera zijinensis. Next base: position 16,494,913 of record CM077097.1, on the reverse strand, counting down.
GACATCAATTTGAATTATGCATGACGTTAGTAGAATTTCTTGAATGCTTTTGAAATAGAATAAACATTTGTTCTTCTATAGAGGCGTTGAGTGATTAAGATTGGCGTGAAGCCATTTAACTTAGTTATATACTTGAATTTATATAGAGGCATTAGGTGACTGTAATTAACTCAACGCATTCAGCTATGGCTTTGAGTGATATCTAATGTCTTGACGCATTTGCACTTGGACAAATTTTCTGCTTCTCCACTGAGGCGTTGAGTGAATGGCCTTTACTTTACAATTTTGTATTTAGATATATTTTTTGCTTTTCAACGATATCTTTGAGTGACTAACATTCAGTCAATGCATTTAGACCTTTATCATTGAGTGATGTGAGATGATTTGACACTTTTCTACTTAGACAGATTTTTTCACACTAAAGCGTGCTGACTTATCTCTAATTGAATTTCTGATAATTTCAAGCTGTTTTATCAATCAATTACTAATTATCTGCATATTTTAACTCAGATAAATATCAAATACATATTTGTATATATTATTGACTTATGGGGCTTATTTAAATCTAAGACATTGATGTCAATGTTTCCAACAGTTAGATTCTCTATCAGACTATATATATACATGATGAAGAACAGGTGATTCAACTAGAACAACAATTATTCAAACATCATTAGATTCAGATTAGAACGTGATTTTGGAAGATTGATTTCGAGAGAGAAGGATATAAAGATTATCATCTGCAATTGAAGTTCTTCCTTGAGGTCAGTCTTCATCTTGGTTCTTGAATCTGAAAAGAGAATCAGTTCTCCTTCTTCTCAAGGGATTATCAATTACTACATCATATTCAATGAAGATTAATGATAATCTGGATTAAGGGTCTATAATTCTTGAGATATTCTTATTCAAGGATTCATCGGAGTCCCATATATCAATTCATTAAGTGCCAAATAATACTTAGGATTCTGCTGAGAGGACTCATCAAGAAGATTACTAAATCTTTAGATCTTCTTCTATTTTCTATTTCATTAATATTTTCAGTTTGAGAAAAGAATTTTTAGAATCCCTCTTGAAAAGATTTAGTTAGAGGTTCTGAGAGTCTCCTTGTGGAAAGACTCAGACTGTATTGGTTCAAGATCTCCTTATCAAAAGATCTAGTGATTGATTCTAAAAGTCTCCTTATCAAGAGACTCTGACATAATGATACCAAGGGGGTAGAAGAGTGGATTTATCCATATTTTGGGGAACCACTATATTTTTGTGTGTCTTTTGTGTTTGTGCATTATTCTGTAATTTCTTATTTGTTTCTGTAGTGATTTTTTATCTGTTCTTAATTCTGGATTATAGCTTGTGTAAATGCAAATTCAGTGAATTGTATAAGTAATTTTGATATAAATTGTAATCTCTATTCACCCCCCACTCTAGAGAAATCTTTGAGAAATTAGTGAACTGTTCTCCCAATTTAATTAGTATTAGGGGGAGTTTGATCAATAAAAGGTTAACCTTTAGAAGGTTAATCAAGAAAAGGTTAACACCTTGATTAAAAAGATCACAAAAGTTGCATTAGTACATTTTCTATTAATTTTTCAAAAATGTCATCTAATACATTCAAAGTATTTAAATCTATAAGACCTTCAATTTATAATCTTGAAAAGTTTATACTCTGAAAAACTAGAATCAGATTGTATATAAATTCTATCGATGAAGGTATTTTTAGTTAAATTTTGATAGGACCACCTATGCCTTATAGGAAGGATGCAAAATGAAATTTTACTGCAGAACCAGTACGAAGATGTGAGTGGATAGATGAAGAAAACAAAATAAAATATTGGGATGCTAAAGCAATGAGCATATTAGTCTCAACAATGTCCTATGATGTGTTTCTGAAGGTTATATAATGTCAATCAGCTAAAGAAATTAGGGAATCACTATCAAGGATTGTTAATGGAAGTTCTGATGAGAAAAAAATATAGAAGATCACTCTTTGTTTCTTAGTATGAAAATTTCCAAAAAAAAAGATGAATCTGTAGCTGAAATGTATGATAGATTTAGCATGATTATAAATGAGCTGAAAGGTTTGAATTAAGATATATCTCTTACTGAGAAAATGATAAATTACACATGTGTTTTCAAGTACATGAGACTCAAGGGTTTGGGATATTAGAGAAGCAATGTTTCATATAGAGATTAAAATAGATACCTTGTTAAAAAACATAAATCATATGAACAACTTTTGAAAAATTTGAGCTGAAACAGAAGCAAAGGAGAATGTCACTACACCAAAAGACAAATCTACTGCTTTTAAAGTCACTAATGATGAACCATCTGTATCAGAACAAGATATGTTCAATATTCTGGCACGGAGATTTAGAAAATGGATCAAGATTGAAAGCTCCAAAAGAAGAGATATGAATGTGAATAAGCCAAAATTTGACAAAACTCTTAATAAAGAGATATTTTGCTTTTCATGCAGAAAGCCTAGACATATAACAACAGAAAGTACAAACCAATAAAAGGATAAACAAAACAAAAAGGATTAGAATAAATTCTGAAGAGAAAGGATAAGGAAAGGGGGAGAGGAATTATAGCAAAAATCTAAAGTGATACCAGTTCTGAGTCAAGCTCTTCATCAAGTTGTGAAAAAGAAGCTGATGTAGAAGAAACATGCATGATGACATTGGAAACTAACTCTAATGCTAAATAAAATCAAGTAAATTATTTTGATGATATTGATTTTTTATCAAAATAATTTAAGTTATGCTTTAAAAAATTTTGTGAGGATCAGTTGGATGCTGAAAATGGAATTAAAAATTTGAGAAAACAAATAGAGTTAATTAAGAATTATTCATGTGATAAAGATCAAACTGAACAAGATAAATTGTTAGAAATTGAAGTAGAAAAACTGAAGAATCAAGTTGCAGACTTAACAAAAGAAAACATCTTAATGAAGGAAGAGTTATCAAAAGCAAAAGTCTTTGAAGTCTCTATAAATGGAAAAAGTACACAACTTAAGAATATTATAAAAACCTTAAGAAAAAGGTTAATCATTTAGGATTAGGTCCAATTCACATAGGATAGTAACAATTAATAATACACCTGCTTGGAAAATTTTTGTATCGTTCACTAAAGCAAAGGGAATACAACCTAGTATAGATCATAGTAATGATTCAAAAAGGGTAACAGGATTTAATAATATGGATAAATTCAAAGGAAAAGGTATTGTAGTTAAACAACCATTAGTAAACAATAAACAAAGATCAGTAGTTTCAGTAAATCAGGAACATGCATCGACTTCATATCGGCGTAACACTTGTGAAACGTTAACTTCAAATAGATGTATCCAGAAAGTTACGTCGACTTCAACTTAACACATATCACTGAATAATAGTTTTTCTTCTTCATATTTCTCTATAAATGATGTTTGCACAAAATGTTTTAATAAGGGGTATAAGATTGGAAGTTGTTAGACTAATAAGCCAACACTTTATCCCAAGGGGTATTATGAAAGGTCATCCTATACTTTCATAACACCTTATAATGAAAAAAGAAGTAATGGGTCCATGATAACCTTGATCCCAATTAATGTTTGATTTCATGGGAAGAAAAAAATACTGTCCTTATACAAACTAGCTATGGTATTTGGACAGTGGTTACTCCCGGTATATGATTGGACATAAAGAATTGCTGGATAATTTAAAGTTCAAAAATGGCCTAAAGATAATTTTTGGTGATTCCAATTATGGTCATATCAAAGGTTATTGAATGATAAAAATTAGAGATATCACTTTCTCTAAAGTAGCTTATGTTGAAGGACTTCAACATAACCTAATTATTATCAATCAGCTGTGTGATATTGAATATAAAGTTGTACAGACATATAACCTTTGTCAAATAGTCAACTCCATAACTAATATAGCAGTATTATCTGGTTTAGAAAAGGTAATATCTATGTAGTTGACTTTAACTCAACCAAAAATTAAGTAGATCTATTTAATGTTGAATTAGACAGGAATGAGCTTTGGCACATGAAGCTTGGTCATATTAATCACACGGCTATAACTAAGCTTGTAAGGAATGATTTAGTAAGATGCTTACCAAAAGATAAGTATAAAAAACTTAATCCTTGTAGAGCATGTCAATAGGGTAAATAAGTCAAATCATCATTCAAACCAATTGGAAAGAATGATTCCCCAAAAAATTTATATCTATGACATATGAATTTATTTGGTCCTCTTACCAACCAGAGTTTAGGAGGTAAGTCTTATACTTTGGTTATAGTGGATGGTTTCTCAAAATTTAGCTGGGTGTTCTTCCTAAGATCCAAGTCTGAAACTTTTTTTAATCCTCTCTAGATTCATCAAACAGATTCAATCTGAGTTTAATATCAAAGTGTCTTTGATCAGAAGTGATCATGACACAGAGTTTGAAAATCAATTAATCTGTAGATTATGTGAGGATGAAGGAATTAGACAAATCTTTTCGGGTCTTAGAATTGCAAAACAAAATGGAGTGGTTGAAAGAAAAATAGAACGCTTATTGAATCTAAAAGAACTTTACTAGTAGAGTCAAATCTGCCTAGGTTCTTTATGGCTGAAGCAATAAACACTTTTGATTATGTTCTAAATAGAAGCCTCATTAATAAAACTAAGTTAAAGACTCCTTATGAACCCTTAAAAGGTAAAATACATATAGTCTCTTATTTTAGAATATTTGGTTGTGCTTGTTAGATTTTTAATAATGAAAAAACTATCTTGCCAAATTTGAAGGGAAAGCTGATGGAATATTTTTAGGATATTCCTTATCAAGCTAAGTGTTTGGTATTGTTTCCACAATAATCCTGGTCTGAAAAAGCCCCCCTTGAACTAAGATGAATTGAGTTGTATTCGACAATACTTTCAAGTTGTGTGCTTGCAGTACTTAATTATCATGCACACACCAATGTCAAATTACAATGAGTCATGGATGTAAGACCCCTTTTTTTTCTTTTTAGACACCGGGGTCTTAGGCCAAGAATCGCCGCTTTGCGGTGACACCTTCACGTCCTGAAGGGTCATCACCATAAGGCGCTGATTCTGCCGGCAAATTTGATTACAGAAAGGTAGCACAAAATGAAGTAAGTAAAAGCGAGTCCACTAGATAAATCACATATATAGAAATAAAACTCCACGAAGGGAGTGTCAACAGAGTAATAATAATCAGAGTACTATAAATGCGGGCTTATGCCCGGTACAACATGTCCTCACTAAAAATCACTCATGCGGAAGCAAAACAAAACATCTACTCAAGGTCGAGACTCACGGTCCCGGCTGTATGAACTCCAGAGCTAGACTGCCCTATCTCCAAGCGCACCAGTCTTTGGGGCTGCTCCTCCATGCTGGGCTCCACGATCCCCTAAAATGATGTGGTTCAAAAACCGTTAGTCATAAAGACTAAGCCCTATCATCCCCTACCCCTTCCCCCATGGCTCCTAAGTACCGAGCGGAGAGGAAGAAAGGGAAGGACATGAAGGTGGAGAATAAATCAAGAGAACAAGTGGCAGCGAAACTAATCTAGCAATTCTATAATAGATATGGTAGAAACAGAAAGTAGGTAAAGTAACCTTAACTTATGTGCGGAAGCGCATAAGCCAAAGGATCTTTTGCAAGGATCCCATCGTATAAAGTGTCCCATACCACTTATACGTTGGGGTGTCGGTTATCAAATAGCAGCATATATATATTAAATTTAACCTTAATTTATAAACTTGCCCACACAAGTTTATAGACCAAGGGGTCGTTTTGCAGGTCCTAATATATAAGCGTCTCATTCCACTTATACTTTAGGTGTCAGGTGTTTAATGAATTGATTATGCTATGACATGTAAGTGGGTATGATGGAACATGCAAGTGCAACTCACACTCCCGACTCTGTGCACACAGACCTTTAGTTCCCCCTTTCGGAGCCATTACCTCCCAGGATACCTCCATAGTGGCAGACGGAAGCGGTGGGTTGGGCCTCGCCCACCTCTAAACCAGTAAAGCACTACCGGTCAGACCTATCGTATGCCTCAACGCTTGGTGCACTAAGCGGACTCCTGCATACTCTTGTCGGCTGGCGCACCGGACTTAGCTTTGGCAAAGTGTAAAAACCACACTTGCCGAGTCAGCGTATTGGCGTCGGTGCATCGACCCTCCAATACCGAAGACCCACCACCTTAATTTTCATTCCTTTTATGCACATGCAAATTTAATCGTAATCACACAAAAACAGAGCCGAAGCTCCCCGGACCAAAACGTCCGTCTCTTAACGAACCGAGCCGAAGCTCCCCGGACCATTCCGTCCGTCTCTTAACCAACCGAGCCGAAGCTCCCGTCAATCTTCCTGTGCTAACAATGTTTGTGAAACGTGAGATCCTAATTACTATGTTACTCTTGTCAGTTTGTTAATGCAGTTTAC